>CAHIKZ030002046.1:965000-1037500 GCA_903632075.3 Acanthosepion pharaonis | reverse complement strand
TATACCGTAGAAACCTTCAAATATAGCCGTCTCTTCTTCTACTCCAATAGCTTCATACCTCGCACCTCTCGCCAGTGGAACACCCTCCCCAATTACTGTTTCCCTGAAAGTTATAATCTCCAACTATTCAAATGTAATGTCAGTCGACATCTCCAATTACCTTGATCTACCCACTATCCTTCTCCTCTTCCTTTCTCCTATCACTCTTATCTGCTCTCGCTCCAAATCTTCCGCAACCCCCTGCATCCTAGTGGCTTCACGCCTTGCTTGGGGCACAATGCTTAAAAAAAAAAAAAAAAAATTATTACAAACTTTAACGAAACAGATCCTGACAATTTTAATAACTGTCAAATATAACTAAAATATAGATTTATGAGACAGTTATCAATTGATATAAGTTGATAATTCGTTTTTCTTGATCTGATTTTACTTCAGGTTATAGAGCAATGTCAGTCTTTAATACGTGTAGTGATTTTTTAATAATTAGTAGAGGATATTATCTAAAAAAACAGAAAGCAGTGAGAGTCATGGAACTAACGGTATTTCTCAATTTTCCAGAACTGTTTTTTAGTACTTTCAAGTAATGACGCCCGCATCAGAACGAGCGAATGGAAAACAAAACCTTTCCTAATTTGAATTGAATCGAGTAAATTATAATTTAGATTCAATGTTTTTGATGTGACAAATATTGGCAACATTTCGTTGTCTACAACTATGTGTATTTGTGGGTTTGCTTGCTCTTTTTTTTTTTAAATTAAACTTGAAGCACTAACCGAAATTGGCTCAAACAATAACAGCAAATTATACCAGAAAAGTAAACCATTAATACTAATTTATTATAGATACTAACAATTCTAGACATGAAAAACAATAGCACGTTCACTAACTATCGAATTTTCTAGTTTGCCAAATAATTTTGCTAACTCCAGTACTACGACACGTGCCCAACATACACCATTAAAAAGGGAATAAAAAGAAAATCTTGCAAAAATGCACACACAGTCACAGTTTGAAACATCATATTGCAAAGATGTAAAACGGCAACAGTGCACACGTACAAATAAATGCTTTAGTAAATAAAAATAAAAACATGTAAATAGGTGCTCATGCAGGCACGTTTATATACCCATGCATACGAATAAGCCAATATATTAGAAGCAAATGCAAGCAGGTAAATAAATAAATGAAACTCTCACAAAGAATGAGAAAGAGAGAAGCAAAAGCACACATACACACGCAGACGTATCCGATAATGCAAGGATATGAGTGTTTTATGTTTACAAATTTAAATTATTCTGTCTTAATTTATACATTTCCTGAACATACTCAGATTGCATGTACGCGTGGTGGTGGGGGGGGGCAGATAAAAGTGAACTTGTTTCAAATTTGCACACGTACGAAAATAGGTAAATAAAATATATTGACTGAAATGAACTTTCACTATTTTAATTGATATGCATTAAAAGTGACTGATTTAAGAACAGTAATATAATGTTAATTTATCAAAAATACAGTAATCTCGCTGTTTAGAAATACCTCAATTATATACAAATTTTATTAAATAAATCTACGCACGAATAAAGTTTTTTTTAAATAAAACTCGAGATAATAAAGCAAATAGATTTTCTTGCCACAAATGTGATTTTTCACAATCTTTCAATAGTATACATAATGTCCCTGTTTGTAGGCTTACAGTGTTGGATGTCAGTTGTCATAAGTTCTCAATATGATTGAGGCTCGGCGATTAAGGTCAGCCACAACATACCACATTGTCCCAAATGTAGACAGTCTAGTGGCTTTACAAGTCGTTATTCTGAGAAACCCAAGCTCGATAGTTTGCAGTCTATTGTAGTAAAACTTTATCCAATATTTCTACATGAAATTTACAGCTTATACTTCGTATCAGTGCATACAACGAATCAGTACGACTTAGAGACAGAAAATCCCACACCACCATATCTCCTCCACCTCTGTAATTAACCATTTCTTGAATACGATGCATGGGGTATTATTCTTCTTCTTTCTCCCTTCTTCTAATATACCATCAAACTGAAAAATGTTAAATTCAAATGCATTACCCTTTATCATTTCAGACATTTGTTCCAAACCTTTGGCATCCTGAACGTGTATTGGCCTTTTCTTTAAGGAAACCTGCTTTTATGCAAGTCACGAGGCTTATGAAATAAATGCTTTAAGCGGTTTTTAATGTTAGACACAATAGTTTGCATAATTTCTGATATCTATGACTGTCATTTTCATTGCTCACCGAAAGTCGGTGAATATACCTGTATATGGTAGTTTTTCACGATCGGTCAGATGTTTCCAAAAGGACATTAGTTGTATTTGAGGAGATTGTAAGCTGAAGCTTTCGAACATCTAACCTCAGAAGTGATTACCCTTAAGCAGTTGCATGAGCTTCGACATATTTTTTTTTCTTTTTAATAAAATATATTTTGTCATATCGCAACTACGAAGAAGATAGAGAACCTGAGTACCGACTGCGTGATCTGTTGTTTGGTCTCCAGGTAATAATGGTGTAACTACGTTTCATCAACAATGAAAAGACTTTCGGAAACATATCGCGAGATTAATGAAAATTCTGTAAAATCAATTTGGAGATGTTCATTACATATTGTTTCTGGTCAGCATTCAATTATTTTGGCAAGCATGATTGCTGTTAATAAATTTTAAGAATTAGCGCCGTTGTAGGCTTCTTAGATCGTGCTGCATTTTGGGTCACAAAAATCTCTCTGTTGAAAGTTTTTCCCAATTGAATATGACGGGCACTTAGATATCATCTAGAGCTTTCTTCTGCACGAAAAAGAATTCCGTAAATGACGGTCTGGAGTTCAAAACTTGAAAATTCCACACCTTCCGTTAACATCAGCCAGTTAATGATCTGAAACAAATTTTAAATAAGCACAAGGATCATAGAAATTAGTACGTTACAATACAACGGAACAATATTTCCAGCTAAACTAACAAAATAGCACTCAATTCTGTGAAATGGGTCAAGACGAGAAATTTTCCGCACCCCCTCCTATATTTTTTTTCCTATATAATATTACGGTAATAAAATGTATAAACGAAAATACCATTTAAGTTAATGTATTTATATCCATAATTTACATGTCATCACTGTATATATTGTAAGACACGAAACCAAATGTTGACAAAATCCAGAATAATCTGTAATGCTATCGTTTTTTAACTGGTATCACGGTTTCATTCACTTTTCCACGGCAGTAACATAGCTTTTCTGTGTCTTTTCCATATACATTTTCATGACAATTGTTCTAATGAGGTTTTCTATTTAGGGCATCGACTTAAGTCTAATTTAAGCGTAGTACTAGATTGGCAAATACATTTCATCATTTTACTACTGAAATAATTAGATACAGCCGTAAGTTCTACTAGTTCCTTCTCTCACACTTCTCGCCCGTGGAAGTCGCTTCTGACTTCATGCTTTCCAATAAATTACGATCTTCAATACTTTAAATGCAGTGTCAATCGCCACCCTCTGTTCATTTCTAGTTTATTCTCTTCACTGAGGTTTCTCGTTTTCTTTTACTTTCAGTAACCCCTTGCGTCTTAGGGTTTTATCGCCTTAATTATGGTGAAATGATTAAAAATGTAAGAAGTAAACTTTACTCATATCTAGTTTGGATCAACTAAGGCAGTTGGATGGCGTACTATTCTATTGGTATACCCTTTCCTTTGGATTCTACCAGGAACAAATGGGCAGCCCAATATCTTTATTGCTCTGCGCTACACGATTGGATACCGACGACGATGAGTCTGGTAAAAGGACATAAATTACTTACAGAGCCTGGTGGACCTTAGTTATCACCTCTCTAACGTTGGCGAAATGAGAACAAGTGCTGTCATTTTGTCTTGACCATAAGCCACTGTAGACATTCCTATTTATGTATGAATGATTATACTCAAAGCGATTGCACGCACACGCACGTTACAGGCACACATATATACACATACTAGAACTTTGAAATATCTATATAGACACTAACAGATATCCGCATCAATAGATCTTTATGTAGTGCATTATAATTTACCTAATCACTTATATATGTCAGTTAATGCATACACCTGTATGCATAGGATAATTTCAGTAAAACATTTCTTACATCGTATATGCTTCCATCGATACATGTACGATAAAAAATTAATAACTATAGATGAGCTTTCTTACAAGTATATGCATGCTCACTGTAATGTGGTTGTTAGTTAAACAAGCCGGTGAGTGAAACACCAAGACACCCAAATTAAAGCTTAAATAACAGAGAAGATATAGAAGGAAGTGTAACATGGTGGGCATAGTCAAATGTTGGCCTACTGTACACTGGCTCGCTTACTTAGGTTCATGCCAAGACAAAATTTATGGTTCGGTCGGTTATTAACATAGTTGTACAAGAAACCAGGGGACAGTGCACGTGTGCGCGGTCAGACAGTGATGAAGCCGGTTTTTATAGAGTTAGTATGGAGGAATATGCTGCTTAAGTTGAAAGGACAGCTGTATTGTTATTAATTACTCATAGATAGATAAGGAGGAAATTATAAGAGAGAGAAATAGAGAGAGAAAGAAAGAATGGCGGAAAGAGATAGATGATAGCAAACAGATAGATATGAACAGAGTGGGATAGATGGATGTAGATAGATTGTGATGGATACTGACAAGTAGATAACTTATCTAAATAAAACCGGGAGTGTAGTAAGATATCATTCGAAACAGATCCACTTAAAGGAAATTGAGAAGTTTATTTATAAAAGACGAATATAGCAGAACGGTTAGAAAAATGATTTTTTTTAGTTACAAAATTAATAGGAACAACAGTGAAAAAATAGAGAAAGACAAGAGAAAATTAATTAGACTGAAAGAAAGAAAGCGTAGGTAAATATATGTGAAAGATAAAAACAATGTAACAAAGAAAAGCGTACACAAGAAAAACGAGAAAAAATCTTGGGATATAATGGTAACAACTAAACTGAGAATCATATCAAAAACAAGTAGGGAGAATGAGACAGAAAAATTAGCGGAAGAGAGAAAGATAAGAAAGTTATATAGCGGATGGAGGTAGCAGTGGAAAAAAAACCCTACAATCTCTCATTCCCTCTCTCGCTCTCTCTCTCTCTCGCTCTCTGTGTGCCTATCTAAAGAGAATAAATGCGCACATAAGAAGTGATTCAGATAGGTTGATGGACAGTCAGATTCAATAATATAAGAGAAAGAAATAGAAACCTATCGATTTTCTCTCATAAACATGTACACAAACAAACAAATATATATATATATATATATATATATATATATATATATATATATATACATACACGTAATGTATACGTGCATATAGACGTACTTGAGAGTACATACCTATAAGTGCAACCGACATATAATTGTATACATGCATACAGTCACATGCACACATTATTCATACATCTTTCATCGAAATTTATTATCTAAATTCGAATATTTCATGTTGACATACATAAATAAAGTGTTTCCAACAATCCCAACTTTAGTTCATATTGAAGAAGCTGAAACACAATATGAATTCCTTCATATTCGCTTAGCTCGGTATGATACGGGACCATAAAACTAAGCAAAGGGTGAGGATCGAACTCACTAAAAATGGCGAGTGAAACTAACCTGTTAAACTATCGGTATAGAACAGGTGCGCGTCCAACATCATATTCTTTCTTAAAGATATTGCCTTTGTATTTGGGCACATGCGAAACAAAACGCGCGTTTTTCTTCGAAACGTTTATGCGAACACGTATCTCCAAAATCGTTTCAAACTATAAAATAAACACATAGTGACGTACGTCTACTCACTGTTATTTTGTTTTATGAAAATAAATGAATATACGCACGCACGTGCGTATCTGCTTGTATGCACTTGCGCTCGCGCGCGTGTGTATACGCGAGAGAAAGAAAGTGAGAGCACGTATGCGTGTAAGAAATTCTGTTAATTTATGCTACATTATTTGCGCTTCATTGTTGTAAGTTCGCATACACACACACACACACACACACACACATATATATATATATATATATATATGGTCAGTGAAATATTAATTTTTCTTAGTATAACATAACTGGTTAGGAATGAAGATTGTATTTCGCCAATCTTTCAAATGCAGTTCGTATGTTTGCTTGACCACTGTTGACGGTGTAAAAAAAAAATGCAGTTAACACAACCACCAAGCAGGCGTTACATTGAAATAGATATAGACATGTACATCATTACTCGCTTCTCTATGTATATGCTTCGGTATATATCTTTTTCAATATGCCCTGAAATATATTTAAGCATAGTCAATCATTAAAAACTTAAAGAATGTACATACACAAGTGCACAACCTCTGGATAGAAGCATTGATACATGACAGAGAAAATACTCACTGTGTATTAGACGCACTGAGAAAGAAAGACAATGAGTGAACAAACACACGAACAAATAAAAAAAAAACAACAGGAGGAGAGAGTATACATACACCCGCTCGCTAAGTGATCGCCCGTTCAGTTTGGCACATGGTAAAATAGAGACTAGGGATATCATATTGATCTAATCATCAAAATGTAGCTGGCCTGCCAGCCTTAAAAATCAGCATACAAAACACTGGCTTTTATTTGAATTTGAACGCTACCACACGCACTGGAAGGAAATATGCAACTATGCAGCGATCCTAATAGATATTGAGAGACAGAAAGAAAGACAGAATTGGAGGAAGAGAGAGAAATGTGCGTGTGTATGTGTACGCGTGTGTGTGTGTTGAAAACTCAACCAACTCACTTCTCAAAATCTGAGTAAATGCCCAAACATCAGATTTATTTTTTCATAACCCTTCTTGGTCAGACTTAATAAAACATTTCAATATCTCATCGTGTATATATATATATATATATATATATATATATATATATATATATATATATATATATATATATAAGAAAGAGAGGGTGAGAAAGAGAAAGCGAGACCGGGAGAGAGCCAAGAGGAGGCAGAGGGAAGGAGAACTGGTGAAAAGAATCAACACACTTTCAAAAATGCAATAAATGTATAGGTTAATACAAACAAAAATACTCACGTACTCACTGACGTAATTGGATGCAATTTCACACACACACACACGCGCGCGCAAAGAGAAAGATTGAGAAAGAGAAATGAGTTTAGGAGCAGAAAAATGGAGTGAAAAAGAAAAGATTGTAAGGAAGTAGCACATACAAACGCTCCATTACAATTGCCGACACACACAGAAGGCCTGCTCTTTACGTTAACTTAAAGCAGTAAGCATACAAGAGAGACTAATGCAAGCAGACAATATAGACGGCTTTTCCTTGAGTGTCGGTGCATTTTTGCATAGCACTCTCGTGAATAAGAAGCAATAAAATTTTACTCCTCTCCCGACTACTACTACTACCACCACCACCACCTCTACTGAGGTTTTCTTCAGTGGCAAATACAATTATTATTACGTCCAGGCAAGTAACACAGGCGTATGTCAATATCTTCATTAGCACACAGTTACATACACTTGCCTCAACATTCAGCTAGGTGAAACACATATGCAGTCACACACACGCGTACACACAAGCATATATTAATAATTGGATTAGAATAATATATTATACAATTTTATGCACTTTCGCCAAAATGGGCCGAAAAGCTTAATAGTTACGTTAATGAACAAATAACGTCTTTGAAGTATAACTAGAGTTTAATATTTCATATGTATTTTTAATTGAATATATTGAAAAATATGGTAATAATGAATTAATAAAATATACATGCAAGCGTGTATGTGCCCGTGTGTTTTAGTAGTAGTAGTAATAGGTGTCTGTTAAATAACGAAGTTTGTCTGTTAGACCATTATTAACGTGTAAAGTTACAATTCCATAGTACGCCTTACTTTAGCCTTGTATTTTAAATAAGTATTTTATAAGTATATGGAGTATTGTATGTATATATAAAAATCTTCAGAATGCACAAATATTAGTAGGGGTTGCATATTTACCTTAGAGTGATATGTGAATATATATATATATATATATATATATATATATATATATATATATATATATATATATATATATATATATATATATATATATATAATATAATCTTCTTTGTTGCCAAAACACATAATTCAGTGTATTAATCACATATATCGAACAGAAAACATGACGAAATTATTGATTCTGCTTAACATCTAGCTGGCTATCTCTAAGCGTGCGTGCGTGTGTGTGTGTGTGTGTTTGCGTGTATGTTTGTGTGTGTGAATTATGTACTGAAACAACAATACATTCATAGTCCAGTTTAAATGTGCGTTTCTTTCGTCATTCTGCCAGTTTGCCTGTAACATGTAAAACTTCATAATATTTTACGTTATCAAGATTTGTTAAAATAAGCATCTGGATATTAATTGACCTGAAATTTGGTAATTAAGTTTTGAAGGAATTATTAAAACATTTTTTACTATTCTCTGGGAAAAATGTATTTACTTCTTATTTATTACGTCAATATTTTGATGACATTGTTAAACACTGATAAAAATATAATACTAACTTTTGAGCGTTAGATTAATCTCTGTCAATCAACTTATATATATATATATATATATATATATATATATATATATATATATATATATATATATATATATATATATATATATATATATATATATATATATATATATATATGTGTGTGTGTGTGTGTGTATGTATGTATGTAAGAGATTGGCAGCGGTTAAAATAATGTTCAAAGTTAGTATTATACTGTTATTTTAATTTATTTTGTTTAAACGTTTTTGGGGCTTTTTTATGGATACTCATCAGAATCGACAGAGAAGTGTGTGTTCAAAAGGCGCTATTCGGACTTTCTTTAAATCTTACGTGGCCGCACGGTTAGGCACGTCGGATTCAATGACGGTTTCCCATAGGCAATGCAGGTTCGAATCCTGCCGGAGGGCGCATATTTTTCTGACAAGATTTCTCGAATATTCAGGCCGGTAGGTGTAGTTAGATAACTGTTTAATTACTTTACTCGAATAAAAGTATCTATAAAAAATAACGTTTAAACAAAATAAATTGAAAATAACAACATGTCAGATTTAATCAATTTCATATATATATGTATATATAATCAATTTCATATATATATATATATATATATATATATATGCATGCATGTATGTCTGTTATGTGGATGAAAGAGAATGTGTATGTGTGCGTGAAGGAGAGACCCAGAGTAATATAAAAAAAAAATCGTTCAGTTTTGTAAGGTGACATAAAGTGAATTTAGTATTAATTAACCTCATTTAAAATGGTTAGTTGTTTTTATTATTGTATTTTTAAAACTGTCATAATATATTTTCAAATTGGTGTATTTTTGTTTATTGTGAGGCGATATTGAAAAGTTCTCGGGTCGACCAAGACAGAATTCTTAAGCACATTTTTGGGTTTGGATATTTGGTCAGATTTTGCTTGACCAAGAAATTTTCAGCGTATATCTTAGCTTTAACGTTTTCATTTTAAGGAATGAGCAATTTATGGGAAAGTCTCCATGAATAACCGACCATGCAAAAATTTGTTTTGTGCTGAACGATGCTCCACTGTCCAATAGGTCGACTGATCTCTCTCTCTCTCCACTCTCTCTGTCTCTCTCTCATATTGACCAAATCAAGACAATACTTGCGAATAACTGACGGTACATGAAAATCTTTCATATTAGTTTGGTAATGTTAATGATTTTTATAGCTTTCGCATCATGGCAATGGCAATATTAGTCGTTTCCTTATAAGGAAACATTCAGCATTCATTAACCGAACAGTTTCTAATACTGTTGGTTGAAATTTGTAAAATGTTTCTCTTAAAACAATTTTTCAGGAAAAAGGTTTCCTAAGTCCAATAGCTGTTATCGCTCTTTCCCCTATTGATGGCATTTATTTCCTAACCTTTCATTTGAAGTAGTGCGAAATGTCAATATCTTGATTATGTCGTCATTTTCTCTTCGAGTTACATGTGATATCATGTTAGTTGCTGTTGCTGTTAAACGTCCTCAAGTGAAGTGGTTTCTGTTATTTGGTACAGTTCATTGTTTGTGGTTCTGTAGCGCGAGTACAAAAAGTTCGAAAAAGTGTGGTCTTCACCATGACCTATCACTCGCTCAAAACCATTTTTAACCATTTATCTGAGAAATACAGCCGACCGTTTAGATATTTGTGAAGGGCTTTGGCGCCATGAATGAAATCCATATGAAAGTCTCGAGACTATTTAACATGACTCGATTTTTCAGGTTAATGTTTTGATCTTGTACTAAATTGCGGTGTTAGGTGAAACTACCTCTCGCGTGGCCCATTCTATATTCAAATTCCTTATCATATACAATAAATTTGTTGCAACTGATTTATACACCATGATGTGGTAATAATACGTGATAAACCCCACTTTTTAGGGATGTATTTCTGATTTAAGAGTTCTTTCATAAAATGGAAAAACTTGTTATTGAATCCAGGGAGAAAGTAAGCTATTTTCAAAAATTCAGTATCAGTGTCACGTGATGCTTTATTATTCCTTAGTTTTTTAATAGTATTCTTTATTTTCTCATCAGTAGGTCCATTATTGTTTGCGTTTGGAGACGGACGTTATAATGATTGGATGTATTTTAGTACATGTTCTTTTTCTGCAGGAATCTTTAGTTTAGTGCGTTTAGGGTTGAAATGTGATTCAAAGTGATTTGTTAGACCAGGACATTTGTACTATAGTAGTTTTTATTGTATGATATTATTGCGATTTCTCCATTTTCTCCACATTTTAACACACTATCTATACTGCTTCTCTTCCTTAATTTCATTTTCAACTTTCCGGAGATATTAGTTTCTGAAAGAGTTAACTAGAATATTTTTTTTTTTTTGTTAATTATTTAGTATTTTCCCTTCCATTTTTTCCTCTTCTGTTTTTTCTTTCTTGAATCAATTTCTTCAGTTCAGTATTGTCGTCACATGGGTGTATCTTTTTCCTTCTAGTTATTCTTGGAATGGTCTGACGCGTTTCAGCTAATGAAGAAAATATAGCATTAAAGCTAAATGAAAATAACCTATCAGTCTATATTTCCATGTATGATTCGCTATTTAAACGTAATGAAAATGCTTGTTTTAAAACAAATTCTGACAGGTGATGAAAAGAAACCAATTGACAACAGCATCGAACAACATAAGTGGTCGTAAGACAAGCGAAATGAACCACCACAGGCTTCATTCAAAGAAGGTCATATGATGGGAAGGAATGGGTACACCCACTACTATGATGCCCTTTCGGAAAATGAAGCGATTCTAAGTCAGACCAACAGAAGGCAGGAGTTGTCGAAAAACGTTCGAAATGAGTTAACAAACAGAAAAAGAAAACCGTATGATTTTTTTGCTAAGAATGATTAATACGTGTCTAAGATTTCACACATTCATCGTAATATTGTATTTTCACATTACCATTTATTCTTGCCTGCATAAAATTCTTAGTGTATAAAAAAAATAATCGGAAGTCTACAAAAGACATGCAAAGCTGTTGTTTGCTCAAATATTTAAAATTTTATCGGAGGATAAAATTATGAAAGTAAAAATAGAGAATACAGTGAAACACAACAGTAAATATTTTATTCAATAAAGAGATGACGTTAAAAATAAAATTTTAAAAAGTTTTTACTTAAAAAATGGAGACGAAATTTTTGACTACACAACACAACACTCAGATACACACTCAATTCATTGTAGCATAATTTCCATGTATGTATGACAAAAATATCTAATAAACAATCTAATTTACTTAACATGCAAACGACTGTCTAAACTTATAAAGCATCAAACATCTACAAACATTGGTACGTTTAGGTTTTTACATAAAAATGCTGAGATATTGGCATACTGACTCTTCTGTGTATGAAGAATTTCTGAAATACACAATTGAACTATCGATTTATATCTTGCATTTTCTTTAGGTGGACAAATAAACATACCCAATTAGATGGTTACTGTACATCTACGAGGACTCATAAGTAAATTCTTAGTAAATTATTCTTTTAGTGGATAAATACGATATATGTGCGTGTCTTTTATGGATGTGTAGAAAAGACAGTATTTAAGAACATCCATGATGTGAAAAACAATCTCACTAACTTGTTAAACACGAAATTGACAATTATTTTACTGTAGGTAATAATACTTGTCTGAACAAGTATTTGACCCGATCAAGAAGGTATTCCAAAATATATTCTGTTTGGTCATTAGTTCAGAGTACAGGAAGTGTGTCAAATCTCTTTCAGCACTCCTTGTATTTATGTGTGTGTGGGAGCTAACGAAAAGTTCTATTTCCAAAGGTGCGAGTTAAACTATTTTTATTTTAGATTGTCTAATTATACTATTATTTCTTACACGCAATAATATAATCAATAATTATTTGAGTAAATTTATAAATACTTAGAACTAGCGAAATTTGATAGAGGCGTGTTTATGTAGCATCCAGTATGTTCTTTACGCAATGATAAATAATATTTTCCGTTTTTATTTCTCAATGAAAATTAATTTTTTTCTTCAATTTAAAGGAACATGTCTATAATTCATATATATAAATGATGCCCATTTATCCAAGAATAAAACAAACGGCGAAAATAATCAATATTTTTGCTTATAAGTGAGGCTGATGTAAATAAACATCAAACTATTTACAAAATTACCACTTTTTTTTACTAATGGAATTTAATATAATGAAAATGAGTTTTTCGCAGTTTCTTTAAGCATAGCGTTTTTATTCTAAATACTACAGTGATACAAAATCCAGGCTTAATCAAATAAAGGTGCTACAAGTTAGAAACTCCCTAGTGATATAATTAAAAGTCGTGTCATTATTGTAAATGTTTGTATGTGTGTGTTTTACTTCCATATGAACAAGACAGAATTGGCGCCAGTCGTCGGTGTTCGATCCCAAGTAAAATGTCAGAATATCGAATGTTGATTTTCAAAGCAATGTGGTTCACCATAGTATGTATTTGATTCTGTCTCTAAGCAATCTAAGTTTAGTAAATATAGGAAATACAGAAATGTAACGCTGGAATGAGACATTAGAACAACGTAACAAAGAAAAAAAAAAAGAAAATATTTTTTCGTCTAACAGGACGTATTTATTCGAATATAAGTAAGCATACTTTTTTTTAGTAAATATGTGCTGAAGAACTATTGTGGTTTATGATTTCAAGCCTCAATAAATGCACCATAATGTGGCTTGTCATTAAGTATCAAGCGGAATTCACAAATGAGTAGGAATAAATATATTTTGCTCCTTAATCTGGACGTTGGTAGATTGCCATGTTGAACTATTGTCTTTCATATCATCTCAGAAGACAAAATTTCTAGTATCGATCTCCTTTCAAATAATATCTTAAAGGATTATGACTTGACTGAGATTTATTCGTCAACTATCGGTACATGCCTGTACCGAGGTCCTTGTTATGCTTGAGAGCAAAGACAGCTTTACATATCCATCCCAAGTAGCTTCAGTTAGAATTCGAACTTGATTCTAATTTCCTTGATGACAACCACTACGCCACTGCAAATGAAAGCATGAATTATACTTAACATTCTTACTTATTTTAATATACTTAATTATATATTAATATACGTATTGAGCTTAGATCTTACATTTCTAGGTACCGGAATTTACATATATTTGAATTACATTATAGATTGGATTTTGTACAGTAAAGTGTAGTAATTTTACGAGTGGAAGCAAGCTAAACCCAACCTATTACTACTGGAGTGAGTTTGATCCGTACTCAGTGGTTCACAATTTTGGCCTTGTACCTGAATAAGTTGAGTTTAATAAATACCTATGCATTAATTTTACTGGTGCTGGGAAGGATGTGAATGATTTATTCAAACCCCTCAATTATCTAATCATGTGTATAACTCAGATAAGACTGATTTCTGTTACTTTCTTTGAGAACAACCTTGATATATATTGATTCACAAATATGACACACAGAAATCTGATAATGTTAATTACTAAACTTTACCTAGTCAAGCACAAGGCGGCAATAGTAAATTACCCAATGATAATTGAGCTCACTGCATTGAAAATAGTATGCATACGTATTTATCTATATGAATATATTGCATGGAGACCATGCACATAAATGCGCAGCTATTTTGACATTGTACCAAACTAAATTAGGATTTTTATTTCTTTTCTTCTTCTCGTTTCTATCTCTCTCTCTTTCTCTCTCTCTCTCTCTCAAACACACACATACACGCGCATGCACGATCATGTACACGTAAATGGTAAAAAATATACATCGGCAATTCGTCATTATGTTTGAGGTCATTGACCTGTAAACACCAGATATGCACTCGTTTCTGTAAATATATAACAGTGAGTACAGAGACATTGACGGTGTTAACATATTCGAATAATAAATCTAACCCATGTTTTGCACTTGTGCATATAAATGATTCTATCTTTCACTCCCCTTCCATATACGCAAAACACATAAACGAGTATGAATAAACGATTAATGATATACGTTTACGTATATGAATGCATGTACACCACTTTGTGTAGATATTTCCAAGTTGGATAAGTACATGCGCAAAAGTGTGTGACTAAAAATAAAATATATCCGCCTCTGTGTGTTTATGAGTATGTGTGTGTGTAAGTGTCTGTGTGTGTCTGTGAAAGAGAGAGAGAGAGAGAGAGAGAGAGAGTGAGTGAGTGAGTGAGTGAGTGAGTGAGTGAGTGAGGCTGATTTATATATTAACATGATCTTTTTTTGTTTTTTTGTTATTGTTGTTTTATACTATAAGCTTAAATTAATCTCTCCAAAGATCAGAATATCAGACCACCGTGCGAAGCCCGAACTCACAACGCTGTCAAGTCGTTTGCAAGACTAGCATCGCTCTACGATTTGGTTTTTACATAATGATTATTTGTGCATGTGTGAAAGAATCAATGTGTTCATATACCAGCTTTGGCCATGTACTGAAGCAGGCTAGGACACTGACTTTATCTGGAGTCACATGTCTCAGTGTATACATAAATGCTTGAATAAGAGAAAGCAGCATATATACTTACAGACGCACGCGGGAAATATGTACGTTTTCATTTCAGTCAGTATCTGTGTGTGTGTGAATGCGTGTGTGCGTGCAAGCGCGCACACTGTGGATGCGCGTAAGCGTGTGTTTATAAAATATGACTCTGCACCAGAAGTGGCCTCACGTCTATTATTTTTACTCAAGAAATGTGAACACTCGTCTTTACAGCCGGACTCTGGTGTGTTCATACAAACACACACATACATGCCTTTTTTCTGTACTCACACGCAAATATTATGTCATTGAGAGACTCACACAAATAAATAGATATATATGCATACACACGTACACACTATAGATTAGTAACACATACACACAAAAATATTTATACATATAAAGTAGCAGTGGTACACATACGTAGTATCAGTGAGATACTTAAATGCATACATACATACATGCACACATTTATATAGGATATTAAATAAACATTCTTATTAGCCTATGCATACACATATGCAATAATATAATTCACGTTTAAGCATATAATATTAATGCATACATATGTATAAGGATCACTAATTCACAAATACATCAGCTGAGTAGCATGCACATATTCATATACACGTAGATATATACCAAATGTAAAACATAAATACATATATACACACACATATATTGCGGAAAAAAACGAATATATACATATAGATCCACATACAAGCTCGTTATATTAACGCAACAAAGAAACACACGCTTGTACACAAACAGGCGTTAAAGATTCCATTTCTACGCAAATTCATGTAATGCATTGGGTGAATGCTTTTTATAAACTTGCGTTGGCCGATATATAATTTCTGTGTCTATATATTAGGCTTCCTCAAGCCGTGTACAAAATATCAAATATTGTATAAAATATTCACGCACAAGAAATGTAGACTGGCATAAGTTTTATGTGCTTTTTACTGAAGAGAACAGTCATATAGTCTATACCCTATTTAAACTATGATCAAACACTTGGTGTGAGGAAGGAATCCACAAAGAAAATTTGTGCATAATTGCATTTCTGTACACTAATATAAAATATTTTTATCGATTATCATGCATACGCACACAAACATATGATCACAACAAACTGGAAGCACACATACACAGACGTACGTACTGCGACACATCTAGAGTATCCTTCATTCTTAAAACACATACTAACATACATCGGTATGGATTTTAAATTTTACTCTTGCAAAGACTACACAATCACAATTCAGGACATTACAACAACAAAAAAAAACCCCAAAAAACAAACAAAACCTAGTTTTTTTTACAGTTTTGTGTGCATTTATAATATTACGTATATGAACCAGTAAATCTTTCACATTCAGACAATCACATATACACATTTTCCTGCTCTTTTGCTTTTAGTATCATTTAAACATAACATTACTCGAATATCTATTCGCACGCACGTATACACACATCGACATACACACACATAAATTCACATATAGAAAATCTGTAGTTACATTTTCTGTTAAAAACAAATTCGTATGTGTTTAAGATTTGAACACACGTACAGGCATTTACAAAACCATTATTTTATGATCAACACACTAAGAGCCATACATATGAATATAGATCTTTTGTAAGCTTAGTTTCGTCTGCGATTAAATGTGTGCACAAACCTTTTTTGTGTACATAACAAATGAATACATTTCATTTAAAATAACAAAAAAGATGATACATGTTTATTATTCATAAAACAAATATAGGCTCTCGTACATATACAAGCACTCATGGGATTATATATTATGCCACATACATACATACATACATACATATACATCGGCATTTGTTTGTACGTTTAGGATTCAGAAGCACATGTTATTCTATTTGATTTACAAAATATCTTTGGATCTGTTTACATGTATACACACACACACACACACACACACATTGTTCTTAAAAATGAAACATTGGTTCTTATGGAGAACGCATGCAGAGACAGTCCGCATGGATGAATATTAACACTCAAAGAAAATTCATTAAAACTCGTATAGAAACACATCCATGTATTCTTTTTCCGTCACACGCATACGTAATACATACGAAATACACAAATATACACATACACACATTTGTTTGGGCGGAAGTACATATAAACGCGTGCAGACATCTATTGTCCCAGTCTGATCCAGTCAGCCATACACACACACGCGCGTGCGCACACTCAACTTCCAAATGAGAATAAGAGACTGGATATAGCAGAGATTGAATTAGAGAGGGAGTGGGCTAAGAATGTTGGCTACAAAGCAAGAGGTAAAACACAAGAGAGTAGGAAAGGAAGAACAAATAAGTAAATTAAACTAGAGAAATACCAAGAAGAAGAAAGATTTAATGAATCAGTCAGATGAAAGTGAATGAATGGAACGGCTAGTGGCGCGCACCTCTACATAGAAGAAAATAAGGGAATGGATTAAGCAAAAAGAAAGAAAACCGTGAATAAAAGCCAGGTTGAAAGAGAGACATTTGGCTGGGGACACTGAGGGGAAGAGAGAAAAGAGCGAAATTGTTAGAATAAACGAACACATAAAGGTTGGAAGAAGCAATGGTTGAAAAGAAAGATGGATAATGAGAAAAGGGAGACACAGAGAAATGGTGGTCTGCAGAAAAGAAGACGGGAATGGGGAAAAGAGTTCTTGAAGAAATAGAAATTAAAAATCAAAACGGACTAAAAATAAAATAAATTAAAAAAAGAGAAGCATGGATGAATATATATATAAAAAAAAAAAAAAAAACTATACAAAATGGAGGAACGAAATTAAGAAAGAAAAATGGAAGAACAGACAAAAGTAGTAAGAAAGTCGGAATGATGTTCTCTCTAACTGCTACCCAATTCTAAAAGTGATTCTTCGTATTCTGTTGCTTTTTTGTTGTTTCTTTGCTCTTATATTTCTCATTCCTTCTTTTCTTCACGTTATTCTGTTTTTCCTCCAAAGAAAACCAAAATAAACAATTGAATTAAAAAGAAAAACATAAAACGACAAACCCCAATTTTGTCTATCGCATGATGGCCAACTGTTATTATATATCTACAGTAATAATTTTGATGAATAGAGACGCCTATCTATATTTGGGATGTATTCAGTTTGGGATGTTGTACACATTCGTGAGATGCACACGAACACAGAAACATTTCGCTGTCTCGATGTTAGTATAATTGTTGTGGCTATGCAACTGTTTACATCTCCGGTTTAACTACTGAAAGAGAGGGGTAGCTGTATGAACTCTTCTTCACAGATATTGGGAATAATCATTGATGTAAAGCTACAGAGGAATACACATACAGACCCAGATTTACTCACACGTATTGAAACTTCTATATGAAGATTAATTCATATACATAACTCAGACAAAAAAAGATGCGTCAAGAGAAATCGACAAAATTGAAGATTTTCCTTTGTCAGAAACACTAAGTATTTATAGAAGATTATTCCTATTTTAGAAAGTTTCTTTTACTATCAACAATATAATTTCTCTCTATAGATTCGTGCAAAAGTAGCATTTAGCACTTAAACAATGTTTCTGCATTGTACAATTTAAATATTCGCTTTAGTTTAGACATATGTCTTAAAATTATTGCCATATATGCGTGTGTGTTTCAAAGAACTTACTCCGAAATTTAATCTACGATTATGCGAGGAGCCAATAAGTTAGATACATTTTACATCGAACCTCATATGTAACCGGCGAGACGTTGATAATATTGGGTTGCTTATAAAGTTCGTTTAGTTAAAGCAAATTTCTACTTAATAAAGTGAAATAACTTTTCAGCCAACCCAATAATTTTGAGAAGAATTCTGGGAATGTTCAACTGCAGATAGTTCACTTTTAACTTCCGATTTCAAGATCGGAAAGATAACATAAATCTGAATGACAATATCTTAGAATAAAAATTATTTTGAATATTTTTAAAAGTTTTCTATAATTCTGATATGAGGCATTGTAACTATTTTCACTATCTACATTGTTCGAATGTGAGTGGGACAGTAAAGATGAGGACAACAGTTCGAACAATGTAAATAAGGGAAATATTTTCAAGGTTAATTTAAAATAATTGAAAAATGCAACACAAATATTTTCTATATATCATATTTGTAATTAAGATGTGTTCAGTTGTACGTGCATGTGTGCGCGCGTGTATTTAAACTTATTTTAAATTTCATTTTACTCCGGAATATATTAAATAATGAATGGAACCTTTAAGCCTACGGTGTGTAAGAGATTTTCAATAAATCCATAACATATACCCCTCGGTCATCTAAAAACGATACAGATATGTTATCTACTTATATATATATATATATATATATATATATATATATATATATGTATAATATATGTGTGTGTGTGTGTGCGCGTGCGCATGTGTATACGGATACGCACATATTCGCACATAAAAAACATACGTATATGTGTTCATGTTTTTGTGTGCGTGCAACTACAATATACATATATGCATTATACAAACAAAGCAAGCATAATCCATCAGCTCACAAAAATGAAATGAATAATGTACGCTGATTTGGGAAAATGGCTTCAGGCCAGTTAATATTTTACAATGTATACATAAGAGCGTAAATATTCGATTTGCACTAGATTAAAACTTCAAATTACCACTGTACTTCGCGCGCAACATTTTACCCAGAAGCAGAAAAAACTGCAACTTATTGTGTGGATGAACTCTTTGCTTAATCTTGTACCACACTGTTTAATTTTGATTTTGTGTTTCTTTCATATACTATTAAACAAAATGATCAAATATTATCTTCTTAAGTAAATTCACGAACCTCATGTCACAATACTAAAAGTTCCGTAGCTACACTCGTACACTTTCTCAAAATCACTCTCTCCTATGAAGTTATGCATACTTAGTAGAAGAAAAAAACACTGATACTTTAAAATATAAACAGAGATGCATGATTAAGCAAAGACAATATTGCAAACATATTTGTTTGCAAACGCAAACACAGAAGCATATGAAAAACATACTAGATACGCTTCTAAAGAAATGCCACCAATACCATTATACTAAACAAAGACCTCAAAGGCAGAGGTTGTTACTATGGCAACAGGGTTTGAGTCGTCCCGCCAACAACCCTAAATTGCGTTGCGACAGTCTAACAAAATTATGTCTAACACAAAAATGAAAATGAAGTAGAGAAGTGTCATTAAAGTCCTCGGTTCACTAACGCTTGTTGAACGTTTATGGATAATAAATAGAGAATGCAAACGCAATTAGGAGGTCAGTAGTATATTTCAGAAGTAGAGACAGCGATATATGTGACACATTTACGCGCGTTGTATCCTGGCTATTGTTACTCGCTCGCGAAAATGCATAGCCAATGGTGGTTGATATGTAGAAAAATGTTCTATCCAGCGATGTAATTGTGCTTCCTGTGTCGATTATAATTACGATAAGGCATTAGTTACGGAGCAATTCTATAACCCTGTTTGTTTATTTCCAACTATTTGAAGTAATTACACGAATACAGGTATTTAAATGTAATTGTACAAATTTATATATTGTATGAAAACATACAAACTAAATGCATATGCGTAAAGGATGAAGATTAGTCTTATAAATTTGATAAACAGTTAAGTCAGCGTTGTGATGTTTTCACTATTCTGAACATTGTCCCACAAAAAGTATAAAGCATATTTTTGGTTTCATATTTTTATAATAATCTGATAAGTATTAGTTTTATTTATCAGGATTTTCTTACTACGGACAAATACAATAAACAGAAGAGAGCGCCTACATCACAGATATTCATTGTAGAACATTTGTAGCGCAGAGAGTTCAATCCATGCTAGGTGCGGCATTATTGTGGTTTTGTGTTGGGCTAAATTAAGCATATACATTCTGACGACTAACACACCCAATACGGCTTATCAGTTAAACATGAATACACACGCAAATATATACATGCTTTCTATATATGTACATATAAGCAGTTGCATACCCGTAGGAATACACAATCATAAACTAAACGTGGCCGTACACAGAGACAGCAATATCATTTAAATCCATGCGCCGACACATCGCTAAGTATATACACATGGATTTCTGTCACATAAAGAAGTAGGTAACTTCGAACAAATTAATTTAATTAATCTATTATAAATGGACGAAGAAAAAAGATTTTGTTTTGTAAATATGCAAAAATCATAGATAACTCGATAAATCAATTTCTGCTCATTCGATTGTCATACAAATATCCTCACACACAAATGCACTAAAGAGGCAAGACATCTTCTATTTTGTATAAAACAAAGTTTATTGTCAAATAATATTTACCAGATAAATGTTACAAAAGTTTATATACATCAGTATCATTTTTCGAATCCACAAACTTAGTCAATTAATCAATTAGTGAACATGAGTATCTTTAGATTCCTTAGATTTCCCAACTTTGACATAAGGTCATTATTATGGAATACTCCTTAAGTATAAGATTCACTTTAACTGAGTGATACCCGACCATGGACTAAAAATTGTACTCCGCTGATAGACCAGTAAAAGAATCACACTCATTATTTAAATAAGATATGATACGTTAATGCTTGTCATTGCATATAGATATATTCGAAGATGAATATTTACGTAAATACTACTTTATTGGCTGAAGATGTGTATTTTCCACTAATGTCAATGGTCAGTGTTCGAATTAAATATTTTGAATACTAATTTTCAAGATTAGAATGGAAGATTCGCAGATTTTCCTTTAACTTGCCTGGCTTTGAAATGAATAAAGAGATATCTGTAATGTAAAATATAAGAACTGATCGAACAAGAGCTGCTATGTAAATATATTTTCTGACAGGTTTATATAAGCTGCTTCATGTGCATAAAATGCGGCCAGATCGCTTTGTTTTCGATAAGGTAAATCTTATGCATGCACACACACACACACACACACACACACACACACACACACACACACACACACACACACACACACACACACACACACATATTGCTTCAGTGATTCAGGAATATTTTTAAAACTAAATTTAAAAATGTAAAAGCAGCACTTTGAAAGAATGTCGTAATAGTAATACAGTCTTTAATAAGCTTTGTATAGCTTGAGTAAGTCTAGTAGAGTCACACAATTTCTATCGGTATCAATACCAGAACTGTGTCAGAACTTATTGATAAATTTACGAACCTTTGTTGGTGGCGGGAACAAAAATCAAGTGTTAAAGTGACTGCTCTAGGAAAAGCCCCAATTTGAAACAATTTAAACCGATTGCATAGATTTGAAATGCGAAATCTTTATTTTTAGCAAAACCCAGATATCATGATCAAGAAATCAATCTACTACCGAGTTATGACAGCAAAATGCATAGTATTTGAAATTAAGTAGTAGTAGTTAGGGACCTGCAGTGATAGCAGTGGGCTTTTAAGCCATGTGACGCATCATGCTACCCTATCCCGGCCAATCGACCGGCCAACAATCTGGCAGTCCAACCGAGTGAGCGAACAACGAGGCCAAGTACTCACGAAGCGGGTGATAGGCTTAAAATGTTTATATCGTGTTGCTATGTATACACAGACGGGACAAATAAGCCGCGAATATAAATACGTGGTGATAACATTCGCGAGGCGCGTGTAAGCTACTCTATACGTAATACACATGCATAAGTAGCAAATACGTATCTGTAAATTTATATTTAAGTATAAATTCACAAAGATGAAATTATAAGCATGATTTGTACCTATTTGTACAGATTTGTTCGCTGTACATAAATAATAATACTAAATGCTACAACTAATAATATTGATTATGATTATGTGTGCGCCTGTATGTTGCATATGTACGTTTACCATAAATAATAAATACACAAAAAATGTGTGAGTGTCACCAATATATGTGTGCGATTGAATTGTGCGTATTGTAAGGGTGGAAAAGATTATCTGAAGACTCATGGGAAGAACAGAGAAGGAATAATCTCATGTTACCCACCTCCTATATATATATATATATATATATATATATATATATATATATATATATATATATATATATATGTATGTATGCGTGTGTGTGAGAGGGCGCAAACGTGTATATGTGTTAAAAATATAACTGACGTATTCTTTTATGTTTTAGACCAGACATGATATATACATAGTATGCAGTCGTGAACACACCTGCTCATGGACAAATACGAAGAGAGGAACGTTTTGTATTTATATTTGGAGCTTTCAGTCACTGTGTGTGTGTGCACGCGCGCGTGTGTGTATGTGAGTGTGTGTACGCGCGTGTGTGTGTGTGCTTATTATTTGATAAAGTTAGATTGCATACTATCTATTTACACTATTTATATTCTCTCTCTCACACACACACGCGTGCGCACACACACACATACATACATACATACATATATATATATATATATATATATATATATATATATATATATATATATATATATATATATATTATAAAAAACTGTCCTATCGGACGGCATTTAAACTAGTTCCTGCGGAGGGCTCTTAATTGGATCTTCATCGCAATAGGTAGAGAGGAGTATATGCGATAGGTAAAAATAAACTACAAAAGAACTCAAAATCGATGGCAGCATTTAAGTATTGTATTAATATTTAACCTTACCTTTTATAAGTTCAACGATAATTCTTCCGTCACAACTAAATTTAAAGTCAATTTGATGTACGTAAGTCCTTACTTCTCGTACAAATAATTATTTTATTTCATGGGTGACTTTCGCTGGATTTCGCAATTAATTTCGATTATTCCCAAATTTATTTTCAAGTTATAAAAATTGTTACCGTACAAAAAAAATTCAGTCGCAAAAAATCACGTAAAAAAAAACTTGCCGAAAACAATGGCAGTAATGAAAACTTGGGAATCCAAAATTTCAGGATTGCGGGTCCGGATCCGACCCGGAATGTTTTTAATTTACTCATGGAGTCGGCCTGAGTACAAAATGATATCATATGTTGGGCTACGGCCTCTAGAAGTAAAGTTGAAAAAGTGTGACATAGGGACACACTGACATTCGCATTTATTATATAGATGTATAATTATATTCACGTTCATATTTTTAATGTCATGTACTTTAGACATAAGAGATCATTGTTATCCGCTGCTTTCTTTTATTTAATAATAAAAGAAAGCAGTGGAGAACAATGATCTGTGAATTACTATGATTTCTTGGCGGGGGGGGAGATGATAGAATATGTTTTTTCACTCGCCTTCTCCATGGTTTTGAATTCAATATAGTCCTTCTCCTAAACTGAGTACAACCCAAGGCTACAAAGCTCAATCTACTCTGCTATTGAACAAATAGCTAATGTGAAGGACAAAAGATAGATTCATGCCTTCCCCAAGGGCATTAATACGAAGTAAATGCAAGCCACTAGGCCGTATATGCTATCTGCACATCCTCACCTGTGTGAGTAAAAGGTGGAATTAGTTTCAAGTTTGTGTGTATGTGAGTTCCTGCGTGCGTGCTCGCAAGAGGTTACGAATTTAAATCTTTTATGAAACTGTAGATTACAAGATATACGAAATCTATTTCATAAAAAATGGCGTAAAACTAAAATTCTTCTGTTATTTGATGATGTTGCTCGTTCGTTAAATAACGAATAATGAAGAAGTTTTAGGATTTTCGAAAAGTAATTACGCATTTCACCGCTATGGATTATGCGTCATTCAACCAAAGCAAAACCAACGTTGAATGGTAAGACAGTGAATTAATTTATCATCTCTTCCACTCGACAGTGTAACGTTTATAAGTGCATTTCTGAGTTCAATTGGGAAAACTTGCAAAGATGGAATTTAGATTCCTCCTGGGGTTTCGCGTCAGAATTGAACCTTTTACAACAGTGTTTTAGTCAGGAATGCCAACCTTTCATTTTTACACTGTATTACTACAGATGATGAAAAATGGGATTTGTCTGTCAACAAAAAAGAAAAAAGCAACAGTGGTTATCACAAAATGAGAAAGCGCTGCGAATCAGAACTCCATCCACAGAAATCCTTGCTTTGTGTCTAGTGGAATATGAACGTTGTCATCTACTACGATCTCTTGGAACATGGAAGAACCATCATTGCACACGTTTATTCCCAGCAACTTGATTGAGTAAACGCAGCAATACGTCAGAAGTGCACTAATTTGGTAAGCAGAAAAGATGTCATTATTTAGCATGACGATACAAAAGCACACTCTGCAAAAAAATAAACAATAAATAAATAAAAAATAAAGTCGTTAGGATGAGTGTTTTTTCCACGTTTTCCATACGCACTAGATTTAGCACCAAGAGATTTTCATTTGTTTCTATCAGGTGAACAGCTTTCAGTGACAAAACATTCATAAACAAAGAAGTTGCAAAAACCCAAATGTCTTTAAACGTGGAATAAATAATATTTGAATAAATTTAACCTGTTTGTTTTTTATATCCACTGTATTAAAACGTAATTAATTTCCGAATACACTGATATGATTCGTATGAAACGACTTTCACACCAGCAACATCACAGAACATACGGACGCCTCACCGTCGCTAAGTGTTGGTAAAGTAATTTAACTGAACATTAATAGAGAGTTTGATTCTCACTGAGTGTGTCATAATGTGCATCCGATGGCTAACACCAAACTAAGCTTCGTAAATATGAACAACAAATAGCATTTTCCTACAAATTCGAGGAGTGTAAAACGCACAGTATTCGCGGCGTATCAAAATATACACTAATCTTCTCTTATTTTGCATTAATATTTAGTTTAGGAACATTAAATTTAAATTCATTCAAAAAGATCACTTTTTATTATATGACAAATAGTTCATTGTAATTTTTCAAAATTGGCATTTTATCAGTTTATTGGTTCTAACATTAAAGTAGGAAGAAAATAAATACTTTATAGCATATTGTTTTTCTTTTTTATCTTAAGATAAAAAATGTAATTTATTAGCAAAAGCATAAATGGTGATATTTATGGAGTAGGTATTATGAATGTCCAAATGTGTCAAAAACGCTTAGCGAAGTTTCCCGTTGGTAATTTCTAATTGAACGATGCACGATGGTTGAAGCGACAAAATTAAGCCATTACCTGAGATTGATTAACATTTTTATACTCGAGGGATAGCCGAAAATATTTATAGCGTCTAAAGCGGGAAAAACTTTAGCTTCAAGTCGTTTGTACTATCTTTTTGATGTGTCGCTTCCACATAACCTTAAAAAAAAAAAAAAACTACTGGGCTGCATTTTCATGTGTACTTAAACGTAACAGAAATTGTTAGAGACGATATAGATATTTGACAATTTACAAAAGAGCGTGTATCAAGTTAAATGAACCATTACTAATCGTTCTGAGTCCTAGTCTTCGTCCCAAAATGGTAATGATGTGTATATGGAGAGAAGGGAAGGGAATTTTATACTTCGAATTCCGGTTTATTTATACCAGTTCATAAAAAATTTTCTTCGTGAAAAATCTCCCTGGAAAATTGGAAACGGCACTTAGATAAAAACTTTTAGGGGGATAGAATTATGAAGTTACCTGAAAGATAGTAGATCGTGGAACAAAACTATAGATATCATGTTCAATTAAGTTAATGTGGATTTAAAAAAAAAAACGCTTTTTAGATACCAATTCTAACAACTATTTATTTGTCAGTCTAAGGGTCTTTCTCGGTGGCTGTTATAGTTGTATATTTATGCCATTGACCATTTGGCATTTTTCACATCAAATATTAAGAAATAATAATCTAAGTATGAGTATATTCGTGTATTTGTAAAATATGAGATCTGGATCAAATATCTAATAGATATAGTTTATCTTGATTTCTTTTTCTCTCTTATGGCAAGCCAACTTTAGTGCAGTAGGGACCAACTATTTTAGCTCAGCACCAGTTAAGTTCAATACATTATCTATCTATCTATCTATCTATCTATCTATCTATCTATCTATCTATCTATCTATCTATCTATCTATCTCAGTGTGTTCAAATCTATCTATCTATCTATCTATCTATCTATCTATCTATCTATCTATCTATCTATCTATCTATATCTATCTATCTATCTATCTATCTATCTATCTATCTATCTCAGTGTGTTCAAATCTATCTATCTATCTATCTATCTATCTATCTATCTATCTATCTATCTATCTATCACACAAGTATAAAATGCAGTACATGAGTGGATGAGAGTATTAAAAAGCTTATTGATAAAGTAGAACCACAGGTACTCCGAATTTACACATGTATACAAAAACATTCGTTCACGCACAAAGATGCTCACTGTCATGCACCAGAAATAAATACACCCAAATTTATAAAGTTTGATGATGAATCAACTCATTTATATAGCAACAAACCACGGATACTAAGTTAAGCGACGATGATAGAGCACCCGATGAGTAATAAAATGCAGATTAACAATAGCTTCAGAGACAAGCTACTAACCATTGCTCTACTCACAAACACTAGTTGTGTGCTGTTGTGTGTATAGCATAGAACCACACAAACCTATTGATAAAAGTGCAATTTGGGCAAATGTATTTCAAATAAGGATAGATATGATTTACTTATTACTAAACTTAATCAATCCACAAACGTACTGATAAAACGCAGATGAACTAGCACTACTAAAAAGAACAGGGGAAATATAAAACATAAACATACATAAACTAATTCATGGAACGATACATGATCGCCTACACACACACGCGCGCACACACACACACACACACACACACACACACACCGCACCACACCACAAAGGAAAGAACACGTGTGTACCCTGATCACCAAATTATACAACATTTTTCATTACGTGTTTGTCTTCCTCTATTTCTTACGAGCGACCAAACCTTTTCACACGTCATCTCACCGCCACTATCGCCCACAGCATGATATGTTACTCTCCCTTCATTCATAAATTTAAAACCTTTTCATACACAACTGGTATAGTAGTAGGAACCAAGCAGTCAACCGCCCACAAGTTTGGACCGAGAGATCGACAATTTCTCCTCACTAACAACAAGAAGTGTAGGAAGAGACAGGAGGAGGCGAGTGAGGCAAGAAAAGGCTGCAAGATCTCCAGTGTTTTGTTTCCTTTGGAAAGAGAAATGATCTGGTTACGATCACATTCACTGCTTAATGCTACTTTTAGCTCGGCGTCTTCTCAGTAATAAGCATTATATTAGCTTTCGCTCATATATTCAGATATAGACGCACATACATATACTATTATGTCCTTAAAAGCAGAGTTTCCTTTTCTTCAGAAACTGTTACATCAGTAAATAGTCATGAAAAAGTAAACGGATTAAAAATGTCTATGTGCTACAACTACAATAACAATCACTAGCCAATTTATTCAGACACATGTAAGTACATAGGCTTGGTCGTCAGCTTATGTGTAGGGCCACCGGCAGAAAATGCTAAAGTTACTGGCTTTAGAATGAAATTTAATGTCAATAAAGGTACGTATAAGAAGCTGGTATAAGGCTCATTCTTTCTAAATAGACACGAATGAATGCACGTATTCAAACATGTGTGCAATATCTGACTAGCGTGATTTGAATCATTTTGCAAGTAGACAGTTTATGCGTACACAGTGACCTAGATAACTGAGTAGTGAATACATGCGAACAGTTCACGCATCAAAATAAATAAATAATATAGACATCACTAATCTCTCTCCATGTCTACCCATGCCACTAACTTTAAACATAAGCCCACACACACGTGATCTAGATTGTATCTTTCTTTACTTACACAGTGAAGTAAAATTAAGGAAGAGCAAATTATTAATGTTTGATTTTATCAATTTAACTTAATCTGTAACTCTTAATGAATTTGAAGAATGTTTATTTCTTTATCACGTAATTAAAAACATCCTAGCTTTGTAAATATATTCTCCATAGAGTCAATGTAATCGTATTAAAAATGATTAAAATAAATAAAATAAAAAACGTCTACGCCTCATGACTTAATTAATTTAGGATAATAATAGATATTTTAATAAAAGCCAGATGATGGATATTTTTTTGGTTTAAATGAAAACAAAAATCAATTAAAACAGGTTGTTATGTATCCTTACTTATAGACATGCGCGTACGTCAGATCCTTGTTTGCGTGTGTATGTGTGTGTGCGGCTGTGTGTGCTCACGCGTGCTTGTTTGTATCCTGTCTCGCTGCGTTTTCTTGTTAAAACCTTGTTTCTCACTCCTTCAACGAGCCTGAATCCTTTTGCCAATAAGTTAGTGTAAATTTCATATACATATAAACATGCATAACTCTAACAAGCAGAAGAACGTAAACTTGTATTACAGTTTGTATACTTCAGCTTCTATCTAGGTTAGGTTTCATTGAGGAAAAAAGAAAAGAAAGATAAATGAAAAGACGAACCAACACTCACGGTTGATTTCAATTTCGGCTTCTTAGTTGTTCACATTCAGTACTCTGATTGACCCGACTGCCGTTTAAGTTTTGTTGAGCGAAGATGTCTGTCTAACCATATCTGGATCTGCTTAGTTATTGAAGTGGTTTTGTATTTCCTTTCTGTACCAGAAGCTTGTACAAACACTGAAAATACTTGGCCTGACCCACTTTCCAAAATTAAAATCTGATCAGATATCCAATCAACAGGTTTTTAAAACGTTTTCTTGTTCGAGCCAATAACTTTTCGGTACCCCCGTAAAAGCTCAGTATACGGACTGACTAGATAGCCCAACTTGATATGCATAACACCGCTTTCTTACTACTCCAGTAGTCAGTATACATATATGCTAATAAAATCTGCAATACCAACATTATCTATTTTTGCAAATTTGAAATGTGAAGAATGTGAATCTTAGTACATAAAGTGTTACATTATGATTATTGCTTAGTTTTCATAATATAGTTGTAACATAGCCAAGATAAAAATTATTTTCTGTGTAATTTTCATTCAGTTCTAATAACGATTAAAAACTGAAAAGTCACGATAAATATAATGATGCTATTGGTACATACACTCATATATTAAAATTAACACATGCTGTACTTGTAAGTTTAAATCAGAATTATGCTCAGTTAGCGGTCGGCTAGTTAAACAGTCTTTTCAAAGCGTAAATTAAGAAAATATATATATTTGGCCCAAATTATGTATAATCATGTATTTTCATTGCTAAAAGAAAAAAAAAATGACGTCGGGGTAATTGGCGTATAAGCAAAAATTATGAACGAAATTAAATTAAGTTAAATTGGAGATTTCGAGGTATGTGACGTTTCTACTATTTTTACCGTGTAAGCAACACAATTTAAATACACGGTTCTAAGCCGGGAAAACTGAACGAAGGATCGTTAAATGTCAAGAATAAATAGATGAATAAAACTGTTCTTTTTACATTGAAAATTTTAAATGCTTACAAAATTCACTAGTATTTCGATGTTTGGAAGTAACACAGCTTATCTAGTGACAGCTTTGAAACGTGGGGTTCTGGGAACTTTCGTTGAAGAAGGTTTAGTGTGTCAGTTTTTTTACGCCTCAATCACAAATGGAAGGTAAACATTTGATTGCGAACCAGGAGATAAAACAACACTTTTTTTTTCGAAAAATAATAATGTAATAGAATTCTAATTAACATTCATTACTTTTATTCTTCTTTTTGTTTCTTCTGACGCAGCCAGTCTACATATTCTAATATTTATTTTCATTTCTTTAATTTTTATGTTAAAGTCATCGCATTATTCCAGAATATGAAAACCTCAAAACACTAGTTTTCTTAATTTATTACTTATTAATCTCTAATATCTTTTAAAGATTATAGTTTAAAAAAGCTTTACATATTCTGTGAATTTGTATACATTTTTTATCACTACCTCTTTTTATTAAGTATTAACAGAAATATTTCATCTTTTAAAATAACATAGAAATTAAAGTTATTCATTTTCTTATAATAATGCGTTACCAATCAGTAGGCATTTAACTTTGCACTCTTTAACAGTTGATATTATACATTTCTGTTCAATTGTGATCTGTGAACGAACCTGTTGCGTTTATGAGTGAAACATGGTGTTAAATCAAATTAAATATAACTTTAATAAAATTTTCTGTTAGAAAATTACATATGTTATGGTTATTAGTAAATGAACATTTTGATTTTTATGATGCACATGCGTGCAGTCACGTGTGTGTTAGAGAAGGGATACTGCATTCACAAACTATATTAATAAATTTAATTATTTATTAATAAACGTAGCAAATATAAAATTGAAGTATAATAACATGAAATTTAAAATCTACTAATTATGCATATTCATTTATAAAGAAATCGTTTTCAAATATATTTTTCTTTTTAAGAAAAGGTGATATGAAAGTATTCCCTCTGTGTGTGTGTGTGTGTGTGTGTGTGTGTGTGTGTGTGCGTGCGTGCGCGTGAGTCCTATCAAATGTAAAGTACAATACTAGTTCAATCAGCGGTCGAGTAAATAAAATAATTTGGGACCGATGATTTGTTTATTATTATTAGAACTTAACCAAGTATCATTTGCCTAAGACACGCTACAGCGATCCTACGACCACACTTAGTCATGGGACTGATGATGATGATGATGATGATGATGATGATGATTGAAAGAAAAATGAAAGGAAATTAGGCAAATGACTGAGAGTTTCATGTGGTGTATAAAAGTGTAGATTAAATGATGCAATGATATAAATGGATATTTTGATTTATTTTATCCGATCATATCAAAGTTTGTAATCACTGTTGTTAATTTTGCTATGTAGACTTAAAAATTATAATCTATTTTATCGTAGTTTGTGGGAAGGTTGAAGAATCTTTCTTCTCGTCACATACATATGCAGCGACATTATATATAAAAATTAAGAAATAATTAATTTTGTCAACATTCAAAACTAAAAGTAACAATAAGCAGTCTCTATAAGAACGCACTGCGATATATCAACTGTGATTTCGATTTCATCCAATTTTATAAACTCCTTTTGAGGTAAATGCTATCGTTGTTTACAGTCCCGTTCACATTGGTCCTGTGCAAGGCTTATTCTCGCTCTAAAAAGCTTCAATTGCTGGCATTGCTTCCTAAAAGTATCATTACTTCGAGTGCAATGGTTAGACGAAGGCGAAAGAGACAAAGTCAATGAAAGTTTATAACAATTTAGCACAGTATTGGTCCCTGGTTGGAATGAAGGGCCATATTCGTGCTGTGTACTGGTGCGACCACCAACCACGTATGTATGCATGTGCGTATGTATGGCATACTCATGAACACCTATGCATTCTTCTTTTTTTTAAATAGACAAAGAAAAAATATAAAAACGGCTGTTTACGCTGTACATCAATCCATATAAAATATACGTAAAATGAATCGCTTTAAATCATCGGGGTTACGCATGCATCTAGTAAAAACAACATTAGGTTCATTTTATGCATGAAATATTTACAGCTGTATCTAAATACCTTCATACTTTTTAAATAGTAACAAAATTAATTCAGTATCTTCAGATTCTCCAAGTTACCTAATATATTTAAAGTTTTTGGAAACATGCTTCAGCATTAGATTTTTATTTCTTTTACATCAGAGATATCATAGTTTTTGACAGTTATCAATTCATAATACCCAAGTGCATTTCGAATTCATAAAATCAAACGGGGAATCCTGTGGGGGTGATCTGTTTTCCAATTGGTTACAGAAAATCCAGAAGAGAGAGAGAAAAAAAAAGAAGAAAACATTTGTTTTCTGTTAATATTTATTCTACAAAAATTCTGGAAATTCTAAATATTATAAATTAATAAAATATTTACTCTTTTATGTACTTGGTTTTTAGCTTCACTGGGAATGGAATATAAAGCACGAGATAATTTATAAAATGATATTTGTATTACCTAATCAAACTTAGAAGATACACTTATTCAACACCAAGCACTCTACCACACAACTTGTAATTTTTCAACCATCCAATATATGAATATATATATATATATATATATATATATATATATATATATATATATATATATATATATATCACTAAAGGAAAATGTATTGCTAGGAAATGTTTTATTTTCTGAACAGTGGATTTAATAAGGCACCATTCAAAATAATTCAGAATTCCCTAGCAATACATTTGCCTTTATTGATGCAGAATAATTTACTTTTGCATTTTAAATATATGGTAATGAGCATTAAAAAATATACAACATTTATTTCGTTTTTTCTAAGATTTGCCTAAGAATATTTCTGTTGAATTTTCGAAAGGTATTATTGGATTTCATAATACATTAGAAATAGCTAAAATTATAACAAAGATTAATTATAAGTATATCTGTCTAGAATTGTGTTTGTATATAAGCATATATAAAAATGACAAAAAAAATATTAAAAATATTTGATGGGGAAGGATTTATACTAATTTTGAGCACTTTTGAAAAATATTTAAGTATGAAAATATTTTATATTTAGTTGAAAGAAAATTCCGTAGAATATACTTGTAGCTAATCGGAACCGCTTAATAAAAAAGTAAGAAAAGTTCTTTTTAATCAACCTCAAAAAGGAAAAGTTTCTCATAAAAATGGTCTGCGTTTCAGCAGTGAACTGACGAAAAGTAAAAATTAGCAAAATAAAGCGATGAGAGTTTTGTTCTACAGGGTGGTTCGAAAGTCTTGTTACCCCTACATAATATAATTTTCTATTTCAGATGGCTGACACAAGCTCCTACAGTTTGGAAGTGAGGGTTAGGGTGACAAAACTTTCGGACCAGCCTGTAGAATAATCAAAATGAAGAATTAAAATGAATTTATTGTATATATGATGAAATAGTTTAGAAATTTTTATATGACATGACGTAGGACTCACTAATGCCAAGAAAAGACAACAAATAAAACCGTCCAGGTCCGAAATAATACATGTTCGTTTTCCGTATTGAAATGAGTAGGGAAGTATTTTTTTATTTCAAAAATTTAGTGAACTCAGGTGATTTCGTAAACAACACACAATATATACGTTTTTGTCGGATTTCCTTGAATTTTATAAGCAAGAAATAAACCAAATCTTAATAAAACCCTTTGATTACTACTACTACTACTAATAATAATAATAATCACAGTAGCAACAAAACAATATATCAGGTAAAACACCACCACCACCACTACTACTACAACTAAATTAATTACACTCTCTTCCTATTAGCAAAGAATAATAACAACAACAGTAGCAACAAATAACTTCGTTTTCATATTAAGCGAGATTATAAAAACCTGCATTCCAAACCAAGTGTAAGATGGTGAAGCCAGTAACCACTCGCCCCAACTTCGGCAGAAAATCTTAATTCCAAAAGTTTATTTTGCCTCGAGTAAGGCTTGTGCTCATGACCCTTGAATAAGTTATTACAAACTTTCTAATTCTAATTTAAATGCTAAAAATGTTGGTTCCCATATATTAGAAGAATGAAAGCTCTTACTTTGAGAACAGTTGTTCAATATTGCAGTACAAATTCTTCGATTCCTTGTTTATATAAAACAACTATTTGTTTTTTCACTTAAAATGAAATAATGCGCTTGAAATAAAACGTGGAAGCGAAGAACGTGTTTCGACATCTGGGAAAATTCAGCACAAAATGCACTGTTATGGAAACCCTTTAGGAGAAAGAACCCTTCTCACTTCTCATCATCCTCTGTGTCCCACTGCTCCACCGACTTCACCAACTGCTTTCCCGTTACTCTCCCTACCAGACCCTTATGCTGCAGTACTCCCACTCGTCTGACTCCATTGAAAACACTCGTTTTCATCTCTTAGCCTATTTTTTATTCCACACACACACACACAGATATGCTGTATACTAATAGTAACAGACACTTCGTTTTCAAACGTATTATTAATTTATTCACTGCTGAGTATACGAATATTCATGTTATAACAGGTAATACTGACAATGATGATAATGGTGACATAATTAAATTACATTCTCGTTATTCTATTATTAGAACACCAGCAAAAACAACAACAACAACATCAACAACAACAATAATAATAATAATAATAATAATAATAATAATAATAATAAGAAGAAGAAGAAGAAGAAGAAGATAATAAGAAGAAAGAAAGCTGTTCAAACTACGACTGTGCAGAATGTGCAGATACTGAGATTTTTGCAGTCACTCATCCTTCATTCAGAACTACTAAGCATCGGGCAGAAATATGCAGATGCGTGAAATTAGCATCTATTTTTTTTTATAGACATCTGAAAAATGTGATTGTAAGTAAAAGTTTTTTTAAAAAGTTATTCCAAAATCAAATTCAAACCATTCAATTAGACACATTTTGCCTATTCGGTCTTTGTAAAATTAAACAGTTGTCATTTACAGAAACTCTAAAAAGTCTAAATGTAAGGTTTTTTTTTCTTTGTTTGCACACGTACACACACAGATATACATATAGTGTCTTTTTATAGCGTCTCTGTAGTCACTCAGCCGACTGTAACCTATGACATTAGTCGTTGAAGATAGGGACCTAGAGAGGGAAATATATTGAAATGGTTTTCTGTTACCTTCTGAACAGTTTTGAAGTTTTAGAGTTGTCCTTTTTCTAGAATGATATCCATCCTAAGACTAAAAGGTTTTCGTCTACCTTATTATTTTCCCATAACTGGAAGAAAAAGCGATAAATTCCTGTCTTATCCAAGAGAATTAATGCAAAAGTGCCTTGGCTGAAATTTGAACTCGGTCTGTCGTTTCCATTTTCCGTGCTGATAGTAATAAAAAATACCCGCAAGTGTATTAAATGGAGACTCTCATATAGCCGTATCGAGAAGCGCAAAAATCGACATAAATAATTTCCTTAATCCTAGGAAAATTTAAAGCGGGAAATATGAGTCATTGTTTGAATCAAGAAAGAAGCCTTTTGGTGGCATTTTACGTGCCTGTTGAAAAAAATGAAATGTATTTTGTCTTTTAACTTAGCAAAATTGAGAAAATACAATGATAGTATATGTTAAAAAGCATATAAAATGTGCATAAGATACCTGTGCACTCATAGGTGTTTGAGCAAGCAGGTTTCTTCATCTCTTGGGAGGATAATTTAAATAAGATTTCGAAATTTGGATTTTAGCTGCACATTTTTAAAATATGATCAAACACACCGAATTAGAAGTTTAATATTTTTTTATGGTTAGAAGATTCATAGATAGAAACTTAGATGCATATCAGAATAAGAACAGTTTCCGATAAATATAAAAATAAACAGACCGTGATAGATAGACAGACAGACAAAATCAAAATAATTTTGAAGGGGATTTCAGGCAGACCTCTATTCTAGTCGCATGTCTAATTCTTGTGCCTTTTCATAAACTTTAACCAAAGCCACATTAATTGCAACAGCCATCACTACTGGTATCCAAATGCTGCGAGTGCAAAAACTACAAAACTTCTATTCTACCAGATTGGTATCAGTTCTTGATAGGACAACTGACATGGCTCGTAATATAAACACGTTACTTTTTAACAAGAAGATTGAGTTAAAAATTACTAAATAAATAATATTTCATCAGTTAAGAGCTTTTAAAATGTAACATTCCCAGAATGTCTTTGGCAAAATTTATCCTACTTCAAATGTTCTCCTATACACTGATTTATAAAATAAGAAAAATAGATAACTTGATTTTCAGGACATAGAAGAAAATATTTAATTACATTCGGTATATACGTGTTTACATTTTGATAAAGATATTGAAGCAATATACTTATTTAATGTTTTCGACATAGTTTCGTTTGCCGTGATATTTAAAAGTGAGTATCTGAGATCGAATCCCAACTACCGTAATCCTTTCGCGTCTTTTTTTTTTTTCATTTTATGTCGTCAGTGTTGCATTTCTGCGTTCATATATTTTCATGTCAATAGGAGAAATAACACTAACGCAGATTATTAGAAATAAACTCATCTTTTCTTTTTTTTTATTGTTCGACATCAGCGTGAATCGTTTAGCACTGAATGAAATTTATTTCTTTTTGCGATGCTCAACAAAATATCGTAAATAACATTGAGGCGATATATTTCTGTTCTGCTTTTTAGTCTATTTTTGCACGTAACAGACATAAACAGAAAAAGGAAAGAAAGAAAGAAATCGAAGATAATAGGATTTATTTTACTGAAATTACGTCGTTTCCTATATATTTTAAACGCACTTTAAATGCTGAAAAATCTACGCATTCACCGAAACACATATCTGTGTAATAGGTGGGGTGCAAATACACTCTTATTTATTATCTCATGTGAATAAATCCTCACTTAGTTTGTATACTACAAAGTGTGTGTATACGCACGTGCGAGTATTGACATTATCATATAGCTGGTTTCAACAGGATATCAATAAGTAATCACATCAACGTGCAATCTCAGAATAATAAAAAAGAGATTTCGAAACAGAAATAACAAATTTAACCAAACTCTATTTGCTCTGTTACAAAGGAGACAGATGATTCAAGGCAAATAAATACATAAATAAATAAATAATACATATCAGGGCAAATACTTAATGTACAGACGTTATAAACTTAATATATGACATGTAAATGGTAAGGACCACATGCTCGCAAATCAGACACCGTACATTTGCCTTGATAAAATCCCTTAGAGGACAAAACGCGTCGGCTTAGATAAGTTTTCCTTTTGTCTTTATTCATACTGGCCTTTTACAGATATCTTCTATCTGAAATTGTAAACACATATATATATGAATGTAAAAAAAATATGCAGTCACAAAATCCTTATATCTGGAAATTTATTTTGTGTATCTGATATATATATATATTTTATATATATATATATATATATATATATATATATATATATATTCTTCTCCTGGCTGAAACTAATCGAGAAATCTAAATGAAATAATAATAAAAAAAACGAAAGAATATTAATTTACAACCCAGTGTGTCTGAAGATTTTAATTTTTTAATATTTTTTTTATTGTTCAAAATATTACACGCGATCATCCTTTTTTTTTTAAAGTATACCTGTGATATTTTATAAATTTCAACTTCCCATACGTATGAAGATGCATACGGGTCCTGGCGCCAAAAAAGATGATAATTTAAAAAATGATTTACAGAAATAGTTATGGACTCAAACACAAAACATAAAAGCTAAGATACTTTTTTCTCTATTACTACCCTCCCACAGATATTTATTGTTTATTTTTTCTATTTGATGTTTTTGTGACCTTCCCTTTCTTTTTTTTTTTTTTTTTATATTTTAACTGAAATAAAGCCATAATCCGTTTGCGTTTATTTTACCAGACATATTCTACCGTTTGTTTTGTTAATTGAAGTAGCTTGAATTTGAGTAAATTCGTTACATTAAAAAAAAAAAAACAAGAAATGTGAATATCGCTTACGAAACAATACATATGTATACGCATGTATCTGTATATGAATACACACACACATATATATATATAAATATAATGTTATGTCTAAACTTTTTATTTACGGTTCTGTGTTGTAAAAACCTGCGCACAATGCACATAATGTAGATAAAAATTCGATTCATACACAAGAGAATTATTCCTACAATCACTCACAAGTATATTAGCCTCACACATAACCCCATCTCATTTATTCTATGAACCTGACACAAGTTAAACTAGACACAAACGCATGCGGCTCTAAGTATAAGTGCGAAAACACTAGAAACAAAATTTTTGTACGCAAAAAGACAGATAAAATTTCAGAAAAACAAAACCTAATATTGTTGCTTTCACGCGAAAATGTTCTTAGATTTTGGTGTGATGCATGAAAACAGGATGATTGGTACTGTTGTACAGACAGTTCGATACCCGATGCGCACGCACGCGCATTCGACTGTCGTTTATTTTTTAACTTGATTGTTTCAGAGTTTGTTCGGCTTCATTTCTTACAGGTACCAACTTTACACGAAAAAAAAAAAATTAGTCATTAAAGGTAATTCTGACCTAAGTGCGTGTTGTGAACTTACTTAAAAAACGTCTCTGCCCTCTCTTCCTCATATCACATACAAGCATCAGTGACAATCGAATCCACAAACAATAGTTTATGGGACGATCACTCTGTGGTAGATGTTTATACGTGTATATGTTCGAGTGTATGAGGGAAAGATGGAGGAACCAAATTTGCATTTTTATGCACTACATTACATGTCAATTTATTGCACCGCAATAGATATATGTACCTGTGATAAAAAGGCTAACGCAGTTTTGGGGTTTTGTTTTTTTTTAGTGTATCTGCAACTTTTCTGCGAGAATAGTAGAGTTTGTGAAATTAATATACATGAGTATGTCTACATAGAGTGTATACAAGCATCCGTTTTGATTGCTACCCTGAAAGCTTTGTGTGTGCGATCTTGATTCCAAGCAGGACGTGTGTAATTATGTGGATTGCCGACTGAACATATATGTGGTAAAGATGCGAAAATCTGTATATGCTTGTTTCTAATAACAAATATGCATGTATGGACATTGGTGTATGTGCACGTCTCTACATTGAGCACTGGACTTGCCATCGGTAGCTTCTCAAAAGAGCAAATATCCACTACAACAAGACCAGTATCTAGTTATAATTGTGTGTATTCAAAATGCCACTGCTTCTGTTTTGATTACACCTTCTTATTAGGGTACAAACATAGGGTGCATGCACTCTCAGTGCGTGAATTTGTGAGAGTTTGTCAGGTGCTAAATACTAAGAGAGTGTAAATACGTGCGTGCCTGTGCGTGGATATGTATTTGCATGCATAAGAATAAGACGCATTGGCTGTTCGCATTTCCAGATTTAAGCAAAAAACTTAAAGCGCACAGTTCTTTTTGCTAGCGTTGTTGCTGACAAGGAAAGAAAAATGAGTTTTTTGTCCAATTAGTAGATGGTTCTTTGAAATGTAGCGCATTCATTCTATTCATTTAACTGATGACTGTAATAATGAACATAATTACAGAAGTACGTTGACGAAGTCTTAAATAAACAGAGTGGCCCACGACGGATCTGAGAGTAAATCAGAAATAAACACAAGTAAAAGAAGATATTTGTATAATGTAGAATAGTACAGCAAAAGGTGAATAATTCCGAAAGAATCCAAATCGAGGGAGGTTAATGCTTATGACAATGACAAATGTAGTAAAACTCCCAAATACACAAACATGATTCTTCTTATATAAATATAAATCTGATACTTATTTACCCAATTACAATTTCCCGCTGATTTCATGAATTTAAAAACGCATGCATATATGAACAGGTCTGGATATTTAGTGCAGTATATGAAGATAAATGAAATAGTGATGATGATAAATGCTAGTTTTGATGAAAAAAATTGAATAAACTGTTGAAGGTTTTTGCTGCAAATTATAAAGAGATTTTACAAGCACGCATATTTCAGGTTATTTTAGCAAAGAAACATACGTATAGTTATACACATTGACATGCATGTCTATTATTACAAATGTCTATAAGCATACTAACTCAGTAAAATAAATTTTAATATAATTCATTCGACGTACGCTCAACATGTATATTGCAATCACAAATTGCCTTGGGGTATTTCATTTGTATAAGTTCTATTTGCCTACTTAACGGCACATATTTATAACATTTATTTACTACATGTATGTGAGTGTACAAACATTTAAAAAACAATTCTATTCAATTATATAACTATAATTTTCTTGATTAATAGTGAAAAAGAAAATAAATGTTTAATTTTGTATTTCTACATGAATAACTATTGTGATTGCATGCGTACATAATGTTTTTTATTAATTCTTAATTTTGCATTTATGTACTAATGACAAAATAAAATTAAATACATATGAATTTTATTTTCCAAAATAAATTTAGATGTTTATATGTGTGTTTTTTGTTGTTGTTGTTGTTTTTTCATTAAAGAAAAGTCGTATTTCTACAGTCTAATTTTTCAAAAAGGTAATGTTGGGAACAAACTTTTGAACACAAGTAATACCTTATTGTATGAACCTTTATATACGCTAATTATATATGTGTGTGTGTGTTTGTATACGCACGCGCGTAATGTGAAGATGTGTATGTACAAAAAGAACTATACACATTTGGTTGTGTGCATATACATTTAAACAGATGTTCACAGCATATATGTGGCTATATGTGTATTTACTTATTTCAATATTTATCATACGCCCGTAATGCGTTTTACAAGGATTCAATATATACCTTTATTTGAACATACACACACTAAGTTCCATACGCATACATACATGTGTGTGGATGTATATACGTATTACCTAGCTAGTACAGATTAATGAACAATTTAAAGGAGAGTTATGTGTAATTATAAGTGAATAAATCTGCTGAAGCAACATGGATACGAGTGAGTAACGCTGTTATCTTTGTATTTTGTTAACTTACCCCAAAATGTTGTAATCCTTTTTGGATTGGTGATGAAGCTTGCTCGGATTTCATCTCGACCGGTCCCACATCCAACGGCTGGGAGGCAGCGGTGGGGTGAAGGGGGTGGAGTAAAGGCGAATGGGTGGAGACCGACTGTTGTAAGAACAGAGATTCGCAAGGAGTGTGAGGAGACAAGATATCGGTTTTTCAGAAGGCGGGGTGAAGATCGACTAAGTTGTGAGGCATATAAGAACAGAATGAAAAGGGAGAGAATTAGGGAAGGAGAGTAGAGTATTTGTGTGTAATTTTTAAAAATAAAGAAAATTAATGAAAAATATGAGAAATATAGGAATGATAGAACGATGATAACGTAGAGAAAAAGCACAAATTAAGAAGCTGACAGAGAAAGAGTGAAGTAAAAAACAAATGAAGAAAAGGTTCACTTTAAACTTTGTATTTACTCTATAAAGAGAGAAAGTTAAAAAAAAAAAAAGAAATGAGAAATAAATTACAAAAGAAAAGATCGTGTGTTGGAGAGGCAGACGATAAGATAAAGGAGCAATGAAAGAACGACTGAAACTCAAAAGAATACATTAAAAAAAAAGAATAAAGAGAGCGAGAGAGAGAGAGAGAGAGAGAGAGAGAGAGCGCATGCGTGTGAGAGTAAAAGAGAAAGAATAAGAAAGAAAGAGGAAGAGAGGAATAGCAAAAAAGTCAAATTTAACTGTTTTATGATTTTTTTTTTGCTTTTTAAAAATGAGAATGAAATTACTATGGAGGATAAGAGAACATATTTAATAGGCATCATTCTAAAATTGTTTTCTAATATATCATTAACAAGATTGTTGTTGCATTTTCTAGCAGCAAAACCTATGCTATGCAGCTGATACTAATCTGAGTGAGAGTAATAAAATAAACACGCAGACAAAATAAGTTTGAATTAACACACGTGCATGCAGTATACAATTGTGCATATCCATTTGTTTTAAAATGAAAATGTCATATTTGAAGTATTTATATTTTTTTCAGCTAATTATCTTCAACCAAGGCTTCTATGAACATGCACACGCATACATTCACTAACTGAACAGTAAGTGTACGAACACGCAGTTATACCGCACACACAGACACCATGCAATTCGTTTAATTCAATACACCAGTCGCTTCTTTCACACGCATTTATAGCTTCAACACACAGACACACACCATGCACGTATACACCCCGTCGTGCACCCAAACACACCGACTTGTAAGCGCCAACACTTAAACGAAATACATTGTGTATAATAAAACCCTGAGTATGTTTAATGTAGAAATATTCAAAGTTCTGTTAGCGTCTAGTACACACTAATGCGGTCGACGTGTGTATTTACTTGCGTGATCGTATATTCTTGTTAAAAGCTTCAATTAGTCTGGCACAGGGTCAAAAGCTTCTGATATCCAGTGAAGATCAAACTGAAGGCTGTAAGTCTCTGCAAGTTGCTAACTTCATGACAGAGTCTTCTGTTACGGTGATGTTTGTGAAGAATTAAAATATACTCGTATGCATATGCGAAATTTGAAATGATGCATTAAGCTTTATTGACTAAAGATTGTATGCATATATTTCTACATTGTGACTAGCACACACACACACACACATGAAGGTGTATACACAAGGGCGAACTGATTCTTATATCGATGTATGTGGGTTTGCATGCTGCCTTCACAAAGACTTGTGTACCTACTTCTCGAATGAACGTCAATTACAATGATTTCCAGGCGACAGGCCTATCATTGTCTAAATGATATGCGTTCGCTTCCTCTTGTTTGAATTTTTTCTTTTCAGTTGTATTCCTATTTCTTATTTCTATCATAATATGCATTTCCTGTATATCTATGCGAGTGCGTGTACCTGTGGAGCCTTTTTCTAATTTTGAAAATAAAAAATCTTCTCATCCACATCACTTCAACACAGAGACAGTTATGTAGCCCACAACACCACTACCGAATGAGTGAAGACAGCTATTGACCCTCGTCTATCTGTTCTCCCTTTTTTCAAACGCACCTCCATCGTCCCTTCTCTGACACCAGCCTTCAATGTCTGCTCCACCTATTCTTCTTATTCGACCCACTCATTCTTTCTCACTCTCATAACATAAAATAGAGGGGAAGGGTGGGAGGTTATATTTTTTCCTCAATGACCAACACCTTTTTGTTCATCCCACTTCTTTATTCTCTAACACTGTCCGCAGTTCGGCCCAAATTTTTGAATCAACTCCGCTCAGACTGAGAAGGAAATGGGAGGAGATGATAATGAAAGAAAAGAGATGAAATGCCTCTACTATTATTATTATTATCGTCGTAGTCTGTATAATCATTGCAATAATAATAATAATAATAGAAGAAGAAGAAAAAGGTGGAGGAGGGATATTTATTCTTGTCTATCAGACGTTTTTGCAGATGAACTGGAGTTTTATTTATTGACTTAAGTACTTTGGAAATTGAGTTAGAGATGCATTCCTTTCTTTACAAACACACACACGCACGTGTGTGTGAATGTATTGATTGTAAGCTTTCTTTTTCATCGTCCATGTTTGTTGTTAAGAAACGATAAGTAACTAAACAGTTTTATTCATATGGGCATTGAATGAAAAAAATGAACGCATATTCTCAATTGTATTTGTACATTTTATCAGCGACAAACACTGGAGGGGATTAAAATAAAATTGACTAATAAATAATTACGTAGAAATACAAAAAAAAAATGTTACATTCGTGATAAAATTAAGGGATATGGTAATTTTCAGTCAACTAATACGAGTTTGCTGGCAAAAAATGCTAAGTAGTAGCGCATGTTTAATTCTAATTTCATTACCAAGTTTTCAGTGTTGCTGTTCCCCCTTCTTGCATCCTTCGTTCCTCTCCTTAATTGTATTCAAGTTACTCCCAGTTTTAGTTGCATCTCATTCATTTCTTCCACCGTTTGTTCTACTCATTCTCCTCCCCCTATTTATTTATTTATATTTCGATACTGAAACTCTTAAATCCATCCCTCTTCTCTATTTTTCTCACGTCTTTTTTTCTCTTACACTTATTCCTTTTTTTCCCGCCCACCCTTCTTAATTAAGCGTGATCATTCGATAGTCTTCCTTCGTAGTAGTACGATCTTTTTCCATTCCTTTTCATTTTTAGCACCAGTTTCTCTTTGTCTATCTTTTTAATTTTTCGTTCTTTTTCTCTTCAAGATAAGCATTTTTCATCGTCCTTTCAATCACTGTTTTACTCTCCTATTCATCTAGCCATTTTTCTTCTTCTTCTTCTTCTACTACTACTACTACTACTACGCCGCCGCCGCCCCTTCTCGCTTATATTTTTCTTTTACTCTTTTTCTCTCAGTGTAGCTCTCTCTTTCTCTTTCTCTGACCGTCAGATGTAGTATTTGGGTTACACCCACTTAAGATCACGTGGTGCTTAGTTAGCCAATCATAGCTACCGAGAGTGGAGGCCTTCATTTGCATACCATCTTGATGTCTCGGCTGGATGACGTCAGACCCCGGCCATAATTGCTTTTGTGCACTGCGCCTGGGTCGGTGCTCGTCAGTCGGATTTCGATGCCGCGGCGAAGGCAGCTGTGTGGCATTTGTTGTTGTTGGTGTGTTGAGGAGAAGGAGTGAAAATACAAACAAGACGACGACGAAGAAAAAAAAAAAAACACGAAAGGGAAAAATACCACACAACAAGCAACACCACCATCATCAAATCCCACCAACTTCTATTACTTCAGCCAAGGATATATCTTTAAAAAAATCTCTACAATATATGTAGTCTTTCTTATAAAATCCATGCAATCATTTTACTACAAATAACAAAGAAAAATCACTATCACTACCAAATTCTTAAGGAAATTCACCAAGACCTGTTACCCAAATTCTGGAAAGGAAAATCAAACACGGAAAGTCGACGATAACGGGAACAAAGACGAATTTACTTCAACGTAAACGTTTTGAAGTTAGCTTGATGTGTATGTGTGTGTATATATAATATATATCTGTCTAAATATAAAAATATACATTATATATACATTTCTTTATATAAAACCTATATTATATCCATTTCTCCCTTATATTTTTGCGGATTTTATCATACCTAAATAAATCTAAACTACAAAGGGAAAATATATGTAAACAAGCAGTCACTTACAAGAAATTCAAAGTTGATAAAACGCGACCTTTCCCTTCTCACACTCTCAAGTAAAATTTTATCTTCATTGATAAACATCGGATAAGTTTTCCACATCCACACCTAAAATATATATATATATATATATATAAGCTCCACAACCAGCAAGTGTGAGGAGGGAGATCTTGCGTTTTATTTTCTTCACAAAAAATATCGTTTTCTATTTGTGTTAATCACTCTTCCCCCAACCCTTTCCCGGCCTACTTGTGCTTGTCTATGTACGGTCACCAGTTGTGTGTGACGCCACAGACCAACAATATCCCCACTTTCACAACTACTACCACAAAAGATTTAACCCCAGATAGCATCAGTCTTTTCTGCTTTTTTTCTTCTTGCCAAAGCCTGTGTCCCAGGCGACCACAAATCTAAATCCCCACCACCTTCTTCGTCGTTTTTCTCCTGTCCCTGGTCTTGTAATGCCTGCAAGTCTGTACACAGCAGACATGAATGCTAACAGTGGGGGTCTTGAAGACCATCGCGCCATGCAGTTGGCTCTGGAGTTGACGATGCTGGCTGGATTAAATGCTGATGAAGACACCAACACCAACGGACTCTCAACTGCAGCTCAAACTTTTGAGGAATCGGCACCACGGAAACGCAGCGCTAACATGACGGAATGTGTTCCCGTTCCGAGCTCTGAACATGTGGCCGAAATCGTTGGTAGACAAGGTGAGTTGCTGGTTTGATTGAACAAATTTCCACAAAACACAAGTACTTTTACTTTAAGTAAATTCAAATCTTCAACAGTACCCAGTTGTTCTCATTTCCTAAGTCAAATTTTTTGGTCCTATTTTAAGTATGGAAAATCTGGTAAATACTAAACTCTTATTTAAACTCGTTAAAATTCTAACTGAACGTTACCTTGTATAAACAATTGAAAACTAGTCTTAGAAATGCTAGCACTATTGAGTAATAATGACTAACTTGTTTTGAGGAGTAAGATGGGTTATGCATCTGAGATGTTTGGTATCTAAAATATTTTACTATTTTAATAAAATACTTCACCTACAAGTTCACAAATTGTATTATTAAACTTGTCTAAAACCTAAACGCTTACTGAATTTATGCGACTCTTGAAGCGGGGGGTGCTAATACTCTTTTTCAACGAGTAAGGATAGATTCTGACACTGCTTTAATTTTCACTAAATTTATTTAGGAAACTGTCAAACACAGCATGTATTTTAATTGTGAAACAATTTCTCGAGATGGAAACTATTTCCACTAAACTGTAAATTTAGTTGACAATGACTAAATTTATCCCTAGAAATGTTTAGCCTCGTCTTTGTATCTAACAGGAAATGCGAACACTGCTTCACTTCGTTCTCTAACAACGATGGTGGAAGTAGTAGTAGTAGTAGCCACAAACAGATTTGTCTAAGCTTTCGTTACGTTCACGCTGCAGTATCGCGATTCGATGAAAAATATCATTTTACTATAATGAACGAACCAGCCATTGTTGATTTTCATTTGAAGGATTAATAAACAAATCGGTTAAACAAATTTTCATGTCTTTACAAACGAACACTGACAAACGAAAATCCAAATATGAGCGATCTTATTACTTGCTACTAACGCATTCTTATTACTTGCTAACGCATTGTAGCTTTTTAAGCATGAGCCTTCAATTCTATGCATCAGCTTTTCCTCATTACTAGAAAATTCTGGTGTACAAAAAAAAAACTCCTTCATTCTCGTAACAGTTCGATAGTGTTTCTACTGTGTTTGTATACTCTACAAAACAAATTAATGCGTTTACATTTCACTTCTCGGCAGTGAGTTCTTTGTCAGACGAAACACGTTACCTTTTCCTCTTGGCTTTTCGTCTCGTCTACCAAGCACCAGTGAACTAAGGTAGCTGAACATAACCATTTTGGGACATCTGTCTACTTACAAGCACGCATCACGACTACTAGCCTGATGTCAGTACTACATACACGCTACTACACTTCTAACTATTATTCACTGCAACAAAAATACCTCACTACTACTTAATGTACTTTAGATCTCCAATATTTTTTTATACTGAAATTAAAATTCCACATTCATTAAATATAGTCAATGTTCATTAAAATGGCCAAATCCTTTATGTAGTCTTGTCAAATACTGTACTCAACACAAACTATCCACTTTTATCCTGATAACTATACTGTCATGCTACGTTTGCTACAGTTATTCGGTTATAACTGGGCACACAGTGTGTGTGTGTGGGGGGGGGTATCAAAATTACATAAATCAAATTTTGTTTAGTTACATTACGCAAACATAAACACAGGAAACGCTGCTTTCCGCGTAGAAGACGATCCTTCCTCTCACCACTACTTAGTTTTTATCACCCAAATGTTTTTACTGTTTTTACTCTGTAAACAATTATTTATAAAATAACTTATTTCGTATCTGTAAGTAATATTGACATAACATTACTGATATTTCTACTACTATTGTCTGTCAGGGCTGTTACTAATGAAACCACTGATTAGTGACCCGAATCTTATCTTAGTTTAAAAAAAAAAAAAAACTCTAGTAGTAGCACTCTTAGTCTTATCCCTTTGGCTGGTATTCTGCCCCCCCCCTTCATCGTTGGCGACGATTTACAATTTCTTTGTCCTCTTTTTTTTCTTTATTTTTTTTAAGAACATGTACTGTAGTATTTTTAATGAGACCAAGCATCTAGCAGCACCGCCATCATTCTTTCTGTTTGCTTTCTCTTGCTTGAGCTATTCTGCTTTAGCTTTTTCATTCGAAACTACATGCTGTCCCAGATATCTTATTTTTGTTGGCATCCACTATTCTTGAACGTGTTTAAAATATTTTTAAAATGTGTAAACTGACAAATTGTAAAACCCGATTTGTGTATTGAAGTACCATAGTATTTTATTTTTCGCTCGTTATAAACTCCACGGTGTACAAATCTACACTGTTATACGTAACTAATGCTATACGTACGTAAATACAAAAGGCAGGAATTTGTTAAATCCTCAGACTTCCATATATTAACTTTTGTCTTCGACCTGTTTGACAAATGCATTTGTTATATCAAATAAACTAAGACGTTTGGCTAAAATCTCTTCACTTTGTCGCTTGTTTCGAGGTGAATTTCTACTTCGTGAAAGAAACATGATACTGTTTTTTTACTGGGTACACGCTTCTAAAATCTTTCACAATGGCGACTAATACTGTTTGGTCTTTGTATTGCTGCAATAATGATTTAGCAGTAAAATGAATTTTGCTAATTATGAGTCTTAAAGTATTCATAACTTCAGTGACTTCTGCAGCGTGTATATTGTAAATCGGCAACTATTTAACCGGAGCACTACTTGTAGACATATTTTTAATTTTTTTTATCTAACAATTTCCTTTTATTTTTCGTTTTTTGTTGACTAAAAAAAAAAAAAAAAAAAACTGGCAATGTTTCCTCGGTATCTAAATATACGAATGTATCTTTGAATATTACCAATTGTGAAATCTAAGTGTAAACTAAACGTAGGCGGCCACGGTACTATTCATCCGTACACTCGTTCTCGTTTCACTACAGCTCTGTTATCTTCCTGCTAGAAGCATTATGGACTATAACATTTTTAAATATGTATGGAAATGCAACAATAGGTGTATTTGCTAGTTTCACACTATCTGAACGGCAGACCTAAGCTGATGCTCTGAAAATATTTTTTTGAACGCCTAACCTTGATGTATGGAATGAACTAGAGATGTTTAGTTTATTTCATGAAGATTTCTGTTCAGTGTTTGTTCATCTATTTTTCTGATGAATGATACCCGATCATTGGTTTTCATTATTAGAAGCGTTTTTTTTTTGTCTAAACATCTTCGCCTCGTTTACGATACTGCGAATCAGTGTCAACCTTGTTGAAAACTGCAGTAAATGACAACGTGCTTCGATATTTAAAAAAATCAGCTTTCCAATCTTAGTCGTGTGAACTAATATCCCCCACTTTTTTAATTATTGGACGTCTGGTAAAAAACGCTAAATCAATTTAGCGTTAAGATTACTAATAAGTTAGCATTTCTTCCAGTAGTTGGAGAGGGGTCTTCTAATTACTTTTTCAGTAAGGCTTAATAATACAGACATCTTTGTTACAGGAAAAGATGGCGGCGCCCTATTAAATCCATGTGCTTCCTACTCTGAGGAGAAAGGACGTAAGATTAGGGTCAAATCTTTCTCTCTATAACAATTTAATTTTATTAACGCATTAATTAAATGATGCTGTTTGTATAATTATCACGCGAAAATGAAATCGGAGGGTACAGAAATTCTAGAAACAATTTTCTTTTGTTTCGTTTTAGTTTAAGGTCAATAGCTGAACTGTTTGACCCCTGGATAGTCTTGAGTATATGTGTGGGGGATACTTGTTAGACTTCAGTTTTACTTTTACTCCAACTGCTTGCATGCATAAATTCAGTTTTCGCCGTCTAAAAAAAAAAAAAAAAAGCGATTGTAGTTTAATTGACTTGTCATAAATAGATACTAATTCCGTTTCAGTAAGCTACTTAGTGTTTTCTAAATGTTTCCGGTGAGAATATTTAAAGTTTTCAAATAATACTGAATGAATCCACTCAAAATTGACGTTAGCCGTTCGCCAGATGAAGTAAAATCTTAAAATTCTTTAATTGTAAATGTTAAAAAAAAAATTAATGAGGGAAAGATGCTTTGACTTCAAGCACGCATGCCCAGACTGCACTGCTGCTGTCTGACAGCAGCACATCTTTGCATTTGAATTTAACACTAAAAACTTAGAAGATGCGAGCTTGAAGTACTTAAGCGTTATCACTTTTATTCCCAAATATGAATTATTTGAATCTGGTCCTTAACCTTCACTTTCCTTGTAGTGCCTTCAAAGTGAATTAGTAACAATGAACTCATGAGGTGACAGCTTTTACAACTTCAATTTGTAATTTTATCATGCAAACGCATGTACATTCTGCATAACTTAGCACATTATTTTTTTTAGTTACTAGTGATCATATAGGCATTCATGCAAAATGCATGACTAATTCTTGCTCATTGGCACTATTCAAAATGTCAAACTATCATCCTCTTTGCAAGGATGAAAATTCAATCTTTGAATTGTTCCATGAAGATAGGATGAGTTCACATTTTATAATATGGTCTGATGCAGTATTGGCAACTTTATGTACTCTAAAATCAGATTAAGCAAAATTTAAATGCCTGAAGCTTTGCTTAACTATCTAAATTTGATTTGTATAGAATAATCACTGATTGTATAATTAAGACTTGGATTCTTTTACATCTAAATATATAATTTGGGCCTGTTCAAAACTTTCAAGTGATTTGTAAACTGAATTTAGTAATTGATGACTTGGTCATGTTTGTCTGAAGACTTTCAACCTAACCCATTTTTAAAATGTACTGGTACAAGAAATTGGCTTAGTGATTCATAAACATAATCCTGAAGTATTTTTTGTATGCAAAATTCTGAGTAACATTTGAATTTTGTAAATTACCTTAATCCTAAGGTAACTTAATTATAAACTGGATTTTGATAATACATGCCAAGAGGTCATTTTTAAAATCATTGGATGACTTCCTGGATTTCATGTCTGAACACTTTAATACACGTTTAAAATTGAACATTTTAAAGTTTCAAGTGTTTAGAATTTTAACATTTTTATCAGCTTAACTAATCTCGGGTAAATCTTTATTCTGTTAATGGAAACTTAGTCTTAATATAAGTAGTGATCTTATGTTTACATGAAGTGAATGCTTCAATTTTTAGTAGCTTCATTTGTCCAAACTCTGAATAAATTTTCTGAGGTATTGTACATGATTCAACATAACAAAACACTGGTTAAAGACTGGAATCTTTTTACTGGAATGATTTTTCACTTAACTGAAAACTGGACAATGTTTCTAGGATTTCAAGACCTGTCTAAAATGTGCATGTGAACTTGCTGTTAAAACTTATGCCTTATTTGTATCCAGATTAATGTAAAAACTTAGTTTAGGCTCAAGACAGTTTTTTGGAACAATTTGATTCCCTCTGTTTTGATGACATAAGGTTATCAAAATATGCTGCCTATATTTATAAGTTTGAAACAAGGCCATAGTGTAGGCCTGTTTTAGTGTCTAGAATAAGCTTTCTCATTTCTCAGGTTGTTCCTATGGTGCACCTGGCACCTAAATCTTATCTTGTTTTATACTTTATCCTATCATTTAATCTCACTGGTTTGTCATTTCCCTATTGTCTGATTTGGTCTTTCATCAACCTTTGTTCTGTTTGCTGTAATCAAGAGAATTCGGGTTTTAATTAAAAACATCTTAAATAGCTATTATATCATTACTTAGTTATTGTAAACACTTTCATATCAAATTAATGACTAAAATGTCTTGTGCTAAAATTGTTAAATTATGCTATTGTAACTATTCTGAACTTATAGGCAACTGAACTCTAATATAAGATCTAGTGGCAAAATACATTTTAGTACATGCAGTTCATATAATCAGTTTGTTCTGTTGGCGTCTTTTACACAGAATCTAGCAATTCATCAGGTAGAATTGTTTGAAGTATAAAACTTCATGGCATCATTTTTTGTTTTGCTTATGGTTCTTTATAATCTAAGGTTATAGAAGGGTGGCTGCTTTAGAGCTGATTGTAAAGAATCGGCTCTAAACACTTACAGAATCTCCTATCATAACTCTTGATATCTTGCCCACCACAGTACTGAAAGTTATTTTTCCACCAAAGGAAACTGGTAAAATTGATTTAATCTCAACTTGTTTCCTTTTCAGACAAGGCTATGTACTTTAATATTAAATGCATTAGCAAATAAGTCTTTCTGGAGGTGGGAGTAATTACAATAAGATTGTGCACAACTTCAGTTTTTTTTTTTTTTTTTTTTTTTTTTTCTAAAACAAGCTGCTTCCAACATTAGTTCAGTAATCCCAACTGTCTATATATTTAGTTATTTTTATGCCAAATTGTACTTTTAATATTACTGATAAACTGTGTCTTTATTGTAGGTATTACCCAGAATACAATGTCTGGATTTTTCCTCAAAGGTTTGCTGCCTGTCAATGTACAAATTTCTAAAAACTAATACTTCTGTATTTTAATTTATGCACAATTATTTCATGAGGAAATAAAATTATACCTTCCTTGATTTGCTGGATTATTCAAACTAAATTTTAACTTGAAGCAGCATTTTTAAATGTCAATGGGATGAAATTTGTTACATTTTCAACATTGAGTGAGGTCTCTAAAATTTCTTTTATAGAAAGTGGAAAGAATATACACTGAAGTCTGATTTGAATATATCTAGTTCTTAAACTTAGGCTTAATTGAAGTAATGCAGTCAGTAAATAGTGAACCTATGCCTCTACCTTTTTAACATTAGGCTTGGCTTCTCAAGTAGAATCTGATCAGTTTTTAGACTTTCTTGGTTATTGAAAAGTTTATTCAGCTTTTTTTCTTTACAGTGTTTATTGTAGCCTTTCCACTTCATGAGGACAACATAACACTATAACTTTAGATATTAATCGCTTAAATTTGCTAGTAATTCTAATTTATAGATCTGCAACTTTAAATATTACATTATTCAGGTTTCAATAAGTTTTCCTAAAACTTAAGCTCTTAAAATTAATGAGAAAGTACAAATTTCAAAATATGCCTAAAGTTTTTTGTGCCATTTTCAAGGAAACTAAACAGGATCTTTTGTATGTGATCCAATTGGTAATAAGTGCATGAATTTTTGTCATTTAGAAATTGGTTTATCAAGATTAGTTGTTTGGAGAAATATTTGCTCATTTCTCTAATTATTACTCTGGAATTCATTTACATGAGCAAGCTGAGCAAAATGAGTCGGTGAGGATAAATACTGGGCACATAATTTCCTAAATCTTTTTGGTGTTCCAATTTCTAACCAGTTCTTTAGTAGGCTCTTTCTTAATGGATATTGAAACCAGTTTGTTCAACATTTCAAATTAACTGTTTTGATATTGTATTTTCCCTTCACAAATGTGCACATTGGTATAAATTTTACAATATATGTACTGTGATGTAAATTTTAATTTTACAATTTAAAAGTGAAGAAACCCTTAATGGACAGCTGTTTTGCTTGGATTTTTGCTTGTTCCTTTTTTTTTTTTTTTTTTTTTTTTTTTTTTTTAACTAGAATTTGAAAAATATGCCTCACTGTCTTCAGAAGTACATTCAAAATCTATTACAGCATTTGACATGTGCTAGTTGGCTTTTTAAAACATCAGATTAAGTTAAATGCTAAGTCTATAAAAGAACAAAACTGCAAATGCAATTAACAGGTGATAAACTACTTCTATACTTTCAGAAAATGCTGATTTAGATATTTGTACATGTATAATTTGAAATGCAAGGGCACATAATGGAAATGGAGACTAAAGAATTTTTAATGTTATTTTACTTTGTACACTATATTTCTAGGCTTTGAAACCCATTCCCAGCACTCCTTTTCCTTGTTCAAATAATTGACTGCAAAATGGCTAACTAGTCACTAGTACAGAAATTTTAAGATTGCTGAGGAAGCTTTAATTTGAAAACTCTAATTTTTTTTTTTATAAGGACTTAGACTACTACTCTTTAAGAGATTGACTGTTCATCACTTCTCCTGCAGTTTATATCATCACTTGATTAAAATCCTTCAAGTAGATTAACTGAATTTGTTGCCAGGGATCAATAGGTGTGCACCTGGATAAACATTTTACTAATCTGATTACATGCAACTACAACATGGAAATCTGTCAACTTGCCCTCCAGCATATAACCTGCAAAAGTTTTCATCTAGTTCCTTTATTTTAGCTCAAGTTTTAGAATGTCTGAAAAATATAGGCCTGCTTATTAAGATGTAAGCCTAAATTATTCTGAATTACCTTATCAATTTGAATAACAAGTTGGCTTTATAGTGAATAGCTTTTGTAGAGAAGGCTTAGCATTGTCTAATTCTGTTGACAACTTTCAGTGATAAGTTTGAATCCATTCATTTCAAGCAATGAAAGTTTGCTTGAATGACTAAATTTTTCAATTTAAATCATTGAATGTTCATATAAAGCTCATTTTACTTTAGTTTTTACTTTTGAATCATGTCAGCTATAGAATCTTTATAAGTATCCTTAACTTTCATAAATTGGAAAACGTGTCTATTAGAACTGATAAAATGTTAATTTAGATTAATGTTATATTAAACTTTAATTTTTTTTTTTTTTTAGTTTAAATGTATTGATCTTATGAAGTTGGTAAAATTGTAATTTTTCACTTGTATCTATAGTTTCTATTAATGTCAATTAATGCAATAATTGCTTTAAAATTTATGCCTGGCACTTTTTTTGCAGTTTTTAAATGATAATTTTACATAGTGATTAATTTTGCTTATGAAAAAAAATTCAAAATTTATAGAAATTCTCCACTTCTGGTCTGGTAGATGCATTCTCTCAAATCAAAGCTTTCTTCTAGCAATTAACTATGATCACCCAAGTATGAATGCTTAAAGTTAAGGTCTTATCTGCAGTTGTCCCTGTAGATGAATGTAAACAATTTAGAAAGTTGTGCTGTCATCAATTAGTTGTAACTGAAGGGTTATGAGAGGAAGTACTTCATAGGTAATCAACTGTAGTAAGCTGATCAAAAGCAGGTTCCTTTTTAGTTATTTACCAATACCTGATACCATGAAGCTACTTCTACCTTTTGATTATCTAGAAATAATCTGTAATTGGATTTGATCTAGTGTCTTGAGTGATTTTACTGAAGGGTAAATGTGATGACTATTAAAGAAATTTTACCTCTTAGTTACAATGTCAACAATTGGCTTGGTAACTTTAACCAAATTCAAGATAGTTATGAATACTTCATAACTCTCAAAGTTGATAGTTTTCCTACAGAAGGCAACTATTGATAATTTCTATCTGGAAATTAATATGGTAAGTTTAATGTATGCATTACCTGACTTATATTGAACTATCCTTTAAGTGTACAGTTAAAATAACTTTCATTTGTGCACTATACAGGATATGTTTGTTCCAAACCATTAATTCCCTTATCCTACTTTTGACAGTCTTTTCTGCTCTCAGTTGATTTTGACTGACCTAACTTCAGATGTCTTTGGGTTTGATTCTCAATCTTACTCACTCATACCAATCAGTCATGCAAATTGCTGTCCTTAGGCTCAAAATTATGGCTGTTGTACTGTCATTATGTAGGACAGTTACCACCCAGTAGATTGCTAACCTAGTTGTGCTGTGAGTACTGATGAAGCTGAAAATTAGTCTCCTGCTCTTTATTTTTATTCTGGCTACATTATCTATTAGGTTCTCATACTTGCACAAGGTTGCATTTACTGTCTTAAACACTTGTCTGTAAAGCATTAGTAGCTTTGTATAATAAAAATTGTCTATCAAAACAATTCTAAATATTAGTGGAACAATCTTTCTATTTGACAAAATAGAGCTAATGCTGGTAAGTTTTGATCTATAAACTGCCTTCTGCCCGAGTTGTTCAGTAATAGTTTAACAAATTTAATTTGATCATTGGTTAACTTTACAAGCTATTTAAAATACTTTGCATACTTATGAACTTGAATCACTAAAAATGTTAAAAGCTTTTGCACAATAAATGCAATCATTACTATTATGTTTGTCTGCTATGGGCAATTATGAATGTTTAAACATGCACTTAAGCAGTGAAGTTTTGCTGAAATTAACTTTTCAATTAAATTAAAAATTCAAGTTTGCTGAAAAGTAGACTGATCAGTTGACTTGTCATGAAACAAGCACTTCTATATTTGAGTTGGCTGAATGATGGGTTTTGTATTTTCAGCTATTAGTTTTGGTCTAAAGTCTGAATTTAGTATTTTTTGTTAAACTAGTCAAGTGCCACCTTTGACTTCAAGAATTGGTTATAAGTATTTGAAATTAATATCCTTGAAGTGAATTAATGACAAATTCCATGGTATAATACTTGGAAAATGCATTAACCTGCAAGATTGAGCTATTTAAATCAAATGTCAGTCACTTTTAACAAATTATTATGCAAGTCTTGAAACTTTATCAGTCTAAGATGATTTTGAATTCTGAAATTCAATAGAATCTTATAGTTATCTGATCCAGTTTAAAAATATGCAAGTTTGACTAGAACTGATAGTCTTATTCTATCCAAAAATAAGATATTTCCCTCTTCCCTAAATTTCACTGGTACTTTAACATTCAAACTTTCATTTCATCCTATCCTTTAGGTACCTCAGTCATTTGGTAACTTAAGCTTTTGCAACTGAGTCTTGTGGAAAGTATGAAATGCTTTTCATTATAGCACCCAACACTGAAATTTCTAAAATTACTGGTTTAAAATGATTTTGAAACCCTACTTAAGTACTGCCCATGACTCTAATTTCCATTTAGAATGTTATATACTACTTTGAGTTTGCTTTAATATTACTAAAATAATTGGAAACTGGAGATAACATTGTACAATATGACTTGTGCTCATTCAAAGCATCTAAAAATCAGTGCTTTAGCAATTCTGAATTTTTAGCACCATTAGTACTTATGGAAAGCATAAGTTGAAAGGTTGCAAATTCAAATATTTTACTTGAGCACATTCTGTATAGTTCTACAAAACTATTGATGTGGGTTGTAAGCCCTTTGTACAAATACTACAGATAAAAATATTGAATCTACTTGCTCAGTTATCTACTCTGGAAGCATTAAGAATTGCATGCCTAGAAACAGCTAATTGTATCATAGATCAATGCCTTAAGTATTTTTGCTTTGTGGTTTGACTAATTTAAAAAAAAAATGACTGAGGCTTCCATTTAAAATATGAAAGCTGCTCTAACTACCTAATGTTTAATAACCCTATCTTCTATTAGAACATAGGTAATGCTTATCCTAACAATTAACTCATAATTTTTGTTCTGCTTAAATGTTAACTGTTTACCTGACCTGAACTTTGTTTAGACAGAAAAATACTGGAAAGTCATTTTCATTCTCATAGATGGGTGGGGTGGTGGCAAACTCGAATCATTAATCTTGTTGGATCTTGGCATCTTTCATAGCAAGTCTAATGAATAATTTTATATTTTATTCTTGCAATGTTTCCTGTCCTAGATGTGCAGTCTTGTCTAAATGTAGTTGAATATTTCCTTTAACTTTATCTTGCAAATACCAGTGCTATTATGTCATGGCTGTAAACTTTTGCAGTCTGTGGTTAACCTAAACAAAATGAAGTTGTGGTTGCCTTTGATCTCTTATATGGATGTATTTTATTACAGCTTCTAATTTAATATTTACAAGGTTACTTTTAGTGATCAATTCAAATACCCATAGTTAAAGCTGTAATAAACTTACATCTTCATGTAATACTTGTAAAACTGATTTAATGTCTAAAATGCTTGTTCCACTCTTGGATATCACTAACAATACCCGATTGTTTTAGTGCAGATTTATTTTCTTAGAAAATTTGGATACTTTCTCAACCATAATGTATTAACAAATGGTTTCCAAAGTTATATTATGAAACTGGAATAAAACTGGTTTCTGTATAGTTTCAACAGATTAAGCAGGTCTATGAATTGTGTACATAGACATCCTGAATGATGAGTTTGACTTAAGGGCATCACATACTTAACATTTGAGCAAAACCCAAAGGATTGAAAACGACTCTTAAGAATTAAATGTTTTATAAAGTTTGAAAAATTTAGCTCTGCTTAACTCTTGAGTTTCCTCTTTGGCCAGTACTTGAGATTAATCTGATAGTTGCCCCCACCTGTTATCTGATTATGTATTCTTAGCCTCTTGTATCTCTACTTGCATACCTCAAGAATTGCTTGGTTCTGCAGATAGCCTTATTTTCAATATTTGAGATTTAAAAGGTGTTTGTATTACTAAGTTAATTGATAAAAATAAATTTATGCTTTGAATTGCTGAGGAATAAAAATTTTAAAGTTATTTTAAGGACTTCATAGCAATTTAAGGTGTTGTACTAGCTTTTTTGCAAATGTCTCCTGAACTGACAAATAAGTGCCTTTGTGTACAAGATGAAAAATGTTAGTTTAGTTTTACTTAAGGTGCACTTTTTTTTTTTTTTTTTTTTTTTTTTTTCTTGGAGTTAAGCTTGCTTTTAGCTTAACTTCAGCTGCAGATAAATGCTCATAAAATAGCACTTCAGATATTGTAAAATTGCCTGGATTATAGATTCTTGGATCAGTCTCATGACTCCAAATTCAAATTACTATCGCGTATACTTTTTCAAGTGAGTTTTCTAAATATTCTGTGCATGTGCTCTAGACTTAAATTAAAAAAATCAGCTACTGAGTTTAGGTTTGTTTATATTTTCAAGCTTCACTGCAAACTAAGCTTGCTAACTTGCTAGTCTACAATTAACAGCATCTCTCCCTTCATCCTGCTAAATATTAATGGTAGCACTGCAGCTGGTTATCGTTCTTGAATTGTGCTTGTCTTTATGCTGCCAACTACAAAGCAATGCACAACTTGTTTACATGACACTAGCCGAAAGGCTGTTCTTTTAACAATTCAAGTATTTTGGTGATTGGTCCGTTTTTCTAAAATTTCATGATTCCAAAGAAGCAATGATTACCATACTGAAATTATATTAAGCATTGGGTGATATGCATTTTTATGCAACTATTTCATAACTAATTTGCAAACTGATGCTTAGAAGCCTTTTCTCTCAGAATACAAATCCACTGAAATTAGATTTTGATAGTATGGGCTCTTTACATCCTTATATAAAATATATTTGGTCTTGTAACTGTAAAGCTATACAATAAAATTTCTATACTGCCTTAAGTCTCACTCAGTATTTCTTAGATTTTCTGTTTTTCATATTTTCATTAACTACTGACAAAGCTTTTTTATAAAATTAAATCTAAAATAGTTGCTGCTTTTAATGTAAGACTTTATCATAAAATTGATTAATTTAATAACTTGCACTTGGTTCAAATTAATCAATGAGAATACTTAGTTCTAATTTCAAGGATCTACATAAAATTTTTTCTGAAAACGTTAAATGCTCTGAAGTCTTTTGAAGTTAAGACTATTTCATTTTGATTTTTATATTGGCTAATTTGGGTCATTCAGTTTTTAAACTGTATCATCTCTTTAATGCAGATGCTCAGATCTAAACATTACTTTAAATCTTACATAATATAACTTTATATTGTAATTTGTACCTGATTAATTTTATACTGCATAAATTTTTTTCCACCCAAACACTTCAATTCTGAAATAGTGAATCCCTGGCTAACTTGCAACTCCCTAATGTCACTGGACATGTTGCATGTATGAACTATATTAAGTCTACTGCTACTACTTGTCAATAGAATAGGCCTTTGCTTGGCTTGTGACTCAGCTCATGCTAACACCTCATTCTTTCCTCTCTGCTGACTTCACTGTTTATTACCTACACACCCAAACGTTTTTAGGAGCATCGTTCTAACCTGATGAGTTTCTGCCTTTTTCTTCTGCAAGAGAGCAGTGTTCAATATTTTTTTCTTGCATTGACTTAGTTAAATTATGTTGCTGTCAACATTTTTATCAATGTCACAAGTTAATCTCTAGTGGATGCCTAACTTGTAAATACAAGTAGCTATAGTCAAAAGGGTCACTTAATTTTAAGTTCTGAAACTTCATTCTATAATAGATTTCAAGATCTTGTGTACTAATTAAGTGAAAGCTTTTTCTTTCTAAGTATGAAAATTAAATTACTGATTTAAAAAAGCCTATAAAATAACTATTGTGTAATTTTCTTTTTTTTCAGGCTGCAAGATCAAAGCCCTACGAGCAAAAACAAATACATATATTAAAACCCCTGTCAGGGGAGAGGAGCCAGTGTTTGTGGTGACGGGTCGCAAAGAAGACGTTGCTGCTGCAAAGAGGGAGATTTTGTCAGCAGCAGATCACTTCAGTCAAATTCGGGCCTCCAGAAGAAACAACAGTGCTTCTGGTGTGTCTGGAACAAGTTCCAACTTAACTCCTGGTCCTCCCAGCCCTAATACTCCTGGTCAAGTGACTATCCAAGTACGGGTTCCTTACAGAGTTGTAGGCCTTGTTGTTGGCCCCAAAGGTGCAACTATCAAAAGAATACAACAACAAACACACACTTACATTGTAACTCCAAGTCGGGACAAAGAACCTGTATTTGAGGTCACTGGACTACCAGAAAATGTGGAGAAGGCACGTCAAGAGATTGAAAGTCATATTGCAATGCGCACAGGTGGTATTATTGAATCTCATCATGCACAGGATGAAAATGACTTTCATACCAATGGTGTAGACTCGGGGTTTCATGAGTTGGGCACAGATATTGGATCTGTTTATTCTAAAACAGCTAGTTCTACATCTGCATTTTCTACCTACACAAGCTCAGGATTGAATGGGAGCCTGCTTTCACGGCGCAGTCAGGAACCCACAATCTTTAACTTTCCACCTGTCACTTCCACTACTTCCAAACTGACCGATACATATAACCCACTGACTAATGGATTTAACGCCTTTAACAGTTTTAATATTTATGACAACGATGAAGGAATTAGCTCTCCGTCTTTCGACCCTGTCCCGTCCCCAGCGGGGCTCTGGCCAGAGTTGAATGACACAACGGCTCCAGGCCGAGGGACATCACTTGCCTCAGTGTTCACTTCAACCGGTAACAACCCTACAAGTACAAATACCACCTCCTGTTCGTCTGTCACGAATGTGCCACCACTACGAAGGAGCAGTCTTGGTGGAAGCAACACTACTCCGCGTCTTTCGCCCACCCTAGAGTCTGCTTCTGCCATGGCAAATGGTTCAGGTACTGGGAGTTTGACAGCTACCACCCTGGGTGGTAGTAGCAACAGCTTGGACCACCATCCTATGCTTAGACGCATACGGAGTGACCCTCTGACCGGTAGCCTTGCTGGCGTGTCAACATCTTTCGGACCTCTACCGACTTGTACCAACAATTATGCTACTACCTCTACAACTGTCACCACCATCACCAGCTCCTGCCCGGATTCTCCTCCGGGTGGTGGCAGTGTTGGTAGCCGTCCCAGGCGTAACTGCCTAGTGTGCTCAGAGAGTGAGGTAGTTGCAGCCCTTGTACCATGTGGTCACAATCTATTCTGTATGGAGTGTGCCAATCTTATAGTTGAGAAGCCAGCTGTGGAACGACTCTGTCCGGTCTGTCAACAAATCCCAACTCAGGCAATCCATATTTTCTTAACATATTATATAATATTAAAATTATATATATATATATATATATATATATATATATATATATATATATATATAAATAAATTCCAATATATATATAGAAATATCTGAAAGATACTCATTCTTCCCGTTATTCATGAGATTATAGGCATCCATGCATATATTAAGTGTAAAAAAAAAAAAGTGGAAGGAGAGAATATACTTAAATGTAAAGTATTATTAACTCAAAATGAGTATTATCCTCCCATTTAAGTGTAATCTCCTATGGATGTGAAAATAGTTTGTAATTTAAAATGTCAGACGACAGGGCTGGGTTTATGTCTTGACTAAAGGAAAAAAACTTAACTTAATTTGCTGCGAGAGTATGATAGATTCATTTTCTTAAAAAAAACAAAAAAACAAAAAAAATGTGAATCTAACTTCAGTTTTAAATTTTTTAATTTTCAATTTTTTTTTCTTCTTGAATGAGATGTGCGGATGAGATTTTTGTTTTTAAATTCTATTTTAACCCAGCTAAATGCATATTTTATAGTCCACATAAAAATAGCCTTTATTTTATTCTATTGAGAGCCAAGAAGAGGCAGATGATTGTGATGATAAGAAAATTAAAAAATCCATATAACAATAACAAAAATAAACAAAGCAAGTTTATGCTTTCTAACATATATTTGTATAAATAGTACCTGACGAATTTGTTGCACAACTAGAGAGTAGCATTTTCTATTTTAATAATATTTACGAGCTGTCTGTGTATATGTAGAATAAGTAAAAAAAAAAAAAAAAAAAAAAAAAAACAAAATTAAACAAAAAAAAAAACAAAAATAAAAATAAAAAAACAAAACGTAAACATTGTCAAAAAAGAAAAAATTCAAAAAAATTCTACCAAAATTGAAAAAAGCTGCAAAAAGAAATAAATACAAATACTAAGATATTTTTATTTTGAAGGCCATTCAAAGTATCGGGGCAAGATACTAAAATATATTTCCGGAGTCAGAAATTGTAAAAGGGTTTTATTTTTCTGTCTTTAAATAAAAATGTTCTAAGTTTAACACTGGCTGTTCTTATGCAATAATTTTTGATCTTCGGCACGATATCCAAAGGTCGTCTTTTTATGAAAGGATCCCGTGTGCATGGTGTATAACTTCCTATTTTTACTTTATTTTTCTTTCATCTCACGAAAGAAACTTCCCTATCCACACTCACTTCTTCCCAACCCCATTGGTCCCTTTCTCTCCCATTCTCCAAGGCAATTGCAGCAACAAATCTCTCGTCCATGCCTTGTCAATGTCTGACATGCATTTCCCTTATTGACCTACTTTTCTCCCATCTGAAATTTTTCTTTTTAAATCACTACACATCTATGCCCTGCCTGCACTTTGGCATTCCAAATGCCTCACCTCAATCTTAATTTTTAAGTTAATTTCAAAACTTTCTACAAATTACTTGAGTGTAACTCCTTGATGTTAAAATGTTTTTGTATCACATTGCCTTGCTCCTACTGCTCTTATATTTTGTCTAAATTAAAACTTAGGCAATTAGGTAAAGCCTGGCTTAAAAAATATATAAATGAAAAGCAAACAACTCATTAAATTTTATTTTTTAATTTAAAGATTTAAATAAAATTAACTAAAGTTACACTGTGCATATTGTTGGTTTTTATATATTAAAAGTATATTTTGGCTCTTGCCAATGAGTGGATGCTCCCACCTCCACAAGAGTTCATTCCAAAGTGTGATCTTGACCTATTTACATTTTTGTAGCAAGTTGTTTGCCTCTTCAGAGGTTAACCCGCTATGTGAGTTCTTAACTACACTGCTGTGTGAATTATCACTAAAATACTGAAATTTATATAAAGCAGTGTCTTTGATAGGTGTCTACTGCTCCCTTGAATCTAATTCTATTCCACCTGGATGAAATCTCCACATTCCATAGTCACACTTGTCTATCCTGTCATGACTTCCTGCTGCTACCTATAATATAAAAAAGACTCTCTGTGGCAGGTCTTTGTTCGATGCAGAACATAGCCTAGACCCAACTTAAAACTGAAGCTAAACAGATCAAAATTTAAATTAGCCTCCTTTACTATACACAGGCTTTATAATCTAAACTTTACATAGCACAACTCATTGTTCACTGATGCTTCTTTCTGATGCTAATGCACCACTTCCTCTTGACTCCAACTTACCAAAACCATAATACAATGCAATGGTCAGTTTGATCACTAACTTGCCTTTTTTCATTCCTACTTTCAGATGCACTGGACAAGTTAACATTACCACCTTATAACTGACATTCAACTTTATTTTTAATAACCTTAATGATTTTGTTTTGAAAAATGTCCCTGACTTTAATGACTCGGGCTTGAATTGTTAAATTATTAAATATAAGGAATTCTGTTATGAACCTCAAGTGGCTGAATATTTTCGGATGTTTTTATATAAATATGTCATAGTTTAAGTGCTTAGATGTTAAAATTAGTTTGGTCACTTCTATCTTTTGTGCACATGATAATTTTTTTTTATGCAATCTACAATTTTCACAAACTTTAAATTAGGTTTTTACATAAAATTTGAACTGTAGGATTTCTGTAGTAATTTGCCAATGTTAATTTTGATAGCTTAGTATATGAAATGGATTTTTAATTTCTCTAGATCATAATTCTAAAATACCATTTGATAAGAGTTCTTTATCAAATATAGTTATTGAAATAACCTTCTTCTGTATAATCCATATTATGGCCACTACTAGTGGTGCCTTTTTTAGTAATTTCTACTTGTGTGTATATATATATATATATATATATATATATATATATATATATATATATTTTAAACAAGTTTTAGTTCCTCCTACAGCTTCAATTGGCTGCCATTGAAAGAAATGAAACATTATGAATTCACTGATCTGTAAACTAGTCATCTGACTTGGTCAGGTGGGTAACTTTGACCAATTGTAAATATTTCAAAAATCTTAATGTTAGTAATGTCTTCTAAAATAACATTGGCAGCTGGAAAATCTGTTAATCAGGCATATTCAAAGCTGATAAAATATTAGTGAAAAAGTATAGAAGCTGCTAAAGCTAATATCAGGGAAATCTTTATGAGCATTATATCTAGAGTTTAATTTTTCCTTTTATAAACTCTAAATATAATGTAAGATTAAAATGTGGAGGCTTACTCCCACTAAAATTTATAGAGAGAATATTTCTCACAATTGATCCCTATTTAAAATAAAACTATTTTTATACTTTGGTTGTCTATGCTGCTGGTCACTTGTGTGATAATCCTGCATATTTCTGTAGTGCAACTTCATCTGATATCCCTGCTCTAAATCCATATTTTAAACTACATTAACCCTTGTATAATCAAATGTAAAATAATTGTAGGCATCTGTGTATACATGCTCATGGTCTTGCAGATTTAATTTTAGCTGCATACACATTTAAAATGACTTATTTTTCATAAGTGGCCATTTAAGCCATGAGGTCTTTCATTTAACTTCATTGACATTTCTTAGTTACAAAAACTCTAAATAAGCCATATGGGTTAAGCAAATTTGAACAACTGTGGATTTATACATGTACTAATATTGTAATTGTTTTTGTATTCATCTCAAACTAAAAGGTTTTAAATTCAATATACTATATATCTAAAGAATTGGCAAAGAAGTATTCATGCTAAATTGTGTTATGCTTTAACTTAATAGAATTCTGTATATTAAATGTTTGTAGAAATTTTTGTTCAGTAGTGTTCTGATCTTTCTTGGCTTGCTTTCATGCAGTATCTCAGCATTGGGAATGCTTTACACTTTAACTTCTTCCTACTTTGCCTTTTTCATATTCACAATCTCTCATTAACATGTCTTAAGTATGCTCTTGCTCTCTTACCTTCACATGTCCCACTCTACACACATGATCACTGCCCACCTCGCCATTCACTTTCTCTCTACCCTTGTATACCAGCTTCCAGAAATGTCTGTTGCTGCATTTACCTCATCTGTTTTGGATATTTTTTTTTTCTTCCTTCCCCTCTTTGACTAAGGTCAGCTATCAAACCTATGAAGGCAGGAACACTAGTCTGACAAGTGATCAGACATCATACTTCCTTTTTTTTTTTTTTTTCTCCTTTTTCCTTTTCTTTTTTCTTTTGATTTCACTCACTGTATGTGTGTGTGTGCTAGAAAATTTGCGCACTTGATATTTTTTCCTCTTTGGAGTTAGAAGAAATTAATTTTATGAAAGACTTTAAAAAAATTATTTTAGATGTTTCCCATTATCCCCAAATTTCAAATCAATTCTGGAAAGGAAAAATTGTAAAAAAAAAAAAAATCTTGTTTGACTGTGACCCTAAATGGAATGTATTGACAGTGTTTTGTGTGAGATATATATATATATATATATATATATATATATATATATATATATATATATATATATATATATATATATATATATATATATATATATATATATATATATATCTATCTCAATGCATACATAAGCTCTCTCTCTCTCCCCTTGCTAATAGCTATGCAAAACTGATGGCCGTTACAAATGGCAGAGTTCATACAACAGAAAAATATATTCTGTACCGGCTTCAATAAATACCAGTTCAATGACTAAGTGAGTCTTTATACCCACCAAACATTAAATGTCTATTCACTACCTTGATGCATCCTGTTGTGAGCAACTAGAACTTATGCTTTAGTAATGAAGAAGCACTGAAATATAACAGAAAGGACTGGTTGTTGACCTGTTGCTGGAGGTTGAAGGACATTTAAAGTAATACAAGCTATATTTATGTAAGACTGGATTTTGACTCTAATTTTTCACTTCTATCCCTTAAATATGGCAGGCCAGTGAGTATTTCTTTCTCCACTTCATATTTTCCCTCATTTCCAGATGATTAGCACTTTTCAATGAGGTGAAGTTGTATGTATATTCAATCTTACCATGTTTTAATTTTACTTTCCCAAACTTGAAACTAAGCTTCTAACTGCCCATTAATTTTTACTTCATCTGTCAGACATGGTTCCACTACATTTGGCCAGGTGTTGTTTTCATAACTGTGATATAAATGCACACGCGTTTTTAGGTAGCCAACTTATTTTTTATTTTTTTTTTCTCGGCATGTCTACTGTGACAAGGGCTGGTGGTGTAGCTCATCTAATGACAATTGGCTTTGTTCTTAGAATTTTTTTTTCTTTCCTCCAAGCTTGGTTGGCTTGGAATTGAGCTGTCCACCTGGGCCCTGGGCAAGTCTTTCACACCTTATGCCCAGTGCGGTCAGTACTTGCGTACTTGTAAACCCGCAATACCCAAAGAGGTATGAATTATCAACTGCCTTGACCAAATGACCAGTGTTGGCTTGATTGTAAATTCCCCCCACTCCAGTTTACTTGCCCATCCATGTCAAATTTCATAAATACTTCTAATCCCTTTTGCCTATTTGAAGATTTATAAGAGTAACATGGCACCTGTTAAATACTGATATTAATTATGAAGTATGGTTCTGTAATGCTCAGTGACTCTATGGTGAACTAACATGGGTAAAAATGCCCCCCCCCACATTCTTTATTATCAAATTGATATTTCTTATAGCTATTCACTTGTATTTACAGCTTCTGCTATGAATTTTACTACTATAAATTCTTATACATAGCAGTAACATGTAAAAGCTAAAATGAAGGTTGGGTTGGGGAAAAGAACATCTGCAACTCTGAGCTCCTTGAGTGACGGAAGGCACTTGGTAATTAACGGGCAAATTTTGATATAACTGCAGAGAATAAGGTGCCACAGTTAACAAGATTTTTTTGTCTTAGCATCTTAGTGGTAATGTTAAATTTTCTATTGTCAGTATGTAAAATTAACTTTTCTCACAGCTTTGGTTTTTGCAAGCCAAGCACTCCCAACTGTCAGACTGAGATGAGTCAGCCTAATTGCATGTTGTCCACAGCTCTTATGAGTATTATCTTGGTCACTCTTAATTTGTGAACTGCAAAAACTTATTTTTGCTGGTACAAAATATATTATTTTTACTTTTTTGGGGGGTGAGTGGGATGGGGGCAGTTTAATTATAAATTATTAATCATTGGAAAAATGTGGATATCCTATCCCATCCCTTGCTCCTGTTTCATATTTTTTTATTATTTAAAGATCCATAATATTCAGATACTCTTGTGTCTGGAACTCTAAAAACTAAAAAAAAAACCTTTTGATTCTAAATTTCCCTCCTTGTAATGTCGTTAAATTTTATTAAAGTTAATTTTATCTTTTATTTTATTTAAATTGTTTCAATGTTTTATAAAAAAAAATTGAAGATTTAATTCTCCTTATGGATTAATTTAAAAACATGAATTATAAAATGAAAAGCTGGCTCTTCCCAAATATAGGCATTGCACTGCTGTTGCCATTTAAGTATTAAAAAAAAAAAAAGCAAATATGAAAGCACTTCATGTGGAAGATAAGCCATATGCATCAATGTGTGTATGAGAGTGTGAATGAGTGTTTGTGTTATATATATATATATATATATATATATATATATATATATATATATATATATACACACAAATTGTCTGCTCTTTCACATTAAGATCCTCATTAATTGAGGCTTGATTTTTTTTTTTTTTTTTTACAATTGGGATTGTAGTCTGAGCGTCTGCTGAAATTACTGAAAGGTTTAATTCATAGTGTATAAATATATATTGTGTGTAAATATATATTAATTATACAAATTCAATAATGCATATATAAATATATATATATTAAAACAAATTATATACATATATCTATCAAGTTTTTCTTTAAAAAACAAAAACAAAAAACCAAACAAATGTTGGTCATTAAAAAAAAAAAAAAAAAAAAAAAAAAAAAAATTCCTGTATTGAAATGTAGGATTCTGCCCATGTCTTCTATACTTTCATATATCAATTCTCAGCTGTTTTATTTTTATTTATTTTTTTTATCAAAAAGGTTCAAAAAACTTCATTAAAGAATATTAAAGAAAAAAAATCCAAATAAAATGGTTCCACCAATTTCATTCCAGACTAAAATGTGGAGCTCTTACGAAATGGCTACACATCTTTAAATTTTATCCCCACCACCACCACCCAATTATCTAGGACCTCAATTACCTTTTACCTTACTGAATGGTAAAATTTGAAAGCCCAAGTCTCCACTTCTCCACAATCCCTAACCCTTCCTGCCCTTTTCCTGCAAATTAAAAGTGAATAAAAGACAAAAACTTTTTGGCTGTTCTTTGTTCTGTGCCTGGAGTGTTTCAAAAGGGGCTGTCTGCATCCCTTGTCTGTCCATCTCAAACTCCCAGATATGCTCCCACCCCTACAAGGAGAGAAAACCAGCCTGCCACGTCCTTTTGTAACAAATAAGCAGAGGCATCACTGTTGGCAAAAACTTTCAAAATTATATTTGTGTAGTCTTCATAAATAAATATTATTTTCATTCATTTTTTTAATTCCCTTTAGTTTTCTTTTACAAATTTCATTTTGATTTTGATTTTTTTTTTTTTTTTTTTTTTTTTCTACTTGCTGCTGCCGACAATTTTGTGTTATTTTTCACTTGTGCTCTCAACCAAAAAAAATTTTTTTTTTTTTTTTTTTTTTTTTTTTTAACACCCAACAATTGTTTGACATTTTTACATCTTCAAATACCCTCTCCACACCCAAATCTATTAATTTATAAATGAAGACTATTTTTTTCAGTAAACATGCAGACTTCTGTTCTCATGACTTTCATAGCTTGCAATATTTAATTTTAAACTTAAATTGCTTCTGTAGATCTGCTCAAGGTTTCTCCCTACTCCTACAAATATGAAAAATTAAAAAAAAAAAAAAAAAAAAATATGCATGTATATAAATGTTTCTTGTCCTGTCTTTCTACATACACAAACTTCTCACTAGGTTAAGACAAATGTAACTTTATATTGTCTCAAATCAAATATATATATATATATATATATATATATATATATATATATATATATATATTACTGCACAAAATTAATACTCAATGCACCACTAAACTTAAGGGAAAAATGGTAAACAAAAAACTGAAAGGAAGAAATTCTCGTTCTAAAACAGAACTGGAGTTGCTAGGCTAAGCTTTAATCAGTAATAACAGTAAAAATTAAACTTCAGTGGGTCGTCTGCATAAAAACTTGTTGGTTGCCAAAACCTTGCCCAGCTCCTTGGTATTCATTTTCTTTGTATGGAGTTAATTATGCAAATGTACTAAAAGGAAAAAAGTACAGTTGTATACTTGTAAAGTCTGCTTTATACCTAATGGTTGGTAATAAAAATGGAATATCTACTCGCCTATTTCAGGTTTCAATGTAGATTAACTTGTATGCTACCGACAAACCATCAATGCTCTTAACTGAATGCTGAAAAGGTTAAAAACTACAGGCTGCCGTCCTTCTGATGAATGAAATTGTAAAAGTACCTAGATGAGAAATTATTGAATATATTCTAAGAATACATTCTGCCCACCCACTCCCTCTTTCTCCATACTTTATATCTAACAAAACTAGTTTCCTCCAAAGGAAGGCGTTTAAGATAATGTGTAATTACTGGCTTACACATTAACTTGTGCAAAATATTTTGCACAGCAATCATTAGTAACAGAAATTAAACATGCAAAAGAAATTTTCATTATCTTAGTCATTCCAGTGTATATTTTAAAAACTGTTCTTACATTCCCTCACTCACTCACATTCAAATATATTCTGATGACTTACACTCGCCCCCCTTACCTTATCTCCTTCAACCACTCCAAGCATCACTTTTTAATTTATTTTTCCTCAAAAGTTTCTTACCACTGCTACTATACTGGAACACTATATTTTCTTTCATAATTTAAAATGTAGTGCACATGAATAAAAAAATATTTTTCTTTTTAATTTTTTTTATTATAAATAGATGGATACATTTGCAGATATAAACAATCTATATTGCAAAAATCATTAAGTTCAATGATGTTCATGAAAAATCCACATGTAAATTCTAAGGATGATCTCTAAAACCAATCAAATTCTGAACAGAAAATTGTCATAAGCAAAAGCAGCAATCTCCTTAAATTCACTTGCATGTTAGAAATTTAAAGATGGCTGGATTTAAAACATGGTAATAAGAGGCAAAAAAAAAAAAAAGTTAGACTACTCAGGGAAGACCTGAAATTTGCACGATTTGAATGCTTGATAAAGCTGTCCAAAATTCTATGAGATTAGTTTGCTTGAATAAGATGGAAAAGATTCTTCCCTCAAAAGATCCTGAAAATTAATCTTCAGCTGGAAGAATTACAAAAAAAAACAAAAAAACAAAACAAAAAAAAAATCATTGCTTCTGACTTAAAAGGAATTGAATTCTGACTATTTTTCCATATTACAACCAGTATATTTAGGGCATCTTATTTTTATTTACCCAACCCTTAAGATTTGAAACTGAAAAGGAAGGAAATGAAATAATCCTGCTTTTGTTATTCTGCACTGGTTATCTGTGTGACTGTTAAATTGCTAAAGTTTCATTAGCCAACATCAAAAGGAAAAATTAACCAAAACAGATGCATTTTAATATTCAAAGTTAAAAAAAAAAAAATTACCATATAAAATAACTTTTTATCAACATGTAATTATTCTTGAATAAAATATTCACATTTATATATGCAAAAAAAAAAAAAAAATTATATATATATATATATAAAAACTGAACAAACGAAGACAAAAGATTCTGTTCAACACTCGTCCAATGTGCTCAGGATTATTGTATGTGAACATGTGCCCAGTGTAGGGGTCATGCCCTTTGGCTGTGGTTTGCTGAGGTGGATAACATCCAGAATTTGGGAGCTGATTTCAAAATGAACAAAAAAAAAAAAAAAAAAAAATTGAAATATGGTTTAAAGAAAGTCATTCAAATCCCATGAGCGCTTCCACCCAAATAAAACCTGAAAATCCTTTGCATTAAGTGTGTTCCTGTGTTATTTTTTTATTCTTTTTTTTGTCTACAGCACTTTCATTAATAGTACAAAGGTATACAACTGGACGTGGCAGTTAAAGGTGTGATGCTTGAGGGGATGCAGGCCCCTCTTTATCCCATCATTTTTCTTGGCTGTTTTACAATATCTAGCAAGATTTTTTTTTTTTTTTTTTTTTTTTTTTTTCATTTGAAGTATTTTGCTACTGACATTACTTAATGAAATATGGTGTTTCTAATGGACTATTTGCCCAAGACTTACATATGAGGAGAAAAAATGTATATAATGCTGAATAGTTGTACTATTTCTATTATGAATAATAGATATGAAATCCTTTTTAATCTATGATGCTCCATTACTCACTATTCATTGCTGAGTTATGGATAAATTGAAGCTTACCTATCACCAATCTGACCATAGTCTATTGCTTAAAAGTAAGTCTTTATTACAGTAAATAACTTTAATGTTGTTTGCATTTTGGAGTCCACTGTAGTTTGGATGTAAATATTGGCTGCCTTGAGACTGTTTACTGAAGCATTTTTGTGTTATATTGAAAATTATTTTTTCCTG
>CAHIKZ030002046.1:920000-960000 GCA_903632075.3 Acanthosepion pharaonis | reverse complement strand
ACGGATATTTTTCTTCTTCTCTTTTTAGGTGAATCTTAATTAATAAGGTTGATAAATTGCTTTGAAATTAAAAATAAAATATTTTTAAATCAGTTAATAATGTAAGGGGATCCACATTAATTGTCATATCCAATGGATAAAAGACAGAATAAATAATAAAATAGGGTAAATTGACAAACCTGCTCGCGAATTCATGAATAAACTGTAAACATCTTCTTGTCATAAAATTTAACTTTAAAATTAAATTTTGGAAATATGAAAGAAAACTTTTATGACCTCTGGCTCTGAACAACTTTTTCGTCTGCGTTAAAGTCAGGTAAATGTTGTCGCTTGATAATGATTATTTTTTAAAAGTGAATCGAAAAAGGAAGCTGTTTTTGAAAATCATAAATATTCTGTTCAATTTTTGCTGAAAACGTGAAGCAAGTAATTTTGCGATTATTATTATTATTGATATTAAAAGATTTTTTTTTGCTTTCTGAGAATGAACGGCACCAGAGTTACTTCCCCTTTTCACCCTTAAAAAATAACAAAAGATAAAAAAGGGGAAAATACAATAATCTTTATTGTTTCCCTTTACAATATGGGTTAACAAAAGCATTGATGTCATGACATCATACATATATATTTTTTGCATGACTATCTAATTGTGTTCGTATGTGTAACTTGTGTATATGCATTTATACACATATTCTATTTACATAGATGTGTGTATGCTTGCTGACAAGCACATACAAAACATGTACTAACATATACACATCATTTTATGGTCAAGAAATTTTGGCGCTTTTTAATTTTGCTTCACAGCGGAGATCCATTTTTTTATTGGAATATCTGTAGAATTTTAAGCATAAATGATAAATAGTATACAAACTTCAATAAGTTTAAGTAATTTATCTAAAAAGAAAAAAAATGAAATTTATTATTTACAAATCTATTCTTTGTCATTTTTATAATTTTTTCACGCAGCTATAAATTGAAATTAAACAAAAGATAAAATGTTTATAACTTTAGCATCTCAAACTTCAAAATCTCACACAAGGCATAATTTAATTTTAAATATTTATTAATTCCCTTAGACACACACAAACAATGAACTCAAGACAAATGCTAACCAAATCCTAGTCCACAGTTGTTGTCTGCTGCACAAATGGCAGTTTCTATTTTAAGTATTAAAACAATAGCCGTTTTCTTATTTATGAACTTTAAAAAAAAATCATAGCTTGTGTCTGATAAGGAGTTCTGTTGGTAATATTTTAAGTTGAATAGGATATGATGAAACTGAAATAATTAATTTAAAAGTTGTTATTTACCGCGTAAGTTAACTAGAATTCTTATTTTTATTTTAAGGATGAAAAAGTCTACAAACTGCAGAAGTTTGTTCGTTTTTTGTGTCAGAAAACTACGTTAGAATCAAACTGCATTCACCAAACTTGGTACTTGTTTCATATACACACACACACACAAATATATATATATATATATATATATATATATATATATATATATATATATATATATATATATATAATTGTAATTAGATTAAAAAAAACAAGGAAGATGTTTAAAAATGATCGTATAGATAATTAATTATGGCTTTTAGTTTAGTTACATTAACCAAAAAGTTACAGACACAAACGGAAACTTTTTGTTTAATGTAATTGTTTCTTTACATTGTTGTGTATTATTTCAACACACAATAGAAAAAAAAAAATTGGGTGGGGAAATAAATTTATATTGTAAGGGCATTAACGGTGTCTTACCGGTGAAATATAAAATTAGTTCCTACTTATATAATAGTCCATGTGATTTATCCCGTATGCATTGCAGCATTAGTCAACGCAAGTAAATCGGTCAATAAATATAAAAATAATTTATTGAAAAGTGTGTGTTAAGAAATCGAACTTTTATAATTCATACACATTGCTGATTTATAACAGAACTTGATATGAAATAGAAATATCTATTTATTCAAGAGTCTTTATTCAACCATGTATCAAAGATTTTTCAATTTCAACTTGGATATTTTGACGAATAATAAATTAGCAATGAATATGTTCTAAAGTTGCCGTTTTCATTTTAGCGAAGTTTCGTAATAATAAGTAACAACATACCATTGGCGGGACGATTTTTCTAATAAAACTATTTCATACACTACACAATATTTAAATACGTATCTTACTGAAACAAACAATTTTTTAAAAACTTAACGCTGAAGTGAAAACAAAGAAAATTATCTTCGTAGTTAAATGTTGGGGATGTTAAATAATTCAATTTAAAAATATTCAATTTTAAACATATAACTTCAATAACATCTCTAGTCTAAATGAGTGTAACTGGTAATTTTTCAGATCACTGATAGGATGAAACTACAGAATTATCGTAAATGGTGTACTTTTTGTTAATAAATAGACAGGTGTTTTTTTCTTTCATATGGTCGTTTTTACTCGTGTGTTGGTTTCAAATTTAAAAAAAAAACATTACAGTATATACACTTGCCGTGGATATTTCGACGTGATGTAATAATATTTAGCAAGCTTGCATCGACAACTGAGTTGTGAGTTCAGTTCTCACTGGGTGCTCCATACTTTCGTCCTTGTGCCATTTAACCTGCGCTTAAACAGCCCCCTTGGCACTTTAACGTGGTGTAATGGTTAGCCAACTTGTATCGCTAAATCAATTAGGACTGAGTAGTGAGTTCAATCCTCACTGGTGGCTCCATACTTTCAGCTTTCTGCCACATCTAGGCTACACGTATTAAAACACTATACCGTGAATTAAATTTGTAGTTAATTTTTATTTTGGATCGTTGTTTGAAATAAATGTCGGGTGTATAGGATTTTTTTTTTTACCAAACTTAGTTGAGTCTGGTACAAGAAGACAATAAAAAGGGTAAATGCAGTAAGAAACAAACTCATTAAAATAGTCTGCTGTAAACATTCTCTATAATACTTAAACACGGCTGACAAAGGTAAATATTTTTCATTGTTACTATTTTATTATTATTGTTTATTTATTATTTTGTTACTAAACACAAACTATGTTCAACGTTACGGTGACATTGAAATGAAATTAAACAAGCTAGGCTCCCCCTACATACCGACCAGCGTGGAAACACAATGACAAGAGAGAACCAAAACGAACAAACAGCTTGCGTTAAAGAATATTTAAAAAAAAAAAAAAAAAAAAAAATAAAAAAAACTAGCCCATTCGCACTCGGATTTCCCCCAAAGGAAATATTTCAGGGCGAGGCGACGAGAGTTTGGCTGACACAACACTGTAGTAAACACATAGCTATATATACGCGAGCTAGCTAGCTAGATTAATTATTTGGGCTCTTATTTTATTTCTTAATATAATAAAACAAAAATAATTGTTACGCATTTAATTAATAAGGATGTGGGGTAATGTAACGTTAACAGGGAAATCAGCGAGCCGGTTTCAAATTCCAGTTTTGATTTTGGTGTTCAATTTCGTACAAATGCCCTTGGGAAAAGAACTACAGGTCTGTCTTTTCTTCTCCTCATCTATGTATTAAATAGCAGAGCAGACCGGGTTTTGTAACCTTAGGTGGGATTCAGTGTAAGTGAAGGAAATCTTTGAATTTCAAACCGTTGAGAAGGCAATGTGAAACCATTCCATTATCTATCCCAAGTGGCAGATCGCCGATAATAAAGAAACGGAATATATTCGCCTACATTCCGAAAAGACATGATATAAAAAATGGGGTTAAATTAAAAAAAAACGAATTTAACTCGTTGCAAAAAGATTATTTTACATATACACACACACACAACAAACACATACACTCAGGTAATTTCATACAACCGTATAAACACTGAAACAGATTTTCATAACTTTTACACCCACCATAGGCACATTATATGAAGATAAACTCTCGTACGTACAATCATACAAAGTGACGGTCCATACTTTGGTTCACATACAAATAGTTATATATACACCCACTTAGTCACAAATACGAATACATATGCTTCTTCTCACTGACATACCTACATATACATAGATACATAAACATGCACACTCATACGCATATTGTTACACAAATATTCGGATATAGACATATTTATACATACGCACAACGCTATATACCCAGTTATTTACGTAGAAAATATAAGCATTTATGTTTGTGTATGTCTATGTGTGTGTAAATGCATACACAGATAATGTATGTGTATACATACATACATATTATTACTATTGTAATTATTATTATTATTATTATTATTATAATTATTATTATTATAATTTAAACCGTTATTTTTAGCGGGTATTCATATTTGAGTATTTATCTTTTATTCTTACTATTTGTATATTTACACACACGCTCACACACACGCACACACATCCACCCCCACACACACACACACACACACACACACACACACACACACACACACACACACACACATATATATATATATATATATATATATATATATATAAAATAAAAGGCTTAAACACTAATATTCCATGGTCATAATTTATTCCATTGGAATCGTAAATACGATCTAATTCATGGAATAAATTATGACCATGGAATATTAGTGTTTAAGCCTTTTTATTATATCCTTACTCTGTCCTGGACATTGAGTTCTACCTGGATTCTATCCTCTTGGAATTTTTATTAAAATAATATACATGTATGGGTATGCACCTATGTATATATATATTTATATATTTTGCATATGTATGTGTATATTTACCACTAATATTATCTATCTATATATATTCATGCCATTGCCAAGGCCATTTGTACGAAATTGAGTTCCGCCTAATGATTGTCATGAAACTCTGGGCAGCAGATTTTGGTATTGACGTCTCAGTTTAATTTATCTTTTAAGCTTTTAGCTTTTATTCTTACTGTATATATATATATATATATATATATATATATATATATATATATATATATATATATATATATGTGTGTGTGTGTGTGTATATATATATGTACATATATATATATGTGTATGTGTATGTGTGTGCGTGTTTGGGAGCAATCCTTCTTTTATAAAAGTTTTTATTAAAAACAACTGACATGGTACTGCGGTTAAATTTTTTATTCAATTTTTCATGTGTTCTTGTAGTTTTCTTCCTTTCTGTACGAAAATGATGTAGAAATTGTCCAAAAGTAAAGATAAACTCATACTTGACAATGGCTAAAAGTATAACTGAGAGGGCTCGGGCGTACAAAACACTCGGACAATTTATCAAAATTTACATTCAGAAAAGAAGGAAATTATAAGAACACAAGTAAAATAAAATAAAAACTTAACCGCCTTATCTTGTCAGTCATTTTTGATTATATATATATATATATATATATATATATATATATATATATATATATATATATATGAAATATTTTATTACTACGAGTGAGAATAATTATCTCGACTCCCAACTAATTACTAACAGATATATGGAATCATTGTCATTACACGTTTTTACGCTTTGCATTCAGTTTTGAATGAGTATTTTTGAAGAACATGCATGCATTTCCTATCAGATATACACATTTTCTTCAAACTACAGTCCGACATATTATTTTATGGTAAAACTTTCGGTCACTTTTAAATTTAGATCTTGATTTTTCAATTGAAAAATAAAATTTCCCATCGAGACAATACTGGGCGACCTTGCTGTTTAGTTAGCTTTAACTTCATATCCCACAAAGCCACAATTGTTGGATAGCCATGCGGTAGGGATCAAACTCAAGACAATATTAAGGGTATACTAGATTAATAATTACATTAGAGCGAGGACCTCCTTTACATCAAAGTGAGTGAATTGGATGCTTGTTTCTCAGTCAATATAGATTTCCACATGGCTGGGTAAAAGAAAAAAAAAGAAGGTAAGTACTGTTTTAATGGCAACCTTTATTGACATCAGGAGATAATTATTTTTATTCCAACAAAAAGTAATTTAATACAAATGAGGTTTAATTTTATTAGATCTTTATGTTACTACATTAAATAGAACAGTTGCAAAAAGATTTACACATCTCTCCATTCGTATGATTTCACTGCAGTCGCGTTAAAGACTAAAAGTCATTTGTAAACTTATGAAAATGACGGAAAAGTTATTTTACCATGCCTATTCTTACTCGCCACCCGCCCAGTTTTAAAGGCCGCTTCCTACTACACTCAAAACATTCTGGTGACGGGCCTGCTATAAAGATAATCAAAGACAAAACCAAGAATTTTTTTTCTTTCAAAGTGATAGTGATTTTCCAAGCACAGCTTAGATGCAGCACAAGGCCGAGAGTGTAGAGCAACTACTGAGGATCGAACTCACCATTCAGTTGTAACTGTTTTGAATTCTTGACAACGTCGGCTTGAAGAGTCGATTCCAGCGTGAGGCACAGGTGAACCGAAGCTTGGTAAGTAAAATTGGGTACACGTACTGATTCGGAAAACGTCGATACTTGTGCCAGCCTCGTTCAAAAAATGATCACACTAAATGCTGGCCTCGTTCAAAAAATGATCCCACCAAATTATGCGTTTTCTTCTTGTAAGTTCAGTGCATATATATATATATATATATATATATATAAAAATAAACACATAAATAGCATATTTTGGTATAAATATATATATATATATATATATATATATAAATATATATAGTGAACATCAACAACTTAGAGGCGACAATCTGTTTCATGCTATATGCAATCATCAGGCCTGACGATTGCATCTAGCATAAAACAGACTGTCGCCTCTAAGTGTTGACTTATGTTCAATTTTATATTTACACACGCTCTATTTCTGATATTGAGCACTTTATCCCATAAATATAGCACACCTTAAGACTATATTTCTTCATATATATATATATATATATATATGTATGTATTTATGTATGCATAGATATATATGTATATATATATGTATATATATATATATATATATATATATATATATATAAAATGTATGCATATATATGTATATATATATATATATATATATATATATATATATATATATATATATAATGTGTATTTAAGCAGCAATCATTTTGTTATTCGTCTTTCACTAAAGATGACTGACAAGGTACTGGATTAAGCTTTTTATTTAATTTTTCTTTTGTTCGTATAAGTGTTTTCTTTTCTGGAGACAAAGTGTGTAAAACTGTTCAAATGTTATGCGTATCTGAGCGCTTTCAGCTATTCTGTTAGCCATTATTAAAGGTGATTTTTATTTCTTTTTTTATTTTTAACTCAATATGTGGAATTTTATGTATATGTCTAAAGTTATAGGAATTTTTTTATTTTCCGAATACAGTAAAAACACTGAGGCCGTGTTCATAGTTAATATTACTCAGTGATGGCTTTTCATTTTTTATTGTTAGGCTTCCATATAATCCATTTTTGCATGTGTTTGAGGCTATTATACTTGTATTTTTTACTAGTATGTTTCAGATGGAGTCTGGTAGGTTCTATATGTATTCAAATGAGTCCTAATGGAGCTATGGTCAGTTAGGTGTAACGTAAGTCGTCTAGATAGGCATGTAGTAGTGTGACCAATGTAATTATTTATGAGTTTGGTTTGAAAAGGGACAAAGTTCCTTAAGGGGCATTTGAACTCGTAATTAATGTTAGTTATATTTTATATTTTAGTGGGCATTCACTCTTAACGTTAAGATGGCATATGTTTCTGCTAATGTTTTTTTTTTATTACAATGAAGTGCTGAATGTTTTATTACTGAATTCTACGAGTCCGTCTAAGAATGGGACTTTATTTATAGGTATAGGTATAGTTAAGTTTAGAGGTTTTTGAATATGGTTTTGAGATTATCAATTTCTTGTTTGTTTTTCGCTAAAATAAAAATATCGTCTTCATAGCGGACATATATTTTGGATTTAGTGACTTGTTTAAATATCCTGTTTTCTACGTGCAACATGTAAATAAATTTTCAACGTCGAGTGACGCTAAAATACCTCGAGTTAGTTGTATAGTTTTTAAAATTTAAAGGAATTCGTGGTTTGATGTGATGCTGTAATTGTTAAGTAGGTATAGAGTAGTGATATCGTTAAGGAATTTTGATAGCTCAAAGATAGGGGTTGGGATCTGGGAAATGATGGGTCGTTGTGGGTATCCAGTTTTATGCATTTTTATATTTCCGTATAGGTGTTCTGGTTGGTAGTCTCCGATAAGATTTTGGATTTTCAAGGTACCTACGTCAGCATAGTTTGATGTTATCAGTTTGTCAACGGATCTTTTTAGAGTCTCGTGGTGATTTTGTTTAATTTGCTAAATTCAGATCGGTCGTCGATGATGTGTTGTAATTTCTTATGGTAACTTTGTTCAAAATTACGTATATCTCAGCTTTGTCAGCTCGTCTGATGACAATGTTAAAATTGTTTTTTAATTCTTTGCAGCGATTTTAAAATAGCAGTTACAAAAACTTCCTAAACAGAATTCATCTTTTCATCCACTTTTTTTTTATAAAGAACTCAATAAAGTAAAACAAGGCACTAGTTAACAATGGTTTTCCTAACTACCTCATCGACCACTAAATTAGATTATTTCTTTCTAATGTAACTAATAACAATACGGAACATACAGATAAAAACAATAAGATTAAACATTTTCTACAAAAGCCAAATACATGTCAACTATAAGCAAGATGAATTTTCATTTAGAAATATCATAAAGAAATACACAACTCCAGTCGATCCGAACAAGAAAATGAAATTAATTATCTATTACAAAAAATTTAAACACCCAACTTTATCATCAAAAATAACAACACACCCGCAAAATCATAACTACAAAGAACCAACATTATTTACGAGTTCAAATGCCCCTTAAGGAAGTGTTTTCCTCATCAAGCCAAACTCAGAAATAATAACATTGGTCACACTATTATATGCCTATCTAGACGACTTACGTTATGCCTACCCGACCATAGCTCCATTAGGACTCATTTAAGCATACACAAAAAACTATCAGACTCCATCCGAAACACACTAGTAGAAAATACAAAAATAATAGCCTCATCCACATGCAAAAAAGAATAAAAATAACGGAAGCTCTAATAATAAAAAAATGAAAAGCAACATTCAATAACATTAACTATGAACACGGCCACAATGTGCTGACCGTGTTTGGAAAATAAAACATTCCTATAACCGAACAGCTGAAAGTGCTCGGATGTGCATAACTTTTGGACAGTTTTTACACACTTTGTGTCTAGACAAAACACTTGTATGAACACAAGAAAAATTAAATAAAAGCTTAATCGCAATACCTTGTGAGTCGTTTTAAAACAAACATATATATATATATATATATATATATATATATATATATATAGATAGATAGATAGATAGATAGATAGATGTACATAAAATAATAAGTTAATGAAATATGTGTACATATTTCTATAATTTGTATATACTTCTACATAGCACATATACAAACACACACACACATACACATATAAGAAGTACACATTTTTGTTGTATAAAAGAGAAATAATTTGTGTACTACGACTATTACTACTCATGATTATTATTGTTATTGGAAATTCAGTAGCGACTGGAATGTAGTTGATATTTTACCTGTCAAGTTATCCGGAAAACGAATGAATAGCGAGCGAATAATAATAATAATAATAATAATAATAATAATAATAATAATAATAATAATGAGAAAGAGGTACAGGGGATTCAGCAGCCTACTATTTTTCAAACTAGTGGCGAGGTTAACCACGCGAGTATTTAAGGGGGAAAAGTCATCTAATTGTTTATTATTACGTTTTTTTTCCACTACTAGTTGTAATTTTTTCTTTTGTAAATAAATACCGATATTTTATTTTATTTTTCAAAACTAATTTGGTCATTATATTTTTATTTTCATAAATAATGGGTGATTGATCAGTCGTAGAAGCTTTAATGTCGCTAAGTCTTGTTATTAAATGACTAGCTGATAAACTGTAGGTCGAATGGAGGTTACTAATAAATAGGTGAGAGAAAGCCTTTCTCTTCGCGTACACATCATTGTCCTGTGACTCAATTCGCCGAGGACAAAAGGCCGGGAAGAATTTATAAAAATAAATTATATCCAAATAGATAACAAATTCGTCCCTTTCTATTTCAAGATTAATAATATTGAAAGAAGTCAATATTTCTTGGATATGCAGTAAGAATTAAATAGAAAAGAAATTTCAAGTTTGTCTATATCACTGTAACCAGTTTATTTAACAAAAATACAGTTTTTATCGGATGATTTTAATTCTCGATCAGAAATCACTTCTGCTTTGGTTGTTTAAATTTATTTATTCATTTGTTATGTTGGTACGATTACACATGTGCACGAACGAGTGGTACTGGGGATTTTAGAATGTTTCCACACACACACACACACACACACGCACACACACACACATATATATATATATATATTCGAATTCATTTAGAGTCTTTTTCTTTTCATCACTTTTGTATGTAGGTGTCCCACACTGTGATAATAGAAGATTTATCTGGTATTGTGATATGTTGTAAAAGCAAAGGCGCAAATTTGCTGTAGATGACCTTGCTATTAAGGCATTCTCTAAACAGTTTCGTCATAGTGAATTGTTTTTCTCCTTTGATTAGAGTAGCATGTTTTATGCCCAAATTGTACTCAATCTCGTTACAGTGGGCAACCAACGCTTTTGACCTATTGTTTTGTAAAATGTCCGTTTGCGTTCATATAATCTTTTACTTAGATTCCTTGAGGTTTCTCCTACGCATAATCTTTTATTTAGTAATTGTCACAAAAATACATATTGTTCAGGATATATAAAATATATATCGTTATCTCATATATATATATATATATATATATATATATATATATATATATATATATATATTAATATACATAATATCTAACATTAATTGTACAACTCTCGGATTTCATGCGGAAGCAATTTTTCAAGTACTGGAATTATAATATTTATTTTTTATTTCTATTTATATAAGAAAGAAATTACTTTATAAGGATATAAATAGAAATAAAAAAATATAATTGCAATACTTGAAAATTGGTTCGGCATGAAACGTCGAGTTGTGCGATTAGATATGTATATTGCTTAATATATATATATATATATATATATATATATATATATATATATTAAATAGCTCTGTTACTTTACATTGAGCACTGTTTTTCTTACATTCTAGAGTATTTATATGCATTTGTATACGATCGCTCCTATATTTACCCATTCAGTTTATATATATATATATATATATATATATATATATATATATATATATATATATATATATATATATATATAAGGTAACAAATCCGTTGGTATATAATCCAAGTAGATCCTAGTAATATAATATATTAAAGCTGATCAACAAAAAGACCTCAATGTAGTTATTATTACAGAACAAATAATTAATAAACAATAAAATCCAAAATCACCTTATATGGAGAATAAACATATTATAGGTTGTCTCGCCTATCAACCCCGGTATGAACTGAGCTCGTGTTAGAAATAGAAATTTAACTGTGAAAGCTAAGAAAAAAAAACGATCGAAAAAATAATACAGAATTTATTCATTTTAATGTTTCAATCAGCCGAAATGTACGAAATAAACTTATTCCCCATCTGAGGTGATCTTGGATTTTATTTTTTATTAATATATATATATATATGTGTGTGTGTGTGTGTGTGTGTTATCGTGACTACCTTTGCCATGGTCATGTCATAAGAAAGATTAAAAGAAAACAATATATTACAGTTAGTGAGGTGAGTAATGGGTACACAGTGATTGAAATTGTGAAAAAGTTAAATAGCGATTACAGTACGAGTAAAAATGAAAGATAAGAACAAGATAAAAAAAAAACTGGTTTTAAGAATGTTACAAAGAGAGGTTTGAGAAAAATTAAAGGTGTAATAAGAAAAAAAAAATGCCTTGTGCATCAATAAAATATTTGAAGAAACTTGAGTTACAAATGTAAAACGTAGCATATTAAGAACGTTGGCTAAACACACGAAAGCAGACTTCCATCTTTAATTAAACATCACACAGAGAAACAATTAATTTGGAAGGAGAATTAGATAAAACCTAATTTATTGGCAGAAATTGCTACTGATGAACGTAGGGCTACACCCTTGTTCAAATTAATTGAAACAACCGCTTTAGTTTCCTTTCTTTCACCATACGGTCAGTTTTCGACCCACTGGAGTGACAGGGTGGAATCGATTTCTATTTTTTCTCAGATTAGGTCATTTACAGTGTTGTGCAGTAATATTAATCTATTTTCAGGGTATATGATGACATTTGTTTGGCCTTGAAAAATATCGCGTGATTCATGATTGCATAAGATTTTTATCCCGACCAGACACTATTGTCTCGACTGTCGATTATTTGTCCTACGGCTTTTGTCTCCGATAGATGTTACTCCAAGGAAGCGTACGAAAATTGTAACGCTGCACGAACACAATGGAAAGCCTTACCAGTGAGCAAATTAGTGTTATCAACTGGCTCGGAAACTCTCGTGATTTAAATCCAATCGATAATCTGTTGTCAATCTGCAAGGAACGACTTCGTGGAGTGCACATACGAAGTACTAACATGTGCACCGAGGCATTTTTTCATGGAAATGTGTCGTATTGGTCTAGTATTTTAGGCAGTGAAATGATAGATCCCTTCGAATTTAGTGCGTAGATAGATGCCAATAATTATTGTAAGTTCATGAGCAAGACATCTCTTGAGTGGTGCAGGTTACAACCAAGGTCTAAAACGAAAACAGTATACAATTCCGAGGCTGTTGTAGCTCAATATCGATGTATATTTTTACAAAACTAATTATGCAAGAAAACGCTTCTTCACATTCGTTGCCCAGCTTGCCAAAAAAGCTTCAAAGGTACATGATTAATTTGATGATCTGTCAGTTATCTCTATTAATCCTGTAAAAAACTTGTCTATCATTAAAAGAAATAAATGTGAGAATAGAAAAAAAAATATACAAACAAAAAGGTTCCTGGCAAGAAATAAAACGTTACTGTAAGCAATGTTAAAGCCAGAACAGAAAAATTAGCAGAATAATATGTGAAGGCTATAAAATGTCAAGCAGTCCCTCTAAACAAGTAAAAGAATCATTTATTCTTTGTTTGTATTGTGTTTATCAACAGTGTTTCGTGTGACCATATCTTTTGTTTTATTTAAAAAATAAACATTCATTTTGCGTTAATTTATATTACATAAAAAACCTGACATGCCGCGAACAAGTTATTATCAATATCTTATAATTTATTTATAATTAACAAGAACGCTATTGCTTATTTTTATTGATTTTATTTCAATAAACTAATTAATATTTTAATTTTTGTCATCTTCTTTAATACTAGAATGAGATTTGTGGCTTATATTAACAGTCACGTTTGTTATTATTCTATAAGCGATGATGATTTGATTCTATAGCAAGATCATCACTAAAATTCAAGCATGTATTTTTTTCGTGGGTTCCATTGCAAATATTCAAAAGTTGAAAACAAGGCCCTCAGCTGTGACACTTTATCAGTAATATTGTTTTTATATTCTTCTATGTGCTGTATACCTTCAGGACGTTGGTGATTATGGCACACCACAACTTCCGGTCTTTTGTAGCTCTTAGTAAATTTTGTCTTTTTGAAATTTCTCCTAAGCCCTGTTCTGCAATCCATTTCCACAAGCTCTTTAGGTAGGTTATGTATTGTTTTCCTTTGTCACATTTGCCTTCATTATGTCCTGTGAGTGTCAAATTTTCCAAACCCTCTTCCCTCATTATGTGCCCTCGAAATTTCAACTGTCTGTTTCTAATGAGTCCAAATTCAAATCATCAATCTATAATTCAACAAATATCTTTTTTATGTGTTCTTTTCCCTTCTCTGTGTTTTCAAATTGCTGAAGGATGAATAATAAACATTTGCGAGCGGATTTATTTACACTGAAATTGTAATACGGAATTGAACTCTTACTTTGTATTCATCATGTTATCAAAACTGAGTCTTTATTTTTGTTAATTAAAAACTTTTTAAGCTAGTAAGCAAATTTATTATATTTTCTCAATGTTTTATTCTATGGCTTTTTTTTTATTAAAAATTTTAAAAATCGTTTTTTGTATTTATTCTACTACAGCAAGCAATGGCTACGATGGGACTACAGACATTAATCTTATGACAACATTTAGCTTATAAATCCTCGTAAAGACATAGTTCTATGTTATGTCTGTGTTTATTGCTACAATCAAAAGATGGTGGATAAATTTATGGTTAGTTCGATACATTAAATATTTTGAAAATCTTTCCACATATTTAAAATAAAGGTAATACCAAATTTCTTGATGGTGTCGATTTTGAAATAAATTACGTATAATTCAATTAATACATAGTTCAAATCCCCAATCTCTTATTGGTGGCAAATGGCTAACCATTTAAACTGTTTGCAGGAACCTTTTTAAATCTCACTCGTAGGGTGGATTTTTATATGTTCATGTAGAAAATAAATAAATACAAACTGCAGATGTACTCTGCGTACATAAAGCGTGAACCTTTCAACTTGAACAACAGCTTTCATCAACCACTTTTTATAAACGTCACTAAGATTTATCTTTTTCCATCTTGGTTAAGAGAGGCGCCACGCTATTTTTTCAGCATGTATTTTTGCATTGTACTGAACAAAGCTAAGTGAATACATGTGTCTTCGTAATAATTTATGCAATCTTGTTTACCAAATAAATTTCAGACATCACTGATGAAGATAACTCTGAAAAACATAATTGTACGTAATCAATATTCTATTTAGATGGAAGATTTTAAAGTGATTTTATTAATTGTTCAATATCTATATAAATATGATATGAATATAGCTTGACAAATAAGATGAGTTGCTTTTATAGAGAATATTTTAAATAATTTTTTCATATATATATATATATATATATATATATATATATATATATATATATATATATATATATACATACATATATATAAAAATTATATATATATAAATCAAAAAATTATATATATATGTATATATATATAGAGAGAGAGAGAGCTATTATATATATATATATTTGTGTGTGTGTGTGTGTGTGTGTATGTGTGTGTGTGCGTATATGTGTAGATGGCCACTGTATTCGAGAATGACCGTCTACTAGGGCGGCTAGCCTATCCCTATACCAGACTCTCTCTCAGGCACTTTTGTGTTTGTTCAACGCCCACAGAGCCAACCTCTGGTTTATGCTACAACTATGCTGAGCGAACCTTAGTTACAGTTTCTATGATAGAGCGTGTTATCTAGAATGATCAACAATCTGAACAACACCAGCAATATTCAAACCCTCGGTCCCGAAAACCGGTGACTTCGATACACACACACACACACACACACACACACACACACACACACATACATATATATATATATATATATATATATATATATATATATATATATATATATGCCGTGCACCAACATAATAAAATACGATGCGCTATATTCAATGCAATTCTTTTATATATAAGAGGGATGCAAAAATATTAGGTCTGAGCCTCTTAACAAAATATTGTTAGGTGAACAAACTTCATATATATATATATATATATATATATATATATATATATATATATATATATATAATATATATATATATATATATATATATATATATATATGTGTGTGTGTGTGTGTGTGTGTGTGTGTATAATAAAATATAGTTTTAAAGTATGCTATATTTATGGGTTAAAGTGCCTAATATCAGGGATAGAGCGTATGTAAATATAAATGTGGACATTGAGATCAACACCCGGTGGTGACAGTCTGTTTCATGCTTCTTTTAACAAAACAAGATAAGGAATTTATTCACAAATTTACTCGCTTGAAGTAGTGTCAGTAGATCGTTTCACTTAAATAAATGGGAATTAATGATCTGAAACATAATAATATTAAACATATTTAAGACATCGTTAAGAGAGTTCGTTGTTCACTCAAGCAATATATGGTTTGCATACGTTTAAAAGTAGACGAAAAGAGATAGATTGAAATACTTATCTTTGTTGGATTGTTTAGAGAAAATCCTTTTAAGTGCCGCGAGCTGGTTAGAGACCGATAACATAATTAGCGAGTAATTTGACAATGCCAAAGTCCTTCAACGCTGGTTGCGAGGAACTGAAACGAAACCTTTCACATGACTTATCTTGATTCACCAGCTAATTTCTGTGTAAGCAAGGTTTTCATTGGCCGTAAACAATTTCACATAGGCTCACGAATTTATTTTCGTCTTCTCGGCTCACCAGTTAATTTCTGTGAAAGGTAAAAATCTCACATAAGCTGGCGAATTTCTTTCTCAGTTCTCCGAATTTATTTCGCACTTACTACATCCTCTCTTCGCGCCAATAACTGTTAGGATATACACACATTACATTAGCGACGATTACTTATTATATAGCGCATTTTTATGTAAATAAAATCGTGATTGTTATCCACATTTTCTAAATAAATGGAAGTCGCATTTGGTTTTGTAATTATTTCCTTATAAATTCACATCGGCCTAAAAATATTAATTGTGAAAACTGAATATCAGTAATATTCTTGGACGAAAAAACATTTCCAAATTGAAAAAAATGAACACAAATAAAATATGGATCCCTTGAAACTGAACGAATTCTTGAACATCAATAAAATACAACATCAAGGAAAAAATGACGTATTCAAACAACGTACTTATGTATAATGTGAAGATTAACCTAAGATTTAAAAGAAACAGTCACATAATCATCCAACCATTTACGTCATTGCTTATATTAAATGATTTGGCCTTTTTGTGTTTGCTTTTCACGAAGGACGATTTTTAATATTTAGTATTCTTTCGAGATCAGGCCCAGTCGCATCTGTCACGAATTGATTCATAAGGGAGGTAACTGCTCGGTAACTGTCAACATGGGGTCAGATGAGGTCAATGCTCGGGTGCTTTATTAATGTACTTTGTATTTCTCCCTGTAATCTTGCGTAAGCGTGTTTTGTCTCTTGTGATATGGCTATTTTTGTGTTGTGCCCATCAACATTGGCTATTCAAATTTGTTTCTGCACTGAACTGTCACTGCTGCTGAATACATCAGCGGACTGGGATTATGATCTGGGATCGGAATCTGAAGGGATTTACTTCCGCTCAACTCAAACATCTTTCGGAACTGATTCTGTCGTGCCTACACTGTTTATCGGATTCACTTATGACAACACACACACACGTGTGTGTGTGTGTGAGAGAGAGAGACAGAGAGAGAGACAAAGAGTGAGAATGAGGGAGAGAGAGATTGTATGTGTTTGTGTGTGTGTATGTGTGTGCGTGAGAGAGAGAGAGACAAAGAGTGAGAATGAGGGAGAGAGAGAGATTGTATGTGTTTGTGTGTGTGTGTGTGTGTGTGTGTGTGTGTGTGTGTGTGTGTGTGTGAGATAGAGAGAGAGAGAGAGAGAGAAGGGGATCTTCTTTGGATGCTAAGAAGACTTTCGTTTGGAATTTATCTTTAAATGTTCACACAACTCCGCAAGCCAAACGTAGCAGCATAGAATCTCGAACTTGGCAGAGACTGAATGTCGGTTGGTGTAATCACTATGTCGTTCTGCAGAATGATTTTTTTTTCTTCTTCTGCAATATGTCTTTGATGCTGAGCCTCCTCTAAATTTACTGGGATATATAAACTATGACATTCCAGAGATTTCCAACATACACCTGCAGTCCATTTTGGATTGATCTTGCAACACTGATGGTTGGTGTGCATATATAAATTGAACAACCAGTGTTCAACCTCCACTTTGAGCCCAATAAAATAGCCCTAATCAAAGAAATATTAAATTACAAAAATTTAGTTTGTTTTTAATCAAACAAAATATATATGTAGACATGCGCATATCCCCCCCTGACACTTCCACACACAATCTGGTATGTTAGTTTGTATTTAAAATGTAAACAAATGACGTCATATGTTACACAAATGGACGAGGTCACACACACATACAATTTATTTATTAAAGACATTTTTTATTTATGTTTAACGTTGTTATTTTATAGATACAAAAATATATATATATAAAATAAATTTAGGTGTGATTTCAGCAAATGCTCTGTGCCTGACCATGCGTTATGGAAGATTGTAGTTTATAACAGTAAAATTCGACCTTGTCTATATTTATATAAGGTTCATGGTGGCCTTGAGTGGTCAAGTCAGCACGTCAGCGTATATGACGGTTCCAATCACGTATAGGATGCAGGTTCGAATCCTGTCTATGAACGAATATTTTCTATGAAAATCAGGTCTGATGAATTGGTTCGCGGACATTCAGGCCAGTAAATGTTATTTAATACTGTTTATCATAAACAGAGCATTTGCTTAAATACTTGAGCATCATCTATAAAAATAACAACAAGTTAAACATAAATAAAAATGTCTTTTATTATTTTAAAGAAAATATTTATTATATATATATATATATATATATATATATATATATATATATATAGCCTGCTATATATACAATCCGTTAAAGGAGCAGTGGCAATTGAACTGAAGATAGCAATGAAGCGTGAAACAAAGAATAACTCTGCAGAGTTGATTCCTATATCCTATGTGCACTCATGCAAAACTTTTAGACCATTGATAAATTAATTATTTGTGTTAATTTTTCCCTAAAATGGAGAATGATTAGTAGTATGCTTTTCTCAATATATTTTATGATCTTTGAGGATCAGAAAAAAAAATTAATGCAGTTTTGTTAATGATGTATGTTGGGTTATAGACCATCTTACGTATAGTGACGCTGGAAAAAGGCCATGTAAAAATACTGAGCCACCATCGAAATGTTCATCTTTAAGCTCTTAAGTTAAAAAGATTTAAAAATGTTTTTGCAAAATGTGATCTTTATTATTACGGAAAGTACAAAAGCTCACTGTATGGAGTTAGTAATTAGTTTTGGTGCTTTTGGTTCAAAATATTTCCTTATTTTGATGTGGCATTGAATGTAACAAGGTCCAGATTTTCTCAGTGGGTATTTTTCTCATTCTTCTTGTCAGCGATCCCAAAGCTCTTGAAAATTGCTTGGTTTTCATTGGAGCACTTGTTTCTTATGGTCACACCACAATAAGATTAGAAATTTGAGAAAGCCAGTCTTCTAAAGTTGTCTTCATGAACAAGAAACCATTTTGTTACACATAATCTGTGGCAAGATTCACTATGCTGAAAACTTTTTTCATCTTCGTAGTCTGGCAAAAGATTAGAACATAGTAAACTAATATAGTTTTTGCTTTTTAGATTTTGATCAACTTTTAGCAATTCTTCTTCTACCCCTGCGTTTGTTGCAACACCACATAATTACATCGAATTTATCGGTTTTATGGTATATCATGCATTGTTCCTTTCAGCCACTGGTCTTTTACATATATTTTTGCATTAGAATGTAAATCTATTTTGCATTCATCACTAAAAATTACGTTTTGCCATTTTCCAGCATCTCATTTTCGATGTTCCTTTGACCACTTCAATCTTCTATTCCGATGTTTTTTGGTTAAAGATGTTTTTTCTGCTAATATGCTCGTTCAAGTTGTTTTTGTCGTAATACTTTACAAACTGAAATCTCACTGTTAAAGCTCGCATTCAATTCTCACTTGTCTGGTATTTAATTTTGAATTGACTACCGAGACTCTTACAATCTTTCTTTCATCTCTCTTGTTTAACCTTTGTGCTCTTTCGGTATTCTTTTCTGGTATAAACAATTCCAGAAGTAACAATTTTTTTTTTTTTTTTGGTTTTTGAACATTGTTTCTTTTTTTTTTTTTTTTTTGGTTTGAACCGCCTATCTCTCGTTGAGTTATCTCCCCATTTAAAGTCACAACCTTTGTTTAAGTAGAAGGTATAGATATGGTTTTAGGCAAACAAATGTTCAACTATAATGAGTTGTCAAGGCACCTTACACTCATGCTAATAAAATAGAACTATTCATACTTAGAAATGTTCATATTATCATGACTTTATCATCTCAAGTCTTTCATTGGCCTAATAGTTTTGGATGGCCTTTTTTCAGATTCAAGCTGTTTAAAGCGGTGTATCTTACTGATAAAAGCATACTACTCAGAAACATTAACATTAAAATAAAGATGATTAATCATTTTATGTAGTTGTGCTACTCCAAGCAGTAACCCTGCCACGAAGAAGAGCTAGAGTTGAATCCTGACGCCTGAGGCGTTTCCAGAATGTGAAATGCCGATTGGGAGCTCGGATTGTTTTTAGCCTCTGGTCACATGTACGAGGAGAATCCCATTTTAAACTTGGTCTTGTGCCACGTTACGATTAGGTGGGCGCAGGAATAAAACCAATCTATAGATAACTCCTGAAGATCTCTCTCTCTCTCCTCCCTCTCTCTCTCCTCCCTCTCTCTCTCCCTCCCTCTCTCTCTCTCTCTCTCTCTTCATGTCTAAATAATAGTATTCATGTAAAAGTGACATCCATCGCCAAAAATTGAGTACGCAAAGTGTAAAGAATTGCTGGGTAAAAGTGGCTTCTTAAAGTCATCGGTTCTTTTGTTATCAGGAACAAAAATATACACAAAAAATCACCTTGTAATAATTAGTGTTTCAGGCAGTTGAAATATCTCTCTCTCTATCTCACACACACACACACACACACACACACACATATATATATATATATATATATATATATATATATATATATATACATACAGGCAGAAAAATCTGTGGGTAAGTAATCCAAGTGCATCCTATTAATAAAGAAAACCTATTAAAATTGATCCACAAAAGAGAGCTCAATATAATTTTTATTATACAGCATATAAGTGAATTACAACCAATGAAACCCAAACAACTTACCTCATACAGATGGCCATTTCATCCTCGGGATTTTAACAATTGTATTTGCATTGACAAGTCCATGGAAATTTTTTTTCACTGGACCAACCGGCCTCGGTGAGTAACGCCTTCCTTACCCTTAGGCGTTGGCGCTATATCCCGTCTAGTCAGTTTCCTTTTCCTCACAGAGGCCCGTTGGCCCAGTGGTATGACGTTTGCGTTGTATTGTAACGGTCCTGTTTCGATTCTCGGTAGTGGATGTGCACGGTGGATGAATTCCCAAATAGGACGAAACAGCTGTCCAATGCTTTCTGTTGAGGATTCTTTTAGACTCGATGAATTTCTATAATGATTATTCTAATCCCTCAAATTTCTATCACCTATATATGTATATCTTTTCATAAGATTTAACGTTGTTAATCGTTTTTTGGTCTAGTCACTCCAGGCTTCGAGCATTTTACTCTAATAGCTTTGCCTTTAGACCTTTTAACCCTTTCTTTTATCAGTATTGCTGTTTATGTCCGACACTCTACCTGGATAAGAGTTTTATGTTTTGATAAGTTGTCCGTTGGTTCCATCAACGATTTTGTTTTTCTTTAATTTTGTTTAATATTTTTCGTTTCCTTTTAACATTATATATATATATATATATATATATATATATATATATATATATATATATATATATATATGTGTGTGTGTGTGTGTGTGTGTGTGTGTGTGTGTGTATATATTATATATATATATATACATATATATATATGTGTATGTGTTTGTGTGTGTGTATATATATATATGTATATATATATATATATATATATATATATATATATGAAGAAACATTGCTCAATATCAAAGAACGTTTATAGAAATAACGTTTATTCATTGCTGATTTCTATGTTCAGTTTGCCTATATACAGTCATAAATACACACACGCAAACGCGCACACACACACACACACATATATATATATGTGTGTGTATGTGCGTGTGTGTGTGTGTGTGTGTGCATTAGCGTGTACTCTATATGAGGCTTTGGGCTACATAAAAAAAATCAACCTGGTACCAATGAAACGTACATAATACGAATAATAGAAACAATCAATTGCAGATGCCATTCCGACGAGTGGACGGAGTGATTTCTGAAGACTCCGTCTACGAAACTCTGGAGAGAGAAAGAACGAGAGAAAAAATAAGAGAGAGAGAGAGAGAGAGAGAGAGAGAGAGAGAGAGAGAATGGACTGAAGAGCGGAAAGGCTAAGAGATTTAGAAGTTTGAAAATATTTATTAACGAATACACCGACTATTTAAAAATCGACTTTCTCTCTCCCACCACTCACACACACACACACACACACACACACACACACACATATATATATATATATATATGTGTGTGTGTGTATATGTAGAGACTTGTGTTGCTTGATAGATAGATAGAAAATATAACGTAATTTACGTAGGTGCAATCCAACTGAGATAGACAGATAAATCAATCAATACGAACAGATGAAAAACGCTCAATAAGTAGATAGATACGAATAGATGTAGAGTGAGAATCAGATGTAGTATACAATATGATCCATCCAAGTAGTAAGTTCGCTAGGGTGATCGATTCACACAGTACCATCAAGTAACGGGTTGACCGAGATAAGTGACCGGATAGATACAAACAGCCTGTAAGTGATGGATATTTATACTAAGAAGAGCCGTACTAACAGAGAAAAAATGCCTTCCTTGAAATGTCATATTTCGAATTTCATCCTTTAGCTTTTGGCTCAAATGCTGGCATTACCCGAGAGGCTACTGTTTCAGTCATGAAGAAAGCTCTAGGCTTATCTAGCTGAAAGATAATTATACAAAGACTGCGATTATGTATGCAATCAATGGTTTTACAAGAGCAAGACTGGAAAATATCGTACTTGATAGCGGAGGGAAATAGGCAATGATCTCATTTACCAAGCCTTGATTGATTGAGTGATTGATTTGTTTTTTACGGTTTAGCAAACCCATTTGGTTTATTTAAAGCCGAAACATATTTTTAGATAGTAAGAATAATTCTTTTTTTTGCGGATGAATATTGTACAAATCTTTTGAGAAAAAAACATATTTTTCGGGATACACTATTTAACACGTAGTTGGAGGGTAGAATGGATTCATATCTTTACCAATGATATTTACACATAAGGATTTCTCATTCCGCTCTGCTATTCATGACATCACCCGCACATCCCATTCACCAAGAAGACGCATCGATGGATATTTATACGATGCCGATATTACATATTTTACAAGTACACGTAACACCAATCTTCTGAAAGGTAAAAGCCATTCTGGTAATTGGCATTAAGAATCCTGGATTTTTTTGCTTGAACTTCAATATCGACTACGAGTACAAGTTGAAAACTATGTAACTATCTGACCTACAAGGCTAGCTCATAGGAGAGTCACGTACAATGGGGTATACACACATACACAAACACGCACACACACACAGAGAAATACATACATACACACGCACACACGCATATCTATCTATCTATCTATCTATCTATCTATCTATCTATCTATCTATATATATATATATATATATATGCATACATATTAAGACATGTCTCATTAAATAATTTAGAAATTTTTTCTACTTATTCTTAATAGAATTCTCTTATATTTACTGACGAATTTTTTAGTATCCTTATTAAAGAAAGAAACAAAATTACCATGTTGATGTATATCCATTTTATTCATGAGTACTTTCGACCTTAGCATAATGCTATCTTCAGGGCCTTGTTTTTGCTAAGACAAAATTGCTACGTTCATCTGAAAATTAAATTTTTACTTGTGAAGTGAAAAACGCTTATGTACTGTACAATTTTAAATTTTATGATGTAAACATCAAACACATGCAGTAACATCAAGCGAGGTAACTAAGTTATTGGGTTGTTTAACTATTTTTATAAAACTATTTAAAGCTATTAGTTATAGCCTAGATATTTTAAATTATCTACTCTGAACATGTTAAAACATTTGTGCAGTATTCATAATTAATTTTACTAAGAGTTGGTTTCAATTTTTAATATAGATAGCTTCAAGAATTTTTAGTTTATGTTAATTATTTTCATGAAAAAGTATAAGTGTATTTTCGACAAGAATTTTTCTAAATTACGAATGTGGACAGGCATGCTGTTGAGAGATGCAACATTCAAATGGAAACTCAACCTTCTAGAAAATGTAGTTGTGGTGTGACCAACATATATATTATTTTTTCCATTGGAGATTCACTCACCCAAGGAGCATTTAAATTTATATATAATGTTGGTTTTCTGCAATACGTTAATTGGTGAGGGGGGCATTATGAATAATTAAATTGGATAAATTGAATTTACTATAGTATATAATCATTTTTACTAGCAGCTGTGGTGTTTATAATTAGAATGTATTTGCGATATAAAAGATTAGTATGTTTAGGATTATTTGACGAAGTATTATATTCTATTTGCTTAATTTTAAAATTTCTAGTAGAACGTCTTATTTGATCGTCGTAATATAATTAGGTAAGTTATTATTAATAAGAGTTTGTTTTATATTTTTTAGTTCACCGTAGAAAATCTGTTTTGTAGATGAGTTAATTTTTGCACGGTTATTAGTTTTTTTTTTTTTTATAATTACTATTTTATAGTAATTTGGACATTCACTCTTATAGTTAAGAGCGCACGAATTTATGCTAGTAGATTTTTTATATGGGGAGGTAGTGAATTAATTATTATTAGTGTTTATTAATATATCTAGTAAAGGAATTTTATTACTGTTATTAAGTTGTATGTATATTTAAGGACAGAAATATTTAAAAATTGTTTTGGGGGTTGATCTATTTCATCCACATTCTTAGTTAAGGTAACGATATCATCGACATATTTTCACTAAATAGAGAGTTTTTAAATTTATTAAATATATTATTTTCGAGATAAGACATAGGAATTACTAAAAGTTGGGCTCAGAACTGAACCCATATAAACACCATCCCGTAGAACATATATATTATTTTTATATATATATTTATTTTTGTGATCGTGGAATGGGGCTTCAGTAGTGCAAGTTAAAAGTAGTTTCCGTAACATACTAGGTCTAATTTTAAGTGGAAATAGAGATGGATTATTGTATATGTTTCTTATAATAATTTCAATAGTTTCACTAATAGTGAATAAGTTTTCAATGTCAAGTGGGGCTATGGTATCATTATTAGGATTTTCTTTTCTTAGAATTTGAATGACTTTAAGAGTTGATTTTATGCAATATTTACTGGGAATGCATGGTTGATAAATTGGTTTATTGGGAATTTGGAATATAATAGGGCGAAGAGGATAGTTATTGTTTGTGTGTTTTCTATTTCTATTATGTTTATAGTGCCATATATGTAACCTGGCCTATAACCCTCCACTATTTTCCGAAGTTTTAAACTGTCTGGTTTAGCATTATTAGCTGTGATAAGTTTGTTAATTTTTAATTTCATTTCTTTAGTAGGGATTCATGGTGATTTTCTCCTGCAAAATTGGATGCAAGTTCGAATTGTTAAGTTTTCTCGTGTACGGTAGATGAAGTAAAGAGTGTTTCAAATAAACAGAACGTCTAATCAAATACGGGTATCCACTAAAAATACAGTTTTGATATAATATATATATATATATATATATATATATATATATATATATATATATATATGTGTGTGTGTGTGTGTGTGTGTGTGTGTGTGTGCGTTCGTGTATGTGCGTGTGTGCATATTAATAGATAGACAAATGAGGAGCAATAATATTGTAGCAAGATTAGTTTAACGTCAAGTTCCATTAAAAAGAGGAGAATGAAGGCTCAAATAACGAGAAAGCGGTCAATTAATCGATAAAAAGGAGCAGGGCGAAATGAACAGAAAGGGAAACACACATACACAAAAGAAAGATCAGGGGAAGAGATGTTCTGCTAAGAGCATAAGACAGGACCGAAAAAAACTGATAACACACACACACACACACACACACACACACACACACATATATATATATATATATATATATATATATATATATATATATATATATATATATATATATATACCGTTGTGTTGTTAAGTGAAAGAAATAATAAAAAAGTCAAATATAGGATATGACAATAAAGCGCTCTCGCTTTTGCGAAGCCCGCTACGCCCATCTGTACCAATGGAAGCAGATTTTCTATAGAAAGTGCATTGATTTTCTTTCAGTTTCTTTGCAAGTGTTTCCTCCCCATCCTTCCTTTTTTTTTTACTCTGCGTTTAACATTCAACTCATACGGCTTACATCAGCAGCATGCAAGCAACGTCGAGTTTTCACAGTAAAGCAAATTTGAAAATTTGATGATATTATAATTTACAATTAGTAAACAGTAAACATTGAAATATTTAATAAGCAAAAATACTAAATCTCATGTATATCTGCTTTTTCGTTCTTGGTTACAGAACATTTAGTATGCTCATTATTGTTGCTACGCGCACTGTGTTGGAGATATTATTTGGTCTGACTAAAGATGCTTGACACAATCTCATCTTGTTCGAGATTATTGGGAAGCATGTCATTTACCAAAAGCGTAAAGAACCGTATAGAAACAGTGATCCCCCAGAACATAACCGGGTATGATGACCACAAAGAAAGAAAAATAATAACTTTAATGATAATATTAGTCGTTTCCTTACAGGGGAACATTCCACATTTATTGACTAAACAACCAGAGCTACTCGAGTTACGCTTTCCTTTACTCACTGGTTATCGGGCTGGGATCAAAGTGTTGTATATGTTCTCACCATCTTTAATGGTAATGGGAATATTAACTATTTCCTTATAAAGAAACATTCGGCATTCACTGACCGAGCAGCTAGTGCTACTATAGGATGAGATTTATAAAATCTTTCTATTAAAACAATTTTTCAGGAAAATAGCTTTCTCAGTTCTAGTAACTGTCACTGCTCTTTCCGATATAATGGAGATTTCCTTCCTAAACTTATGTTTGAAACAATGTGAAATGTCAACATCTCGGGACAATTGCGGTTTTTGTTGAAAATCCTCAAATGATGTGATTTCTGTTATTTGATGAAATTCTTCGTGACTATGTAGCGCCAGTCTGTTGGATTTCTAGAAGGATGGTCATCTTTAAGACCCACAGTGTTCATTCGCCCGAAGCTATTTTTAATCATGGATCTGAGAAAGCGTTTGTCTACAATTGATAGTTTATGTCTTTCTGAACGTGTCTGACATCCATGTCAAAATTTCGATATGACGAGGCTTTTTAAGAATATGATTTGTTTTTTTAGGTTGACGTTTTTGTTTTTCGGCAATTTTCTTGTGTTGAGTGAAACTAGTTCTAGCACAGTCTACTATATTATTATAATAGTAATAATTTTTTGAACAGATTGAATCTTTTCTTTTTTTTATAGCAAAAAATTGCTGCCACATTAGGTATACAGCAGCTACAAGCTTAACTTTCCAATCTTGATAGATTTAAGACCATTTATGCATCTTGTGAAGGGTGACAGATATTACAATCTGCAAAATGTTTTTCACAGACGAAACGTTATAAGACTATCACTATTTTCCCGCTATTTTCATAGCAAATATTCAGATTAACTCCATTGTTTAGTTTAACCAGTTCAGATATTTCCAGCTAGGTTTCGTCATGCTACTTCCAGGGAGTCAAATCACCCTCATTTCTTCCGTGTTCCAAATGTAAGAAGAAATCTCCACTTCGACAACTTTTTCCCAAGAACTGACTTTATATGCAACATACTCCACCATGGATATTTCCCTGAAAACTACAATATTAACTTCATCAAGTCACGGATCAATCGTTACCGATCCTCTTTATGCTCGTAATCTTCACTTCCTGCCATCTCGTCTTTTATTCATATCACCAACCTCGTTCATCATTACCCTTTTAACGATAACCGTCTAAAGTTGTTAAGTCTTGTATTCGGTGAATTTTAGTAATAAAATGCTAAATTATTCGTAGTTATTTCGGTGCTTCAAATGTGAGTACATTTCAGTCAGTTATGTGTCATGCGTGATACACGCTTAGGCGATCATGTATCTTTCGATACATGACAGAAGAGGCAGATTTTTTCCCGTAGTAGGTTGCCATTTCTTTCTGCGTTAGACTAGTTGCCATCCAAGGCTATAGAATCTGATCTGTTTTGCTATTTACCCATAGCTTGCGGGGAGAAGAGAATTCATACCTCTCCCAAGGGTATTAGCACGTAAGTGAATATAATGGATTCGACTGAAATTCGAACTCGGATCTCCGATTCCTTAATCCGAGCCGCTATCCATTAGGAATATAAAAAATGATTTTATGAAGCATAATATGTGGCATTCTTCTCTACGGCCACATGTTTTTAACATCCAGAACACCATATAAATCTTTCTTGCTTGGATTTAAATATATAGTGAATAATAACGAAACCCTTGGTTCTTAAAACAATTGAGTATGGTTCATTAGCTCCAGTGTTTCTTCTTTTAGGATATGGATAAGCACAGTTCTCCATAACTTCCTGTTTTTGACCATTGTCTCTTTGTTTTTGTTCTGCTTTCTATTCGCACAAACACTGTTTCCCTCTATTTCTTTTGCCTTCAGAATGTTTTGCTCGTGAGGTCCGCTTTCCTCATACATTAAAACTGTCTCTTTATATAAGCATATGCTTCCATGTAGTTTCTATTGTTCTTAAACTTCCTCGTGTCTCACGTATTCTGTCTATGTTATTCTTAGCATTCATCGGTAGAATCATATCTCTATTGCTTCAAGTAACTTCTTTACTTGTGACGATACTGCCCAGCATTCCCACACATCTAGGGTATTATAAATTAAATGGCAGTTAAGTACTCGTGTAAAAACTCTGGATTTTGAATGCTGATTTTCAAAGCTCTGTATTAAGATAAGTTTAGTAAATAGTAATTGGTTATTTCTCAATTGCGCATGTATTCAATTTTATAATTACGTAACTACCTCCAAAGTTTTATATTCAACATTTCTATGTTATTACTGAAAGGAAAGACCAAAGGATTTTTGATTATCAAATGATATTAATACTTTTTAGAACATTCGAAATTTTGGTTTAAAATTTTGTTTTTTCTTGCGTCAACGAGTGACCATTTATTAATATAAAACATTTTAGAGTCTTTTTGCGTTGACAAACACACTGATTTGGAAATTCTTGAGAAAATAAAGTAATTGTCGGATTTTAATGAAACTTTCAGGACTTATTCACAAATAAATGAAATCATTTTTACATGCTTCTTTTTAAGAAAATCTCCGTAAGAATATTTTATTTTCAACTGTTACACCCCACTTATTTAATCTGATGAAATTTCGAAAAATCCAATTTTGTATGACTTAATGCTTATATTAGTTATAAGCAGAAGTCTTTGGAGAATTTAAATCATCAATTCTTTTCTGAAACTGGACCTTCAGTTATCGAAAATCTGATCTGAATCGTAAAATTAAAAAATGCAATAATACTAAGACATTATTTAATTAGAAAAGCTTTTAGTTATTTTTATGGATAAGATACATTATGAACACATTAGAAAAAAATTACAAGAACTGTTTTCACTTAAAAAAATAATTAGAATAATTTATAAACTTAAATCCTTTAACATTTTGTATTAATTTTCATAGGTCAAGTGATAGTGTTATTAAGTAAAATCTATATTTACTAATCATAAATGGGAAAGTTGACTACAATTCACCGACTCCAGTATTTTAAAAAGAATTTTGAATTTTTTGAATGTGTATAAACGTGCCGATTTGTGTGAATACGGACGTTCATACGCGATATTATCAGAAAATGTGCGGTAACTATAGCAAATATAAAACCAAAGTACCTAAAATTCAATAAACATTAGATTACATAGAGTATTTTCCTAATTTTTTAAAGATTACTAAGTAGTTAAAAATATATGTAAAAAAAGCGCTCACGCTATGTTTGTCAAGTAATTTTACAGATATGTCCCCCTGTATAAAAAACTGTTAAATTTCCCAAACATTAGGCTATCAATCTAGATGTCAACACTTCGTAAAAACATTGAACCCCGTGTTAAAAATACTTTTCTGCGATATTTTAAACTAAAAGTAATTAATATTTGTTTCAAATCAAATTAAGTAAAATCTAAATCTGTTATTTCTCCTCAAATAAAGCTTAATTAAAATATATTTTATTTTGAAATATTTTGTAATAAAGAGAATTACTTTCTACTGAGAAAACTGCAAATATGGCTAAAAATCAACTATTTTTATTGATAAAAAAATCATTCCAATCAATTTTAATTAATTTTGAAACAGCAAAGTATTGTGATTATTGGAAATATTAAATTTAATCTATTAATTTGAAATTAAAACTAAAATAAAAGCTCCAAGAAATATTTTTCATTAAAAATAATTACACCTTAAGTATCGCCTTTTTTTGGAGGTACGTATTTATAATGCAGACGAAGAAAAGAAAGTTTTCAAAGCAAGCAGCCTTTTCACACTTTCCTCCTGACTTCGAAGATTGGTGCAATACAGCCTTCCTAGCTCTATTTGGCGTGGACTAAGCTTATCAAATAACACATAAAAATTGACTTTGTTTTCCAGGCTGTGTATTGTTTCAATTAGAATTATTACAATAGGTAGCCAAAAATGTGAACGACATAAAATAGTTTGTTGAAAGGTCATTGATTGGGCGATATGAAACACAGCAAGGGATGACCAAAGAGAGCAGTGACCGAAACGAAGTAATTGAAACTAGAAAAATTTCAATATTGTTACGACTAATTTATGGAACGATTAGAAAATTTAATTTCAGACGTTAAGATAACACATGACTAAAACAACTAAAAGAAGACTAGATTTCGTAATTCATGCAATTAATAAAGGATGTTTTTGTTTATTGCGTAAGGAATATTTATTATAAATAAACTAAATTAATATTTCTATGTTTTTTTTTTCCATCAAAACATTAAAGAACGAAATAATGAGAAGTTCTCCGTGAGACTTGATATTTTTTGGATTAAATCGTTACTCTAGTGAAAAGAAAATATATACTGTTTCTCTCTCAAAATTCTTCTTACATTTAATGTATGAAATTTACGCTGAGAGGTTTGTAAATAAAAACGAGATGAAAATTAAATATATTATAAAAGGTGAGCTGATTTCCTGTCCGTCATACACAGATTGTATGCAATTTGGCACGCGTCCATGCAACGTATATGCGTATGTCTGTGTTACATGTGAGTGACTTATATGTGCTTGTGCTATTTACTTGTATTATTTACATTACTCGGACTGATATCCTCATCTTCATTGACATATTGACAACGTTTTGGCGGTTGTACGCTCCGGCTTTCTTCGGATGATTGAAATTTCGAACCGAACACTTTATTTCGTCCATCGAGATAGATTGTTCTAGTTCCATGTACCATTCCTCTTCCGGATATCGCAGTTATTTTTCTTCAACTCAACTCTCCAAGTTTTGGCTCACCCCTGCTGGGGCCTGGTATTGAACTCATAACTCTTTGGGTCTAGTCATTGGATGTAACCAACGTCTTTATGCTCTGGGCCATGTGTCCTTGAGGAAACATTGTGAATATAGCAATGAAGATGAGGATAACAGTCCGAGTATTGTAAATAATGCAAGTAATCATAATACCTCATCGAAGAGATTTAGACAGATAATGTGCCATTTAATTTACCCACAGGCATATTCTTATACATAAAGTTCGACTGAGTTCGAATTAAGAAATCGGAATAATACATTAACTCCATCCCAATATGAACTACTTCCACCTTACGTTAAGCAATAAATCATAAATTTGGAGAAAGAAATAAATGTTAATTTTTTAAACCCTAAAACAATCAGACAATTATGAGATTTTATTGAACTTTTGGAACATAGTAGGAAATAAATAGAATTATTTTTTAAAGATTTTTATTTTTGCCGAGATACATTTAGCTCTGTCATTTAATTAAGATATACATGCGCACGCGCAAACGTACAAGACTACCCAATTTGAATGAAATTGGAATGGATATCTGTGTCGCGACGTCTGATTTCCCTTTTTCTGTCTGGCAGTAATTCTTGGGAAACACAAGAAGACTATCAACTAAAATGTGTGGACTTTGAAGTCATTTTTAATAACTTATTCTTTAGGTTAAATTCAAAATATTTTAAACTGAACATATAAACGTAGTATTTTCAGTGGACAAACAATTTATATTTGAAATTTGAACATCATACATTCAGCGAAGCAAGAAATACTGAATTAATAGTATCAGTGCTTGGAATTATTCATATTTAGAAACACTTGAGTAATTTAATGTAAATTTAAGTGTTTTGGGCACTTAATATAGAGTCAAGGTTGTATTTATTATTTGTAAGCCGATTTTTATATCGCTTTTAGAAAGTTTTAACAAATGCTGTAACGCTGAGTTTCAAGTTTCAGTTTTTATTTTTTGTTATTCTATACACTTTCCGCCCATGGTTGATATCTGCTAAAATGTAAAACCATAGGAACAACATTTCTGAAAATTGCAAGTTTTGCTTACGTTTGAAGAGTTCACTTTAAGACACTATATGTTATTTAAAAAAAAATACCGTTGTCATGTTTAAACGTAACAAGGCGAAATTACAACTAGGACGTAATAAACATAATTTTATGAAAGTGTTGGTAACAATCACTAGGAAAATATGTAAATATAATAACTATTAAGGGTCAGAGGCAGGATAACAACGAGATCTGATAACAACGAGATCTGATAACAACGAGATCTGATAATAACGAGATCTGATAATAACGAGGTCTGATATAAGATCAGTTAGTAAATTTTAACTACAACATTCTAGACAATAAAAGAAATGTTGAAATGATCGGTGGGTAAGCGAGTAATGTGTTTGTATTAAGCGTATCACATATTAACAATTACTGACACAAGAAATTTCATGAAAATCCATACAAAGACAAAAATGTAGAACTAGTTAAGACCTCAATGTTAGACACTTGAATGCAAAAGCAGCCAATATTTGATAATATTAATACGCTACACGTCTAGAAAGATGGGTTACCCACTAAAAGGCAGACATTTAAAGGTTAATTTACACTTCCATAGGTTTTCTACAATAAAACATTTAGCAGACAATACTTGATGCAAGGGATTACTGATTGTAAGAGAATATGAGAAAAAACTTTATTAAGGAGAGTGAACAATAAAATAAGAAATCAGAAGATAAGGATTGTATTTAAATTTTTGAAGATGAAAGTTGATTGGTAAAGAAGAAGCCGGAAGATAGTTCCGTAAGCGAGAAGTGCGAGAGAAGAAACTGTGAGAATAGAACTTACAGTTACATCTAACCATTTCAATTGTAAAATGATGAGACCTAACTGCCAATTTAGCACAATTTTGAGTTACCAACGAGGAAAGTACATCAGAACATTTACTATGAAAATATTTATAGAAAAGTTACAGGGAATCTACGTTACGACGGTGGGAAGATCACTGAAGCTGAGATGCCAGGCCAAGATCAATAACATTGCAGATACTTTGGATTTTCTCTAGAGTCTCTAAGTACATAACAAAAGCAGAAGACCAGATGCATTATTAACAGGGTGTGATCTCATTCTTTAATGTGTACCATTATCCAACTAAAAAGAAAAGGAACAAAAAAACGTTGAAGAATTATGATTAACCCCACAGTTCGGTGTTTGTCACGAATCCATATTTTCGAAAGATTAGAGATAGAGAGTGTTGCACTTGACAGGCTTCACTTATCTTTTTACCATCTAGAGGTATAGCGATAAAAAGAACATTATCAATACAACATCCAATGAGAAATGGTGACATGCAGGGAGACGTTTCAATCTATGTTTCGTATTGGTGTTACTAACGTGAAATATTGTAATGAGCGGGAACAGAATTAGAACTCTACACGCTTATTTCACTTTTACAATAGAATGTTAAATACACTACACCATGGTTTAATAAAATAAAATGAAAAGATAATGTAAAACACAAGAGAGAATGCAAAAGGAAAACAAATAGAATCCGGCAAAACGGAATATCTGATAATCCAAGTGTATATGTTGGTCTATGGACACCTCCCATGGCTTATTTGCAGAATATTTTTTGTTTCTTTTCTTTTTTATTATTTCACCTCAAGCAAGTCGATAAAGCTAATAAGGTGCCACGGGTTACTGGGACTGAAAGTGAATGAGAAGGCTATGTGCCTTATATCAGTTTGTAACCTAGTGACGTTCATTTCCTCTTCATCAACTACAGCGGATCGTGAGTACTTAAACAATTTTTCTTTTTCCTTTGTTTTTCATTGTACTTGTAGTTGATGTCTACTTCTTCGTCTTCTTCTTCTTCTTCTAATCCTCCGCCTCTTCCTCTTACATGCTTGATTATTATACTATTTAATATCACATTTTTCCACTTGAAGTTGGGTTTTTTTTTATCTTCTGTTTCAACATTTCCATTTTCTACCTCATCCCCGAATATCTCGATTTTAAATAATCTTTCTATCGTTCTCTTCCCCTTTAAACGTATGCATTTTCTTTTCTTTTGCCTCTTTATTGCTTAGACATTTTTCTTGTAACATCTGTCGAAATCAAAAGCGTGAGGAATCCCTTTTCTGCTTTGCCCATTAATACAGTATCGGGCGTCGGGTTTACTCGACAATGTCTTACACAACTGGCGGTAAACACAAGCAGGAAATGCGCGCCATTTGTGCGCCAACTCCACCCAACTGTGCCCCCAACCTATGCAGCCACTGGGCTCGTTGCACTGATTACTGCTCGAACGTCACGCAATCGATCACTTGGAATTCGATCTCCGCCATAAGGTCTTGCCATTCCACCTCCCTTTACTTTGACATATTTCATTCACTACATTCACATTCTTAGATTTCATTCTCATAATGGTTTTCTTTCAGCCTTCTTTTCTCTTTCAATGAATAAATTTCATAATATTCGTTTGCCTTTGTGTTCTTCGTTATTCATTTATTTTCAAAGTATTCGTTAATCTAATTTTAATTTTCTTTTTCTTTTGGCCGTTTAAGATTTGTCTTATCATTTCTTTCTTCAATTCAAATTTCTTTTCTTCTTTTCATTTTGCCTTTCTTTCTTTTCTTATTTTTTCTTCAATTCATTTTCTTTTATCTTTCTTTACCATTTTTCTAATTTTATTTTTGGCACCAATCACGAATTTAAGCATTTTATTTTTTGTTTTGTTATTTTATTTCCTCCAGCCTATTTATCACTCATGATATTTAAATTTCTATCTTTCTTTGAGATTTAATTATTTTCTCATTATTTTTTATTTATCTATTCGTTAATTCATACGTTAATTAAAAAAAAAATTCTCGGTTATTTTTCAGTCGCTCGTTATAGTCATTTTAGACTATTTTTCCTTATTTCTTTTTTTCTATTTTTCCGTTTCTTCTACTAATTCCTTTCATTTTAGTTTCCATCTTTCAATTTCTTCTTTCTTCTTATCTGTCATTTTTTCTATTTTCTATTCTTTCTTTCTTTCTTTCTTTCTGCTTTCATTTATTTTTTCCAACCATTTATTTCTCTTTTCTATTACTATTCCTTATTTTTTTATTTTCTTACAAATTATTATTATTATTATTATTATCCTCGTTCTTCCATTTTTTACTTTCACTTTCACTTTCACTTTCTTATATCTGCTGACCTACATTTAGTAGCAGCGTGCAGACATGCATCATCTTATTGGTTATTTACGAACAAGTGCCTACAACGCAATGTCTTCCCGACCCCCACCTCGAAGCATCTAACCCAACTCATCTAACTCCACGTACCCTCAATAGCCTTCTTCCCATCTCCTCCTGCACTAATGAATCCTGCAATCGTTCTGTAAGGAAGTTTGCCTCAATATAGCAATCTCGTTTGCTTCCAGGGACACAGCGTAATGCGTTTCCTTTTTCTTTCTTTCTTTCTTTCTTTCTTTCTTTCTTTCTTTCTTTCAATTTATCTTGTCTAGTTGCCCCCCCCAACCATAATGACCTTTTCCGTTTTTCCTCTTCAGCAATTGCATTTATATTTTATCTTCTTTCTTAATACTCCTAACCATCTTCTCGATAATTACTAAACTCTGCTGTATACGATACAAGGTCAAACAGGGATATGAGGGGAGGGTGTGTAACGTTGTGTCATTCTTTCTGTGAACCTTGAAAATAAGCAGCCGAAATAATGGACTCGAACACCAACTTTTGGCACTGGTAGAAAATATGCTGCGAGCTATCTACTCTGAACCTTTTTCTTTCTCTTTTCTACTTATTATTTATTAAGTTTCTTTTTAATTTTTCTTGCTTACACTTTTCTCTCTATTTATCCATTTCTTCTTTATTTATTTCTTTTGTGAAGTCCATTGGTTTTGTAATGTAATTATATACACACTACCAATTTTACTTTCTTTTATTTCCCTTTTTTCTTTCTTTCTTTCTTTTATTTCACCTTTTTCGTTTCTTTCTTTTATTTCTGTTTCTTTTATTTCACTATCTTTCTTTTTTATTTCACTATTTTTCTTTTATTTCACTTTATTTCTTTCTTTCTTTCTTTTATTTCACCTTTTCCTTTCTTTCTTTTATTTCTGTTTCTTTCTTTTATTTCTGTTTCTTTCTTTTTTATTTCACTATTTTTCTTTTATTTCACTTTATTTATTTCTTTCTTTCTTTTATTTCACCTTTTCCTTTCTTTCTTTTATTTCTGTTTCTTTCTTTTATTTCTGTTTCTTTCTTTTTTATTTCACTATTTTTCTTTTATTTCACTTTCTTTCTTTCTTTCTTTCTTTCTTTGCATATTCATATATTTGTTCATTTATTATTCCTTGTTTTTGAAACTTTCACTCTGCCATTCTCTTTTCCTTCTTTCGCTTTTAATTTACCTGTCATTGTCATTCAGTATAAGACTTTTTCTCTTTTGCTATCAAATTATTTGCCTTAAATTAAAAAATCCTTCAAATATATCTTGCCTTTTTTCTTTATTCGCTTGAGTTTTTGCTATTTATCTCCTTCTTAACCATTTCTTTCTTTTTCTTTGACATGACATTCCAAATTCTTTTTTCTTTCATCCTATTTCAATCCTGTCTAAAAATGGCAGCCACTAATCTTTCCTTCTTTTAGGCAAATAGCATCACTTGTCAAATGCCTCCAACAATATATCGATTATTTAATCACCGTTAAATTAAACTCCCTAAAGTTGACAGTGTGACTGAATTCTGGATCCTGTAGATTTCATTAAGATATCTTAGTATTAAACCAGGAAAGCATTGCTAAGCTGGTGAGGCTCTTCACTATCGTTTACGGGAAGTATTACGTTAACTTCAAAATCATTACAGCAAATCAATATTGAAATAGTATTTGCATTTTGTAGGCTGGGTTTAGCCAATATTAAAATATATATTCGATTGATGTAAATCGTAATAAGTCATTATTATGCAAACTTTCCGTTTCTATTTCATTTAATTGCGAGTATTTGATAGCATTTCTTTAATATCACGGAGGAAGTTATTTTGAAATAACCAAAGTCAGTTTTCTCCAATGATGTTATTTATACGTTTGTTTTTCCTTTGTATCCGTCTTCTTCAACTCACTGTTTATTTATATTTGTTTCAGTTAAGATTTTGTAGCTGCATTTTTCTGTGATAGATAAACGAGGCCATCTTTGAATCCAAAATTGAAATCAAAAGCAGACACACGACCGCATAGTCTATGAAGACAGGTGCACAGTCACTAAAAGAGGTCCAAATTAAAACAGGCTGAATTTATTTTGAATTTGTATTTCTTGGTGCTATAACAGATCGTACTTGTTGTGATGGAATATCCCACACCCCTATTGCCTATGTGGACTGATTATATCAGTAAATATATATAGTGAGCACAGGATATACCGGGGGTGGGGTCTTGCTTCAGCAATTAGTTGAGCTGATCGAACTCTCTGCCTTCGGGCAGAGAGGAACCCAGACGAGGCTATACCGAAGGGCAGAGCCTCGTCTGGGGTGGTAGATAGCTACCCGACCCCGTTTTTATGCTGTCTACGGGGAATTAACCCCACATTAAAAAAGGCCTTGTGCCACATCCTGCCTCGCGGGGTGGTAAGTAAATAACCTTGCTTCGTTAATTAGTTGGAGATTCGTCTCCAGCTGTGGTGGTCGAACTCTCTGCTTTCGGGCAGAGAGGAACCGAGACGAGGCCATGCCGAAGGGCAGAGTCTCCTTGGGTGGTAGACAGCTACCCGACTCCCGTGTATATGTGTATACGCAGTCTACGGGGATTTTTTGTCTGAGCCTACAGGATAGGTTTTGCCCCGCATTAAAAAAACGTCCTTGTGCCACATCCTGCCTTGCGAGGAGTTAAGGTAAATATCCTTGTTCGGGAAACAGCTACCCGACCCCGTTTAATACGGGAAATTTATGGCCGAGCTTAGGGGCTCGGATACCCAACGTTAAATTCGGCCTTGTGCCACATTTGACCGCGTGGAGCGTTTGGTAGATATCCTTGCATCGCGAATTATTAGACTGCTGCCCGATTCACTGTCTTTTACAAAAATACGCTCTCTTCTTTCATCTACGCGCGTGTTGCTCTTCCTTCACTAGAGTACCACCTTTGTTTGTTTGTAATCTCTTTAAGGATACAACAGTATTATAGATTTTAAAAGTTGACGATTTTATTGACAAGAAAAGTAGGAAGACTGTTCTATCCGTTTCCTGGTTGAAGGAGAAAAATTGACAATCAAACAATCACCAATAGTGTCGCAACCAAGGAAAAGTAAACAACGACCCTTAGGATAATTTGGAGAGCAGATCAAACGTTTCTGGTTTCAATTGAAGTACTCTTAATTTGGCCATGATACATAAAACTGACCTTGGATTACCAGTGCACTGAACAAAATTTCATTCTTGAGGTCGCTGAATGTAGCTTCACAAATAAAATCAACAAAAATTTACAATAAATGTCAGATATATATTTTTGAAACTATCCTAACAATGCCGTGAACATTCCAATGGAAATAATATATTAGCATTTATTTGAATTATTTTGAAAGGTTTGTATCAGATTAAAAATGATTTTATTTGTTACTTACCTTAAATATTGAAACTTGATCAGAAATAGAATTATTTCTATAGAAATTAAGTCTTTTGATAAACATTTCTAGGCCGAATTACTAAATTTTTGCAAGTTTTAAAGTAAGGCGAAATTAAATTCAATTTGTGAATTACTTACTCAAGTATGCTCCTCTAAACCATAGATTTTATCATGAGATTATGTTCAGGCTCTGTGGTAGGCTCAGTTTTAGTTATTTTCATTTGAAGGCAAGAGCAATAAGGTACACTTATAGTTTTGACTGGCTGGATATAGCTGGCCATTCTGTAAAGTGTCAAGACATAGCGATACCAAATCTGGACTTCGAAAACAGGTGACATTTTCATAGTGTATCTCATTTGAAAATTAAAAGATAAACCAAAATATTCTTGTCGCTTTTTATTTATTAGAAAAGGAAAAGAAATTTGACATATCGTTAGTCTTCAAAGTAATCCACCTCTGCATCCAGAATATTTTGTTAAAGTGCTTTCATTTGTGCAATACCCTGACGGTAAAAATCAGGTGTCTTGGACTCAAAGAAGCCTATGAGTACTTGTCACAAATCGGCCTCATTTGCGAAGGATTTCCCAGGAAAGTGGTTGTCCAGGGAATGGAAGAGGTGGTAATTGGCTGATGCAAGGCTCGGGGAGTAAGGTGGATAGCACGGTGTCTCCAAGCCAAGTCACCGTATGTCATAGGGCTTGGCATTGTCATGGAGGAACTGTACACGCTTGTAATTAACCAATCATCTTCTGTTTCAGTGCCTGCTGCACACCTTCCGACTCCTACAAGTACAGGTTCGCCGTGATGGTTTGGCCCTTTGGTAGCAGATCATAATGCACCACTTGTCAACTAGTTCACCAGATACAGAGCATGATCTTGCGTGGGTGTACACGTTGTCTTTTGGTGTGAGGTACAGGTCCCGTGGTAACAAGCAATGTCTACAATGCTTGGGTATATCATACATGACTCA
>CAHIKZ030002046.1:685000-915000 GCA_903632075.3 Acanthosepion pharaonis | reverse complement strand
CGACGAAACAAACTAGAGAGGTTGGGAATCCCAACTTGGATCATAACGAAAGAGGCAGCCGGGAACAGGCCAATAACAACACTTACATTAACTAGGTACACAACAGCTTGGCCAACCTAACCAAGAGGAGGTCTCCGCAGGAACCCCCCCTCCGATGTGACGTAGGTTGATCTAGAAAATCAAGGCTAGCCCCATTCAAACGAACCAAGCTCACCTCTTTCACCCACCTTTCGCTGAAGACTGCCGAATGCAAGCGTTTTCTAACAGTTCTAATCTTCATCTTGAGCTGATGCTCAAAGAAACGGATTAGATCCTGATGAGAAAGATGGTTGCCTCGCAAGACTTCCTCTTGTCACGTCGTCCAAAACACCATTCGGGCAGTGGCCAGCAGCGTGAGAAACACCATTCGTTTCACCCCAGAACACGTGGGCGACACATTATCACACGCGTATGCGCGATCAATGGGCAAGAGCTGTTTGGGAACGAGACGAACCGTCAACTCGCCGACATGGTCCCATAAGGGCCGGACCCGGCCGCAATGGTAGCATGCACATATTTTGGATAAATGTACTACAATCGTTAGTTCCATCAGTTCTGACATTTTCAGTTACGACCTGCCATGCCACGCACATTCACTCTGTATTCCGTTAATGAAAAGTAAGACGCACTCGAATAGCTTCCTCCCACGAACCGCTACCCTGTGGAATCGACTTCCAAGAGTCTTCTTCCTCCCCATTACAATCTTAACTTATTCATACTGTGTTAACCGTTATCTTTCGTGCATATTCTCATAAAATGCACTTCTTACGTCTTACATTTAATGCTCACACATTAAATTCCTTCTACCTCGAGTTGTTCTGGAGATTTGTATAGGGTAATCATTAGTAAAACAAATGTCAAAGACTGCATTGTCTTTCAGGATGTTGCCATGTTATTTTTCTTAGTGCATTATGTCTGAGATCTTCATTTACTTGATGGAGAGGATTCTTATTTCTTAAAGATTGGTTTGGTTTAGTTTGTTTAATGGCATATCAATTCCTTATAATTATGACTTATAAGACCATCCCACATTTTCATTTTGAGGATTTAATAATCTTTGACTGGTACGAAGATTGGGGATGGGCAGGTGTAAGTGCAAATACTATTATATATAACTGCGTTGTGCATGAAACTCCAGGCGGTGCTATCGGTGAGGAAGAATATGTATTTTTATTAATCTATCTATCTATCTATCTATCTATGTATGTTCATATATATATATATATATATATATATATATATATATATATATATATATATATATATATATATATTGATATATGTGGGTATATATATGTGTATATATATGTATGTATATATATATATATATGCATATATAAGTATATATATGTTATGTTGTATTGCGAAAAATAATTGATTTGCTGCACTTGCAGGTGTCTGAATAAAACGTTTTCTATAATTACAGTTAGAGAGACACAAAGCATCGTCATACTGAATGTCAACAAGAATAACAGTATAGCACTTACACTCACATGCGTGTACATATGAAAACAAACTTACAGTTTAAATGATAGTGACACTTCACTATCGTCAGAGATTTATGTAGAAAGTCTAGCTCTACACATCTGCGATGGGACATCATCTAGAATATTGCATTCTTGTTCTAGGATGACGTAAGGAATTTCAAATTTCAAATTCGACACCTGTGTCTAAACCTATTTATCTAGATTCTCCTAAAATTAATAAACTTTCTGGTGATCTCTGAACTGATTGAATTGCCTCAGATAGAAATAGAACTTGTGGCGGACTTCCACGACATTTATTTAATTTTGATTAGGAAACCAAACTGACGTGAAGAAAGGACAAGGCAAAGGTATCATTATATATAAAAAAAAACTGTATTCAACAATATATACATTAAAAAATGTTTACGAAAAAGCATGCAATGAGTAAAACGAGAGTTGTTTCTCTTTGACTATCATTGTCTATCAAAGTTCTCTGAAAAGAAAGAGTTAATAGTTTGTAATAAATGTTTTTTAACAGTTTTGCTGTGCAAGAGGAAAAATATGTAAGTGTAATGGAATATGCAGTTTGTGAGTGTTGAGTGAGAAGATCGGCGCATAGCTTCAACTGTCGTGGATTTCTGTGGCAGCTCACTGGTGTGTCAACTCTTTTTTCTTACTGACATGTGCTGAAATTCAGCCTTCGCTAATTTGTACTTATCCGGGTTTAATCTGCGAGGGGATGAAAAAACAGGAGGTCCTGATGTTTGAATCCTATATACAGTGTTGTGCTTGACGGACTCCGTATAAGTGAAAGGTGTTTTCAGCGCCGGGAATTTATCTAAGACGTGCTCTAGTGGGTTGTTTTCTGGGAGTGCGGTGCAGATCTTAGTGGACGTATATGTGGAAATCATGCCTGTAAGTGTTAGTTGCGTCGTCTGGTCGATTAGAGTGTGGTTAGACATGTTCACGGCGAGCTTGTAGTGGGCTAAAATGTCAGCTCCGAGGATAGGAAATTTCGCCTGTGCGACAGTGAACAACCAAGGAAATGATCGTCTTAAACCGATGTTAAGTGTAAGAGAGATTTGACAATACGTCTCAATCTTGGTACCGTTTGCTGCACGCAGGGTATATGTTGATTCGCCTATTGTGGTGTTAGCTCTGGGTGAGATTACACTGACCAGTATCCACCAAAAATAACTCGCATGAGTTAGCATCCTTTAAAAAAAGTCGATTAACTCGATTTCCCCCAAAAGCAGACGCTGTCTTCATGCGCTGTTGGGGTCGTCTTTTCCCGCTTATTTTTAGTAGTAGATGTTGGTTGACCGTTGAAATGGCAAGACTTAGTACAATGTCTCGCTGCTTTTCAAACTTTTGGTGGTACCAGCAAATACCAGTGTTTGGTTTACTCCTAGTGTTCGAGTTAGCTCTGCTATGGTGTCGAGACTTGTATGCGTTGTATGCTGGACGCGAACGCACTCTACTCAGTCGCTCCAGTTGCGTGGACAGTTCATCGATCTGCTGTTGTATCTTCTGTAGAATATAGTCATGTGATGTGCTGTTCGTCAAGGAAATATGAATGCTGGTTAAAGTTTTTTTCTCCACGATTTTATCGGCAATTGCAGCCACTCGTAGTAGGTCCAAGTCCTCAGGGAGTGTTGCCAAAATTTGCGCGGTGTGGGTCGGCAGCTTATCTATCCAGAGTTTCCGTAGCGAGGCCTCTGACATGGTGTTGTTACCCAGAAGGTTTTTCATCTTCTGAAGAAGTTGGGTTGGTTTGCTCTGGTCGAGTTGAAGCGTATTGAACAGATCGTTGATTCATCGTTCCTCTGACTTTCCTGTCCTGTATATAATAGCTTCTCTCAGGGCGTCAAATGAGTGTTGAGTGAGAAGATCGGCGCATAGCTTCAACTGTCGTGGATTTCTGTGGCAGCTGAAGTCTCACTGGTGTGCCTACTCTTTTTTCTTGCTTTTATAGGTGATCTTTGGATCAGAAGTGCTGCGCGGGAAGAATCACTCTTCACGTGCAGACAATCCGATTGGTCGACACTGACCAATCAGTGAATGAGCTTTGGGGAGATTTCTGGGAGCCGATTCTGCCCAAAAAGTGCACAAATCTACTATACGTAAATATAGCGATTTCAAAATTGTCGCATAAGATAGTAGCGTTGATTTCTATCCAATGAATGATTTTTATTGAAATTTGAATTTGTATGGGCATGTATGTGTGTGTGTGATGATGATTGCTATAAACGTAACAAAACAAGGTTGACATTTACATTATCTTTATCTAAGATGCTCTCATTTTAAAAAGAGAAGTTAAACATACATTTGTCAATTTTTCTCTCTCTCTCCCTGCTCTTTTTCTCTCTTTCACCCCACCACATATATAGATATATTAGAACGGATTTTTTTTTATTAATCCGACAGATTTTTATCACTGGAAGCGTTCTTTTTTAGTGAATATTAATATTTGAATAGGCGCTGCGTTTATTTATTAAACAGTATATTTATTTATTTTCGTCTACTGGCCTGAATGTTTGAGATATCTTCAAAAAGAAAAAAAATTACACTCTCCCGCAAGAAACGAACCTTTGCCTTGCCGGGCAAATGGAGCTAGCATTTATTCCATCAAGCCTTACCGACTTTACGACAAAGAGGTCAACGGTGTCAAATTTCGTGCTTTCAATCGAAATTTCTCCTGTCATATATCTCTCTAACTTTTCACTATCTGCACATTTTCGTATCCAAACGTAGACAAAGAGAGAATTTAAATGGATTGTGAGAACGCACAATCTCTTTAATAAGATTTCTCGAAAATTCAGGCCGGTAGACGAACTGTTTGACAAATAAACGGAGCGCCTATTCAAATACAGTATCCACTAAAAATAACGTTTAAAGCGACATATATATATATATATATATATATATATATATATATATATATATATATATATATATATATATATATATATATATACAAACACACACACACACACACACATATATATATATTATGAAATGGACAAAGTCCGACAATTATTTTTTTAAGACATTTTTTATGTTTATACGTTCTTTTTATTGATACAAATATTTAAGTAAATGCTCTGTTTATAATACACAGTATTAACAACATTTACCAGCCTGAATGTCCGAGAAATTTTCATAGAATATATGCATCCTCCGCTAGGAATCGAACCGGTATCTTATACGGAATCGTCATATAGCCTGACGTGCCTTAACCGATTGGGGCACAGAGCAGCGTTCGGTTAGCAAGGTCGATTTTACTGTTTTTAAACACAATTCTCCATGATTTTCTCTCATTCATTCATATCTACTCAATGCGTATCCAACTGTAAACAATTCCTGTCGGAGTACGCATATTTTATATGAAAAAAATTCTCGGACATTTAGGCCGGTAAATGATGTTAATACTGTTTATTATAAATATAGCATTTTCTTAAATATTTGTATCCATGAAAAAGAACGTATAAACATAAAAAAATGTTAATATATATATATATATATATATATATATATATATATATATATATATATATATAAAAAGTAACATAGTCAACACTTAGAGGCGACAGTCTGTTTCATGCTATATGCAATCGTCAGGCCACGTGTGCTGTTATTTTTCTCGGCTATTTATACATATACGGGTCAGTGGTGCATTGTGGGTAGTCTATTATGGCGGTTATTTTACCGGATGAAAGGACTGTGTATGTATTATAATGTTTTCATATGTAATTCTTTAAATGTATTTTTCCATTTATTATTGTTGCACACTTTTCAGAGTCAGTCTTTCCACCTTACATCTCTATAAACATCTTGGGACAGTCCGCTCCTGTCACAGCAAAAACCGCCACAGGATAAGGGATAAAACTCTATTATAGCAAATAGTTAATGAGAAAAAACATGTAGGCAAAAATATACACGCGGCATATATATATATATATATATATATATATATATATATATATATATATATATATATATATGTTTGAGTGTGTGCGTGTGAATGAGTTCGTACACCGTTATGCAAAATTATTGAAACATTCGCTTTAGTTTCCTTTCTTTCACCATATGGTCAGATTTAGACACACTAGATTGACAGGGTGTAATCGATTTATAATTTTTCCTAAGATTAGGTCATTTACAGTGGTGTGCAGCAATATGACTCTATTTTCGGAATGTATGATGAAATTTGTTTGGCAATGAAAATTATTGCGTCATCCGAGATTGCATCAGATTTTTATCCCGCCCAGACACTATTGACTCGATTGTTGATTAGTTGTCCTACGTCAATTTTCTGCGATGTACGTTACTCCAAGGAAGCGTACGAAAATTGTAACGCAGCACGAAGACACTGGCAAGCCTTAATAAGTAAGCATATCAAAGTACTATAAACCAGCCTGGAGACTCTCCTGATTTAAATCCAGTCGAGAATTTGTGGTCAATCTCCAAGGAACGATTTCGGGGAGTGGACATACGAAGTACTAACATGTGTACTGAGTCATGTTTCATTGGAAAAATGAAAAAAAAAAAAATTAAAATAAGAACGGAATTATTCGTTTAGTTTCAATTAATTTGCACAAGTGTGTGTGTGTGTGTGTGTGTGTGTGTGTGTGTGTGTGTGTGTGTGTGTGTGTGTGTGGGTGTGTGCCTGATTAGCTGGTTACTTGGAGGTTCAGACAGAGTCGGTCTATCATAGAACCAATCTGGCATATTCTATTGCTTTTCATGTATTGTTCGTCTCCACTTGTACGTTTTAAGCAAAGATCTTAAGCACCTGTTGAAAATGACATTTATCTTTCGAAGTACAGGTTTAAAGAACAGTTAAGATCATAACTATGTGTCATAAATGACAACGAAGTTCATAAGTAAATGCTATAAGAGATAATAAATAAATATTGGGCCTACTGAAATAGAAAGCTATTATCTCAATTACTGCTATTCAAATACAAGATTTAGTCTAAAGGTTTCCCCAGCAGCCGTAAAGATATGGAACATTTGTAAGAAAAGATATTGAAAACCAGTTTCCATTGCTTTTATTATTACTTTTTACAAATTTAAATTTTCTTTCTAGGTTGGTTGGTTGTTTTGTTTTATGGTATATCAACCTCAGTGGGTCATTTAATGCCAACAAATTTTTTGAAATAGTTTCATAGCGATAGTTTGGTAAAGAAAAAAGGCGTGTATGTATACATATATATTTGCACCATTTTCAATTACTCATATTTTTGAGAACAATCCAACTTCTTTTAAGAAATTTACAATCTTGGATGGTTTTATTTTCGTAAAAAGTTTTTAATATATTTTTTCCTCAAAAATGTATAGCTAGTAATATTATTTTCAAAAATATATTGCTGGTAATAGTTTTTTTTCCTTCAAAATTTATGGCTGGTTATAATTTTTGAAAAGTATTTCTGGTATTAAAACCTATTTTTACACTTTCATAAGTCTTTTTACCTCAGTATCGAGATTAACTATTTGCCCATAGCTGGGACCCTAACAGGTGCTACCACCCCGGGTCAGGGTGAACCTTGGAACACCAGCAATTAAGAGGTGGTTCCACGCTTCTCAAAACCTCCTGATCAGAGGCCTTGCTGTTGGACGTAGTTTGCCGTCTTACCCTGGACGCGGATGTAGTTTATCGTCATAACCAGGATGGGTTTTCTTTTCTAGGATTATCTATTCTTTAAATAAAATATTTCGCTGTCTCTTACTTTTATCTCATCATACTGGGTAGCCTAAAAGCTGTTTCTACTTTTCCTGGTTCGGTGAAAGCATCAGCATTTTTCACTTTGATATGTGCCAGCTCTTATACAATCGTCTTTTAAAAAAAATGTTCAGCTCAGTGTATTTTTATTTATTGACTCTAATATTGAAAACGGAAGAAAATAACATTTTCTGTATATTATAAGGTTTTTATTTTAATCAAGTTAAAGATTTAACGTAAACTTAAAATATTACCGCATTTCCTGACGTGTTTTCTTCGCTTTTGAAAGTTTCCACCACAAATTATCCTGAAGGCCATGATTTCGAGGAAGTTAATGGGTTCAGGCGATTGTTACATGCACATTCCTCTTTACCAGAATATCCACTTGGAAACTCTAGAACAGAATATAATATGTGTTTATAATTTGGAATCTAAGGTATTTATGAAATTCACTCGATTTGTCTTATACTTTAAGACATTAACGTTCATGTCCGCAATGAAAACTATGCGTCAAAAGGACGATTTTCTCCATGACATCGCCATAATTTTGTACTCCAGTCACTCCGACAGTAATGTTTATTTACCAGATTATAAAAATATGTGAACCAAGACAATGCGATATTTATTATTTACCATTTTATAAAGAAATATATGCGAATAGAAATTGTTTTATTCAAAAATTCCAGGGAGTGAAAAATTATCAAGATATATAAACCATTTACAATGCAGATTTATTATTTACCATTTCATAAATAACTATGAATACAAGTTTTTATTCATAATCCCATAAAAATATCAATGCATTGTTGCATGAAATAAATGCCGAAAATGCATTTTTTAAAAAAATTATATTTACTGTACCATGTGTCCTTGAGGATATTACTTTTATAATACTCAGAAATTCACACACAGATGGCACAGTGGATAAAGGCGTTAGTTAGATCCACTGATAGAACCCAAAGAGTGTGAGTTCAATACCTGGTTAAGGCGGTGGGGAACTTGTAGAGGAGAATTAACAGTAGATAACTGATAAGTAACATCCATTAAACATGGCACGTAAAACTAGAACAGTCTATTTCAGTGAGCGAAATAAAAGCTTCAGTTCGACATTTCAACCACCTGAAAAATGCATACAACGGCCGAAACAGTGTAATAAATATGACGACAAAGATGAGGACAATAGTCCGAATAATGTAAATAATGAACTGAGTTCCAAGATTGCCAATGTTTTTTTTTTCATAATGTTCAGCTCAAATTACTCGTAAATACAACAGTAAAACTCCTGTTTCTTTTGACGATTCAAAGTTTGGCTCAAGTTACGTAAAGAAGAAACACTACGATCTGACCTTTGCATTGAAAACTGACGTTCAATGCTGTCTTTTTCTCATGAAAGCCTTGATTTGATTGATTATGTCGTAAGAATTATTCCGGGTGATCGCTTTATAGAGGAATGAACATCTGAAACCTGTCATTTGTTTAGAATAAACACCGTTCCTTAAATCTATTGGCAGATTTCCTATTGATGAGCTCCAAGAAGCACAAACAGTATATAAGCTTTTATATATCGTCGTCTCTTTTATTTTATTTATTGTGGTGTTTTACTGTGAATGTTCGGATTCGAACACCAATTCCCAAAGATGTCAGCAGACTTGCTATTGATGTGCTGGCAGAAGCACATCGAGCATGTACATTTCAATCTAACGCTAGTTTCTCAGCATTTCTTTGATGGTTTGTTGCAGGTATTTGCTTTAAGCGAAGAAGAACGTCAGTCAAGGCTGCTAGGAAAAACATTAACCTTAGCGCCAGAAACAAAAACGTATTTACCTGATAAAGAAAAGCATTATAAAAAATTGAAGGAAAAAATAGATTGAAGCAGGTGCAACAGAGTCCACACTTGAGGAGGCTACTAAAGTGAGAGGCAAGAGGTGCGGGACCGACTGCCTCTGGTCTTACAGAGAAATGTTACTTTTCTTGGCATTAGAATAACAAAGTAGCATTAGTTATATACGTAGTAGTAGTAATAGTAGTAGTCGTAGTAAATAGTTATGATGGTGATGCTGATGTGTAGACGGTTGTTGATGGTGGGGTATACGTGCTTGCAAGATGTCATGGCTGATGTATCGTACCAAAGTATGCAAGTGAAATCAAAGAATGTCTCGACTTTCACAACCCTTCCACAAATCTCCAACTTCACTAATCACATCTTTTCTTTTTAAAGCATTTCACCCCAAGCAAGGCGGGAGTGTCACTAGCACCCAAGGGGTTACAGAGAGTGGGAGCAAGAATAAAGTGGCGTTTTTGAGGAAAGGATGAAGAGAAGGACGGGGAATTAGATCAAGACATCTGAAAATGTCGACTGATATTGCATTTGGATATTTGAAGATTATAGCTATAAGGAAAGCGAATAAGAGGAAGAAAGTTCCACTGACGGGAAGTGCGAGACATGAAGTCACTTGAGTAGAAGAGACGGCTACATTTAGAAGTTTCGACAGTGAAAGAATGGACTGAAATGCCAAACTAGTATCACGTTTAAATTCATGCAGTTTAGGAACCAGTGAAAATAGTTTGTCGGAGCAGTTACCTTGAAAGTTTTTGTAGAAAAGACATAGGGAGGCGACGGCACGTCTGTGAGAAAGTGACTGTAGACCGCATGCCAGATCAGGACCTATCAAATTGCATATCTGTCTGGATTTTCTTGAGGACCTTGAGATTAACAGCGGGGGCTCCAAACCATATATAGCAGCAGTATTCTATGCAAGGGCGAATGGATGATTTATAGATTTGAACGGTGATCTCAGGCGAGAAAAACTTTCTGGTATGTCACAGGGAACCATCTTTCCTTGCAGTAGATGAAGCTATTGATTCAATGTATTTGTTCCATCTCAGTTCAGCGGACAGTGTGAGACCAGTCAGGCGAAGAGAGGCACTCTCGTGGAGTTGAGCATCAGATATTCTAATAGGAGGCAGGGAGGGTTCTCTGTGGTGGGTAAAACAGAACAGTTTTGTTTCTGATGCATTAAAGTTTACCAGCCATTTCTTAACACAGTCAGCCACAGATTGGAGGTCCTTTAGAAGACCAACGGCCAGGTTAGTTTTGTCAGTGATACCAGATTTGCTATTGAGGCAGGAGTAAATACTAGTGTCCTCTGCATAAATGCCTACTTAGGAAGTGATGACATCAGGAAGATCGTTAATGAAGATCAGAAACAGATGAAGATCAGTTTGAAATGGTTTTCATTGTAACTCTTATTAGGACATGGTTCTCGACCCCATAAAAAAAACTTAGCGATAATAAAACGCGCAGAATACTGGAGAGATATGAAAATTGTCTTGAGATGTAATGTTATATAGGTTCCATTGGCGCCGCGAGGTATTATTGGTTGAGTCAAATATCACTACTTCGAGTAATAAAATGACACAGCAGCACAAAACCAGAACCTATCCCAGAAAATAGTGAAGCCAAATACCCAGGAATTTAGAAATCCAGACCAAACAACCTATCCGAGAAATAAGACTGAATTTGTTTGTTAGGGACAAAGAAAAATACATTAATATATATATATATATATATATATATATATATATATAACAAGATAATGAATGTCATGGTATAAAATAGTTTCTTCTGTACATACAATTTGTTTAACAGATTCAGTTTCATAAATCAGTAATAATCAATATAGGAAAAATGTCTTATCTTCAATAACTGCCTTCCTTTTACAAATAAGTTTGTAGTCGTCGGAATAGATTTAAAATAGTTCTGTATTAAAGAGAAAGGAAGACTTGAATACGACAACATTTTAACATTATCAGAAGATACTATGTCAAGGGAGATAACTTCTGATCGCATCGAAAGTTAATTTAAAAAATTCTTGTCTTACTATTTGATCATAAATTTTCCTTATTTCTCTTTCTTTTGTTATTTTTTCTACTTGTCGAGTCTTTTACTTAAAATCTAATTTTGCCTCTTTCATATATATATATATATATATATATATATATATATATATATATATATATATATATATACTGCGCCAAATTATTATCGAGATAACTTTTTCTCATATTTCAAAAACCGTCTAATCAATTCACACAATGTTGGCAACACTGGCCTGCGCAATCACTGAAATTTTCCTACTGATCTGCGCAATGTAAACAAACTGGTGCCATATTTGTTATCAGCACGGTGATTTGAGCGTGCCAAATTGTTAGAAAAGTGTAAGAATTTAGTGAAAAGATGGGCTGTAAAAGCAGTTTAAGTGATGCTGAAAAGAAAACTATCACCCCAGAACTCTCAAAAGGTAAATCTACCCTATAAATTTCTAAAATGATAGGGAGGTGTCATCAAACAGTGAAAAAGTTCACCGCCGACCCTACACAAGTACGCAAAAGGGCAGATAAAGGCAAGCCGAGGGTTATTTCACGTTGTCTCATGTCACGACTTAAACGAGAGGCGACGAATAACACTGGACTTACCAATCAAGAGCTTTTCAGTCGCATTGGGGATCCTACTGTCTAAAAGTACTCGGTGTCGGTATCTGAGGGAAATAGCAACAACAGTCAAACCTGTATCGAAGCCTCCGTTGACGAGAAATCACATTCAAAATCGATTGAAATGGGCCGAGGACAATATCAAGATTGACTTCTCTAAAGTTTTGTTCACAGACGAAACTCGAGCAACACTTGATGGCCCAGATGGATGGTGAAAAGCCTGGGTAATGAACGAACAGAATCGCCATCAGTGTTTGAGACGCCAACTAGGCGGTGGAGGCATAATGATCTGGGGTGGTATCATTGGAAAAAACATTAGTGGGCCCATGGAGAGTACCAGATTGCGTCAAAATGAATGCTGATGCATACATAGCGTTTATGAAGGAGCATCTTGAACCGTGGATGAAAAGGCAAAGAGTTGCCTTCAGAAGGGCCATTGTTTTTATGCAAGATAATGCTCCCTCACATGCTGCTCACAAGACTACTGTATATTTGAAACAGTTAGGCTTCGATGGACCTCGAAAAATGAAGTGGCGAGCAAATTCTCCGGATTTGAACCCAATCGAAAACCTTTGGAGGATCATGAAGCGAAGACTGTACGCCAACGGATTACAATTCAGGAGCAACGCTGAGTTGTGGGAAGCAATTCTTGACATATCTCGCGGCATTACAGCAGATGACATCCTACAATTAACAAATTCTATGGATCGTCGACTTCTTCAAGTAATTTCAAAATAGGGAAAGTACATTACCCTATTAATTTGTTTAAAACTGTGTCTTTGTTTGTATATGTTATTATTTGTTTGATTATCTTATTTATTAGCTTCTTTTGATCATAAACATTCACGTACAACATTAATAAACGTTTCGTTTGCTCAATTCTGGGAATTTTACTAAACCTTTCTAATAATTTGGCGCGCTCAAATCACCATGCTGATAACAAATATGGCGCCAGTTTGTTTACATTGCGCAGATCAGTACGAAAATTTCCGTGATTGCGCAGGTCAGTGTTGCCAACATTGTGTGAAAAGTTTGTGTGAATTGATCGGACGGTTTTTGAAATATTAGAAAAAAAGTTATCTCGATAATAATTTGGCACGCAGTATATATATATATATGATATAACGATATATTATTGTATATAATTTTTTGTGATACGTTTCATCCGTTAGGATTTTATCGGACTGCACTTTTTAGATGTTGCCCCGTCTACACATGCGCACAAAACGAGAGACGCTGTTAGCTTCAAAATTTTTTAAATACTATTTTGAAAGAATATTTTTCGAAAGAATATTTTTTCAATCTATCCAAATTCATCTGTATTCTTTTTCTTTTTCTCTCCATCACCTTGTCCCTGTGATAGTAACTTACCGGATCTTGTAGATAAACTAAGTCGAACACACAATAGAATTTACATACCAAAGAGAAAAAAAACATTGAAAGGGCGTTGAAGGTGGGTAGGCTAATCAAACAAAAAGTTAACAGAAAAATTAAAAAAGAAATTCTTTAGATTCAGGAAGCTTCTTAAAGGGGACTGTAGATAAAATTAAATATGCGGAACATCTATATAAGATATTAATAATACTAACAGGACGCCAATACATAGCAATATTAAAGCTGAATAAACAAAATAAGGTAATTACCCTTTCAAAAAATTGAACATGTCATATTTTTCTACAATCACAATACATTTGTCGCTAACATATTTTCCGCAATCGTCAATGATGGCCTGTCTATGTTTCGGTTCATGAAACAATAACTGACCCACCTTCACCCTCTGAGCTTACTTTTATAATTAGCGTAGATCTGACATTTAATTAGTTAATGAAGACATACTCACAAGTGTATTTTTTTTAATTCTGACCTTATATCCCCCACCTTTTAATTTTCGGAAAAGAGTCAACACTTCGTTTTTAAATTCTCTTAAAAATCATTTACTTACCATCGCCTGAAGAAGTACAGTTAAGTATGAAACATGAAACATGTAGCGATTTCAACATATTTTTATTATAATCTCTCATAAAAAAATAATAACACTATATTGCAGTACTTTGAATTGAGCACTTTTTAAAAAGTAAATTCTACGAACAGTGGAATTTTACTGCATCTGTTGTTTCTCTCATTTGGGTATATATATATATATATATATATATATATATATATATATATATATATATATATATATATATATTATGTGAAAATATATAGAAAATAGGAAGGAACTGGTTAGGTAAATAGTCCAAAGTTCCTTAGTATTTTTGTTATTATTTTTAAAAAATAGTGCTCGATACAAAAGTAGAAACATAAATATAATTATTTATTTAAAATATGATTCCAAATCGCTACATAAGAGGTCTCATGTTTCAAAACAAGAGCCGAAAACTTCAATATAATCCTTTAAATTGAATTGAGTTGAAATTAAAACAAAAATTCCATCTTGAAGAATTTCCAACAAAAAATTCGGAGCCCTTTTTAATTTCAACTCAATTCAATTTAAAGGATTATATTTTTTCGGCTCTTGTTTTGAAACATGAGACCTCTTATGTAGCGATTGGAATCATATTTTTAAATAAATAATTATATATATATATATATATATATATCGTAGACTCTCCCGTCGTCATCTCTCGACCGGACGGTGACCCGAAACAAGAGATATCCAGGCCACAATGTGCTTTTGAGGTGTTGATGTTTTTACGACGTACATAATACATAATGATATATCTTTGTGTATGCTTGTATGAGACGTTACAACTCAAAATCTTCGTATTTTATGACATTCGTTCTGTCTTTTCTTGTCTTCTTTTGTCTTTTTGACACCGGTTTTGTTAATGAAGATTGCTGCTCTCTTTCCTATTTCAGCATGAATTTGTTTATCTCGTTACTCTCATAATTTCAACTGGTTTCTTATTATCTTCTGCTGTTCGTTTTTTTTTTCTTCTCCATCATTCATTTCCTCCCCGTACTTGAGTGCATTTCAAATGTCCTTCCTGCCCATTTCGACATTTTCGTTTGCTTATCGCAAGGCTCATCTTTACAACATCATTCGTCAATACTTTCGGTGAATTCTGATTTCTCCTTTAATTTTATCATTGTCTTTATTCACTTCTATATTTTACATATTTTCTTTCCCTTTTTTTCGTTCTTCTTCTCTTCTTTAATTTTCTTCTTTTATTTACCTTTTCACTCTCCTTTATTTTCTTTTATTTCATTTCTAAGCATCCCCTCCCGTTTTCCTCTACCTATTCTTCTACTTCAATTCCCTTATATAGTTCTTTCTTTAAAATTCCTCTTCTTTGCAAATGGTCTGTTTTTTTTCTCGTGACCTTTTTCTTTTTCTCTCCTTTCACTTTCATAACATTGACCCTTTTGCGCCCCCACTAATAAAAGTGAATTATAGTCTTTTTATTTTCTCTGCTTGATTTCTCAAATGACGCCTTCACAATTCAAATCAACCTGAACTGCAAATGCTTCTTTCTTTTCAATATTTCTCTCTCTATCTGTCTCTCTCTCACCATTCACCCACACTATTTCTCTATCTGTATCTTGATTTTTCTTAAATACATTTCATTTTTACTGACTTTCTCACAGGCTTAAAATCTTGTTGACTATCCCCAGTTCTCTCATTTCCCGTCTATGGCATAATATCGCGTGTCCAAAATCGTAGCAATGAAATTTTTAGGCTGTCGACTGTATTTTGAAGGTCTACGCCAATATACATCATCCATATGAAGAACCACTTCGTTCTCAACATCGTATGAATATTTTATTAGATCGTCTCTTACAAGTCTCACACATTTACAGTGACGTTCAAAAAATATTTCAGCCATTTGACTCATGCACCTGTTCTACTTTCAATATACAGACTTACCTTTTATACCGTCATATATTTTTGACGAACATTTTATATAAAGTGCATAACTGAGAGACGTATTCCACGAAAGTAGCCAGGAGGTCATATTGACTCATAAAGGCGAAAATCCTTTAATATTCTACACAGAAATGTGGCTATTATTACATAAATTAATAGCATTCTTTTCTTATTTTGATCATCACTTTGATCATTCCGAGTTTCCCGTTGAATTCTGAGATAGCGTAGCCATTATTCCATGAATTATTCGGACTAATATTCTCACTCATGATCAGCACATGCCAATGTCCTCCCAAAGATTTCTAGCCTGTTTTCTAACGCGAAGGATCCAGAATTACATTAATTCATTTTTGGCACGCAATTGCTTTATTTTAATTTCATTTTTGTATTCATCGAGACTCGAATATTGATATGGTTAAATGAAAAATGCTGCAGCCGGCGGCCATTCTGATATAACTAGCAACATACATCATACCTATATTCACCTACCACTTAGGCAATAATCAATAAGAAGGTAGTCCAACACCTAAAAAAGAAAAACCCTTCAGCGACAAGAAGTATGAGTTTCGATCGGCCTGATCCGCTGCTGACGTCCTAACTACCATAACTCACAGAATCATTTAGGCTCTTGAAGACACATCCGAGGATCATAGCATAGGTTATCTCAAAGGCCTTCGACAAGGGGTGGTACAAAGTTTTACTACAAAAGCTCTCTAGTTACGAAATCAATGGAAGGGTCTTCTTAGTCATAAAATTCTTCCTAACTGGTAGATCCCTGAAGATATTTATTGATGGCCAGTCCTTCGGAGCCCTAGCGGCCAGCGCAGGCGTCCGCCATCGATCACTCTTCGGATTAACCCTATTTTTATTCTACATAAATGATCCGCCTTAGAATATACTCAGATCATTTGTAAACATCTTTGTCGATGATACTATTATATACGTGTGCATCTCTAAAACTCTCGATGGTCAGAGATTGGAGACTAATCTCTTTTCCGATCTTGCATTAATTACCAAAATGAGTTAAAATTGGCTGGTTACATTCAATGCTTCGATGACCAATCTAGTTACATTCCATCATCACTGACCTAACCCCAAACTACCACCAATCAGGATGAAGAGATGTCCTCTCGGGGAAGCACACTGGCTTGAAAGATTGTTGGGCCTCATATTCACACACGACCTCAAGGGAAACTTGTACATACGATCCACTGCTAAGGATGCAGGTAAAATGATCAGCTCCCTTGTACCACTCTTGTAAGTACCTGGTCCCTACTTCTATTCTATACCTTTACAAGAACCAGATCAGGCCCAATATGGAGTACGGTTGTCATAATTGGGTGGGAGCTGTCCAGACCTCACTCTCCAGACTTGATGGAGTCCATCAGCGTATCCGAGACCTTGTGGGTGACGAATTATTCTTCACCCTTCAGCCTCTCTCCCACAGGCAGGATGTGGAAAGCCTCATGTTGCTCAGACACTACTTCTACGTAGTATCAATGTGTTTTGTTGAACTTATTTGATATATTCTAAAAATTGCCGTCTGAAGTTATTAGGTAAAACCAAATAATCAAATTTTATTTCAATAAAAATGTAATAAAATCATTAAAAATTGATCAACACCTATAACAGATCATATAAAACACAATCCTTTTGAATCCTTTACATTTTAATAGATTAACACTTCTTCAGACACTAATCTATTATCCATTGATTTTGTTATTTTTTTTTTACTTCAGCAGGTTCATTTTTCGAGATGCTAATTCTAATGGCTTCCTATAGGCCTGCTTTGCTGTCACATTATTTGCTACCTCCATATAAGTTAATCATCACCATTGAACATAAAGTTTCGATCGGATTCAGATCAAGACTTGATGGTGGCCATACCATTATCTTGTCACCTTCTCATGAGAAGGAGCATTGTCATGCATAAATACACACTTCAGTTTGAAACTACGAGACTGGGACTTGCACCATGCAAAGAAAATTCATAAAATTGCAATTGTAGCACTGTTCTGTTTAACACCTTAATCGACTTGGAATGGTTCAATAATGGTTTGTTCGACGATTTCAGCCCGTATTCATCTTTTGGTTCATCCATCAGGTCCGTCAAATATCACTTGAGATTCGTCCGTGAAAATTACTTTAGAAAAGTCATTTTTCATGTATATCTTGGGTCAATTTTGACGCTTTAAAATATTTGCTTTAGTGATAGGAGTTTGCCGCGGAGATTTTTTTCAGATCCCAATTCAAAGTATTCTACACCTTTCTCCCTTTTTGATTCTCTCAATTCCAGCCTTTTGAGTGCTGGTCAAATGTGGTTGTTTCACTATAACTCGCTTTACGTTCATCTCGAGGAAGCAAGTTCTTAAAGTCTTTTCCTCTTCTTCGAGCTCTCAACTTATATTTTCAACAACCTTCTTTAGCGTTCGATGATCTCTTCAAATTTCCTTTGATATCTCCAATATGTTCATTCCCTGAATCAATAATTTTGTTATTTTCTGTTTTTCATTAGTTGTTAGGCCTTCCCTTTACCCATGTTTCAATATATATTATGTACAAAAAATAGTTTATATTATTATATTACTTTAATCTGCATACCAACTTCAGTCAGCATATTTTCGTAAATTCCAAATTAAAAATGGCAGAAAATTTATTTAAATATTCTACTGAGGGAGGAAATGAAGAGTTTAAATTTGAAAAAAAAATATTGGTTCAGAACCCTTTGAGTTATTGAGGTTAATTTGATTTGCATAATAAGGCGATAATGCCACTAAGACGCAAGGGGCTACTGGGAGCGAAAGAGAAGAAGAAGATTTCAAAAGTAACTGGAAACTCAATCCAAAACAGGAAACAAGAAATAAACCTTTACTTCTGTTCAAAATAGTGGAGAGGTGTGTAAACCGGACGATATGTGAACCTATCTACTCCCCATTGGTCAAAACGTAAAGATGAAGACAAAGAAGTTAAGTATATACGTTCAAATTATTCATTATACCAATGCCTCATCTTGAAAATTCAGATAATACTGGTAAGGACTTAGAGATTACCAGTCAAAATGTACGGATCAAAATTAAAATAGATGAGGATAATAGTAGGAAGATTTAATGAAATAATAAGTATCCAGTGATCAGATTATTGTTCTGTTTGTGGACAAAAAAGTAGAGAAAAAGATTAGAGAAACGTATAGTTCAAGTATTAAAACATACAACCAAGAAACGGCTTCTACACAGAGCATTGTTTACAAAGCGTATCTTTAATGAGACTATATTTGTTACAGTTTATTCTGGCGGTCAGAGCAATTAAAGGATACTATTTAATATATGTGAGCGTTTAATAGCTTATTAAATGAGATTATGTACATAGGGTTGACAATGATAAACGCCCTTTTCACTTCTGTTTATGAGAAAATTTCTTGAGATTTTTTATGATTGCCATCATTAAAGTATATCCGATTTCATTTCGCTTTTGAAATAGAAAATGAGAAAGAGAAAAATATCAGACAAGAAAAATCGAAGTAAAACAATTAAAGGAGGAAATTGAAAAAAAAGGGGTTTTCTTTCAGAAAACTCTGCATAGCCGACACACACGCACATATATATTGGTAATCTATCTATCTATCTATCTATCTATCTATCTATCTATCTATCTATCTATCTGTTTATGTGTGTGTGTGTGTGTGAGTGTATATTTATATGTGTATATATATACATAATTACTGGATAATATATATAATTAACATAATATATATACTTAATATATATATATATATATATATATATATATATACATATGTATAATATGCATATACATTTGATATTTTATATATGTAATATTATATATATATATATATACATATATATATATATATAAATACATATATATACACATATATTTAATATATATATATATTTAATATTATATATATATACATATATATATTTGATATTATATATACTTAATATTGTATATATATATATATATTTTTATATTATATATAATTAATATTATATATACATATATATTTTATATTATATATAATTATATATACATATATTTTGATGTTACATATACATATATTTTGATGATATATATGCTTAATATTATATTTATATATACAAATGTATTATATACATATATATTTGATATTATATAATAATATATATATATATATATATATATATATATATATATATATATATATATATAAATCAAATTAAGCGGTCAGTAACTGTAGTGTGTGAAAATGAGAACCTTTGTATCTACAGGCAAGTCCGAGACGGTAAAGTTACCGCCTGTGAGTGTGTGTATATATATATATATATATATATATATATATATATATATATATATATATATATATATATATATATTAGAAATGGACAAAGTCCGACAATTTATTTATTAAAAGTCATTTTTTATGTTTAACGTTCTTAAATACTTGTATCTATAAAAGAACGTTAAACATAAAAAATGTCTTTAATATATATATATATATATATATATATATATATATATATATATATATATATATACGTGTGTGTGTGTGTGTGTGTGTGTGTGTGAATGCGTGTTTGTGTGTGATATCATTATTATTTTAAAATATATTTTTACCGCGACACAGGAATTACTATGTTTTGAAACTAAAAATTAAAATTAAAATTTTAAATTTTGTTCTATTTTCAATCGATGTTGAATAACTTCAGGAAAAATTACTTTTTTAAGACAAGTTGCATTATATTTAAAAAGTTTAAGTTGGAGGGGGAATAAGATTTTAAAATTTTAAATGGGTGTTTTCTTTTTTTGATGAATCAGGGAAATGGTCTAATCTAAAATGGAAAAATGACAAATGTAGGTGAAATGGTTAGTAGTAAGTTAGGAAAAAAATCACTTGCTTTGACTGAAGAATATTTTCCAAGAAATAATCCTCTTAGCAAGATTCTCAATAAAAAATACCCTAAAATTAGGTTATAGTTGTATTTAAAATGTAGAAAATTTATGAAAGAACAAAATGATAAAATTTGAAATAAATACTTAAACCAGAATAAAAATATAGTTGTTTAGAAATGAGAATAAATAATAGTAATGAAAAATTAGGTAAGTTTCTTAAAAATAAAGATTTATTAAATCTACGAAAAGAAATAACTGTTTTTTGCAGGCATTGCGCAATGTTCACTTTAAAACATAATTAATAAAACTTTTATAATTATATAACAATGTCATTCTTAATTTACCATTAAATATAATAAATATAGAGTTTTCGATCTTTTATAATTAAAAATATAAATATATAAAATATGATTTAATCATATTTGAAGCCCATTTAAGACAGCCCCAATGTATTTGAAAAAAAATAAATAAATAAAAAATAAATAAAAATGCCAAAATTAACCCGTGGTTCGATACATATAACTCCCTGTATTTTAGTTTATCTTTTATATATATTCCATAAAGATAGACACAATGGCACATTTTATACACGAAAGCCTAAGTCGGCATGTAGAAATTACATACCCACACCAAATCTGTAACCAACATTATTCCCCTTTCCATGTTCAGACCTGTTCCCTGATTCATCCAAATAGACAAAACCCATTTAAAATTTGAGATCACATTCCCCCTCCAACTTAAACTCTTAAATATAATACTGCTTTGCTTAAAAAAGTAAATCATTTTGTTTTTCTGAAGTTCTTCAACATCGCTTGAAAATGGAAGAAAAAATTTAAATTTTAAATTTAAATATATATTTATATATATTTCTGGAACCTCTTAACGAGTGAACAGTGTGATTGCTGGAGGGTCCATCTACGAAACGTTTGAGTCAGTGTTCTGAGAGTAACACCAGTCAGCTAAGTGACAAAATTCATATTTGCATTATATATATATATATATATATATATATATATATATATAATCTCGAAAACAGCATTTACACACCTTTTATTAGGCAATAAAATACATCACTTAGCGTCCATTGTAATTTACCTACCCTCATACAGCAAGCTTTATGAATATTTTAGAGCGTTCTTAAAGATAAAATTTGAAAACTTTACACTTCTGTGTATAAACGTTATAAAATAATGTTTCCGTATTTACCTTGATAGTTCCTCAGGGGATGAAACGTGTTGATAAAGAAAGTTTTCCTTTTGTATAACGAAAAACAAAGAAAAGTTTATTCACACGTGTCTGTTAAAATTGTTCATACACATTAACTCGATAAACATAATAAGTTTATTCAATAGAACCGTCCTCAATGCTATCAGGAAGAGATGGAACATAATCCCATGTCCCTTCGCATATTCCCATAAAAAGAAATCACACAGAGACAGGTCCGGTAAACGCTGCGCCCATTTCATCAGAAAACTGTCTTCATCTCCACCACACCAGATCGAGCTCTCTGGCAGATTATCATTGAGATAACAAAAAGAAAAAAAAAAAACAAACAAAACAAACAAACATTAAATATAAAATCTTGGTCTGTTTCTATATACATTCTGTGAAAATTTGAGGTTATTTCAACAAGAATTGCCAAAAAAATTCTAAATGAACGCTTTCTTTTCACATAGTTTATTTTTAACTACATACTAATCTTTAAAATGTAACGAAAAAATATTTTAAGCAATCTAGTATTTTCTTGAATTTTGAAGGTGCTTTCTGGAATAAATTTTTAAAAATTACTGCTAAATATTTATTTTATTATAGGTAATATTTAATGATATAGGAATTAAGTAAAACAAACTAACTTTAAGATTTTGAAAGGTTGATTTGCAAAGCTTGGAATTTCTCTAAGAAATATTTTAAAGGCTAAGACAGAACACAAGAAAGTTGAGCCGGACGTACTGCAAAGTGATGTAAATATTTTCTGCATTTCCCCGTAAGGGAAACAACTCTTAAATCACATGACTTGAATCATGTTATGTCTGGACATCCGTATTTACAAAAATAGCCACGTTTATATATATATATATATATATAGTTTATGCAAAACTAGGTAATCTGTATGGGTAGACCCAAAGAGGATGATATCCGGAGAGCTCAATGTAAATTCAGAGCAAATATGTTTGAATAAAAAACAGACCACTTTAAGGTTCCATGTAATAAATTATTTCACCACAGCCCTTTTAAAGGGCTCTGGATCATCGGACTTTACTTCCATAGGTTGAAATGAAAAATGAAAAGAAATTTACACATTTTTGATGGGCCGTATTAAGCATAAGCAAATTAACGAAGTGAGGAAGTGAAGGAGAAAAGAAGAAGAAAACATCCTCATGATCAAACACAAGGATCCAGATTTATTACTAAATAGTCACAATGAACTAATTTTTAAATGCCGACATAAGAACAACCTAAACCTAGGAAAATACATTGAGAAATAACCATATAGGAAAAATAATATTGAATGACCTTTGTTCTTTTTTGCTTTTGAAAAAAGCTGTACGCGCATGAGCGCGGACACATGACTGTATGTGTATAACTATGGTATTGTACTTGAACACTGATACGTCTTTTAATATGTACATGTATATGTTTTTATGTGGAAGGAGAAGCATACTGTTCTTTTTTTTAATGTATATGTGAGTGTGGATGTGTGTAATTAGATAGGTACTTATACGTCTTGCCACAGATATGGGATGGCGAGTAATATATGTATAGATATATATATGTATAATTATGGGATTTTGTGTATTCATAATGTAATGACGTATTGATATTGATATGTTCTTTGAATGCATACATATATGGGTGTGTGTATGTATATGTATATGTATATGTATATATATATATATATATATATGTGTGTGTGTGTGTATGTGTATATGTGGGTATATGTGTATATGTATATGTGTGTGTACGTATATATGTGTATATGTATAGATGTGCATGTATGGGTGTTTGTATATGTGTGTATGTATATGTGTGCATGTATGTATATACATATATATATATATATATATATATATATATATATAGATAGATAGATAGATAGATAGATAGATATACATATAAGTATATATGTGTGCATATATGTAGGTAAATATGTGTATGGGTGAATATGTATGTATATATGTGTGTATGTATCTTTCTACAGGTGTATATGTGTATGTATGGGTATATACATATAGTTTTGTGTGGATGTGTGGGCGTGTGTATATATGGATTTATAGGTATATAGGGATATGTATGTATGTGGATATAGATAGGTGTTCGGATATCTGTAGAGGTGTGTATGTGTATCGATATATAGAATATAATAAAAGAAGGACCTAATTTTCTGTTAGTAATGTTTTATCCAAATTTCTTATCTAATATTCTCCAATTGGATATGAGTTCAAATAACACGGAGGTAAATCTTAAATTGATAACTTAATTTAAATTGAAATACATTACCCTTTAATAATCATTATTGATGATAAAATTATTTAAATTGGAATAACCCTTGAAAATTGTGTAGGTATCTAAAAACAGTCACGAGTTTAATTTACGAACAAAACTCAAACGAATAGATGTCAACTTAATAATCAACAGGAAAAAGTTTAGGAAAATAAAAAAATATTACTAGATGTAAAATGAATTATTCTTTCAATATACTTTCTATGAATTTTTTCCAATCGACCATTTCATAGAAAATACCCAAAACTCCAACAAACATCAAATTAAATTAAATTCTTCGTCGATTTTTTTAGACATTTAGATTTATACCAAACTTTAACCTATAAATATACCCTTTAAAGGAATGCAAAATAACAGCCTCCAAGAAATTAAGTGAAACCTTCTCTCATCAGGGTTATTTTATTGTATCTTCTTCCTTTTATGTTGGCTTTCCTCTTCACCACTTACCCATACATATCTAAAGATAACATAAGTCAAGTGAAACGTTTGTCTAGCCCACACCAAGTGGGGTTAGGGATAAAGAATTGAAATGGTACATCTAACTAACTCATGTCTTCTCCCGCCACTCACTTCCTCACTTCGCCTTCTCTCCCCACTCACTTTCTCACTTCGTTAATTTACATATGCTTAATACGGCCCGTCAAAAATGTGTAAATTTCTTTTCATTTTTCATTTCAACCTTTGGAAGTAAAGTCTGATGATCCAGAGCCATTTAAAAGGGCTGTGGTGAAATAATTTATTACATGGAACCTTAAAGTGGTCTGTTTTTATTCAAAATATATATATATATATATATATATATATATATATATATATATATATATATATATATTTATATATACCCCAGCAAATACTGTAGTCAAGGAATTGTAGTAAATTTTCCGTTTATGATTAGTAAATATAGTTTTTTTTATTTAATAACAATATCACCATACAGAATTTTAAAAGATTTAAAACTTGATAAATTATTATAATTAACAGTTTTTAAAATTGAAAATAATTCTGGTAAAAATTATTCAACATAAAATATCGTATTCATAAAAATAATTAAAAGCTATCTTTACTGAATAATGTCTTAGTTTTATTGCATTTTTTCAGAGCGGGTTTTCTGTAATTGTGGGTCGGGGGCAGCGTGACAAAAATAAATTGATGATTCTAATTCTTCCAGTACATGTCCTTAAATCTTAAATCCTTAAATCTAATATAAATATTAAGCACTACAAAAAAGAATTTAACAAAATTTTATAAAATTAAATAAGTGGAGTTTAATAGATATAAAAAAATTTTTTGCGAAACTTTTCTTAAAAAGATACATTTAAAAAATAATTTAATTCATTTGTAAATAAACCGTGAACGTTTCATTAAAATCCAATAATTATCTGATTTCTGTAAGAATTTCCAACTCAGTGTTTTTTTTACTGCAGGAAGACGCTAAAATTTGACATGTTAATTTATAGTCACCCGCTAATGCAAGAAAAAAAAAATTAAGCACAATTCCGAAGGTCGTTAGTGAGGATGGAAAAGTATAATTTAATAATAAAAAAAATCTTTGATCTTTCCTCGTAATAATAAGATAAATATTTTAACGATAAAATTTCATTTTTATTAAGATTGGTGCATTTTTTATCGAAGCTTTTGAGGCACCTATACATCTATCTGTGCCTTCATATAAAAATATATATATATATATATATATATATATATATATTTATATATATAAAATCATATATTTGAATATTTATGAAACAGTATATTTTATCTGTCTACCATAGTTAATATAAACAGCCAGAACCCCCATTAGTGACAAAATTATATTGTATTTTTCCTTTAAAATTAATATTCAAAACTTGGTTGATCGTTTGTGAAATCTTTTAACAGTTGTCGAGGGTTATGGCAAATCGGATCTAATATAGGCACTGTGTACAAATGCATTTGGATTTGTATCGTAAATACAGATTTAAGAAAAAACCGGGAATAGAATTTCATTTTACGTTCGATATTTATGTTTATATATTCATGAATTCTTGTACGAACGTAAGATAAAGCGTATTAATTGAATTAATACGATATCAATCTTGCTGGGTCCAAATTGTCATCACCTTTTAAAACCAATTTAAACAAAGTATAACGAATTCATGGGATTGTAAGTTTTAATTTATAAATATTCCCTTAAGACCATTTTAACACTGGAAGACACACACATCCATATATGGTGCAGTGGTTTAAACGATAACAGAATTGCCTCATTCCTGTGATTCAGATTCTTTCTATTATGGAGATTGGTAAAAATTATTCTCTTCTTCTAAACTATGAACTCGTAGGGCACAAGGACGTTAACGCAATCGGTATGTAAAAAATGAGTATACTTTTTGAATACTTAATCTAGAGGACGGTGGTTTCTGGGATCTAATTACCATACTGTAATAAACCCTTTTTCGCGTTGTGTTCGTTCTGTTTGTCTTTACTAAATAATTAAATCTTATAACAAGTTCCATCCTGTGATTCGGTCCTTCACGGGAGAGTCCAGTAATTGCATTATAATCTCGAAATCTCCCGTCGAATTCGACATACTATTGCTTTATCATTCCTACAAACCGACAGTCCGACAACAGCAATTTGAGATCTGAAAATATAGTGGTGAAGGTTTCGTGAATACCATCCACACTTTATGAAACAACCGAATAAAGATACCTGGTGACTAAAGTTCATAATTTCCCCAAACGACCCTTCGAAGGTTTTGAATTTAGAGTTGTCCTTCTTCTGACCAGGTGCCATCCAAAGCCTATATAACCCAGTCTGTCCTGCTATTTACCCAAAACAATGGTGGAAGAAAAGGATTCCTAAAACATTTTCATTTTCTATATATATATATATATATATATATAACCATATATATATATATATATATATATATTTTGAATAGATAAAGTCTTAAAAAACCCATCAGTCAGGTGATAATTTATGTCGTGGACTCAGATGTCCATCTCTTCAGATAAAAAACCAAAAGATAAATTCAGTTCAATTTATAATTCTGGCAACCATTACAAAACCGAAAAACCAAGAGAGACCTAAGAGAAAAGGAAAAGTTCTAATATTAAAATGAGAAAGCTCAAAAAAGGGAAGAAAGTGATTTTAGAGGGGTGTTTCAACAGAGATAGGCATGGGAAAATAAATCTTTACAAGAGAGTGTGAGAGGAAAAGAACGAAGTTAAGCAGTCACCGTGTCAAACAAAAAAAATTTTTCATCCCCTAGAATCTAAGAAATAAATTCTGGAAATAATGATCATTTATATCAAAGTGTTTCATTGTCCATAAATTTTAAGCTGTTAACCATCACCATCGCATTTTAACCGTCACAAGTTCAAATTCTGTAACAAATAAAAAATTAATAATTATTTAATAATAATATATTTGACATCAGTATAAATAAATAACAGTTAAAAATGAAATGCTTCAAAAAAATTTTCAAATAATAACAAAATGATTAAATTAATAAAGAGTTAAGTCAAGGACCATTTTAAGTGACTAAAATCTTAAAAATGCAAAGACAAACGTAGATATAAAATTATGTCTTTTTATATTTAATCATTATAATTTTTCTTTAATACATAGATATTGGGAGTCTGCGACCAACAGATGATCCTCTATTTTATTTGTTGAAACTCCATCTTTAAAAATTACAATGAGGGTTTAATATATAGTTATTTTTGAAAGAGTTTTATTGGAAAATATTGCACCACATTATGATACCAGTAATGTTATGATCACTCATTATGATACCAGTAATGTTATGATCAGCCCCCTAAATTGGTCCCTAACATTAACTGATATCAAGTTCAGGGTTAATAAAAAATTTTTATACTGGGTGACCATGTTGAAAAGCTTAAAAAAAATTTTCCCTTTCACTCTCTTTCTCCTCCCCATGTTTATCTCTCTTTCTCCTCCCCTTAACAAACCTTATATTGAAATATCTGCCTTTCTCCCTCTTTTTTCTTTTCCCTTTTAATAATATTTTTTTTCCTTTTTCTCTTTTCACTCTCTTCCTTTTTTCTTTCCATGTGTCTGAATAAATTGTACTCTATTTATTGTTGTAAAATTTTGTCTGAAGTCCACGAAATAAATTATCACCTGACTGAATTTACTTTTTCAAGGGCACAGATTCTGTAAAAGTCTGTTCTTACATTGAATCTCTTTCAACTTATATCCTCCTTAGAATTATCCCTACTAATTATCAAGTGATATTATATATATATATATATATATATATATATATATATATATATATAGATTGTTTACAAGATAGAGAGAGAGAGAGAGAAACCAGGTTGGGACAGAGAGACAGACATGAGAAGGGAGTGTATTTTCGAAAAAATTTCGTTTATGCAAGTTATCATTTTTTTTCCTTTCAACATTTTTTATTTCGTTTTTTTTCATATTCTAGCAACCGGAAATGCCCAAATTATTATAAAATGTTGAAATGATTATTAAAATGGAACAGGGTTGTTATCTATCTATATATATTCTCTCTCTCCCCTCTCTCTCTTTGGACTCTCTATTCTCTATAAATATATATATATATATATATATATATATATACACACACCAAGACCTAATTTGATTATTACTTTTTCATGAAAACTTTCAGTTTCCATGGTTAAAACTATGCACTACGTTGTATCAATTACAATGACAAGGAAAGTGTTTTTTCTTGGAAATAAATACTTACTATGTAAAATACCTGTTTTTTAACATCTTTTAGCAAAGAGGAATTGAAGTACCCTTACGGAACATAAGCATTCCAATAAAGGATAGTCCATTTCCAAACCCCGACCTTCTTTTTTTTCCGAGACCAATCGGATTATCAGATGTTATAGGTCGTTACGTAGTTTTAGTTATTAACAACTCAATAAAAACCTTCTGACTCATTTATAATATACCTATTTTTTAAGTACCCTGGATTAATAGAAAAAGAAACAAATAATATGTATAAAACCTTTGACGAATCTTTGATCGGATTACAGAGAGTTGGCGCTCTTGAAATCGGTTAGAGGACGTGTACACATTTTATAATTTTTTCCCCGTTAACTTTCTTTAGCTTTGCGGTTATTGAAAGCAAAGCTTTCCGTTTCTAAAATTTTTCAACCATTAATTTCAACACTGTCTTTGATACAACTCTCACAGTCAGGTTGCAAATTTTGCCAAATCATCAGAAATCCTTTTGAATTAAATAACATTCAAGGAAGTAAACTCAATGTCACAAGAAAATCTTTTATCAAAGACAGTAATGTTAACAATAGTTTTTAAAAGGACCGATAAAAATATTAATTGTTTTAGGAAATAGAACTCTTTTATTACTCTTAAAAAATAACTGTGTGAACAATTTTAAAACCTGTCAACCCAAACATTGCAGGTTTTAGAAAACTGCAAATCGAATTCAACTCACTGCCTCGTTTCCTGCATTTAGTTTCGTGCAAATTTTCTTGGGAAAGGCATGAATCCATTATTTCTTCAAAGATGATAATATAAGGAAATCACCTACCCCTGACACGACTTAGCGTAAAAAAAGGGGAAAAATATACATGATTTTAGCGAAATTTAAGGCAAGCTAAAATAATTTACCCTAAATTGCAAAATTGCTAAATGAATCCCTAGCAGTAAAGTAATCAGGAAAGGGTATTTTTTTAAATGCTTAGATAAAAATGAAATTGAAAGATTTCCTGTAAAAACGTTAATCTTTAACTTTAAAAAGGTGTTTAAGGCGTAAAATTAAAATAAACCAAACGTATAATAAAATACAAGAAAAAAAAAGTTTTAAAAAACAGAACATTTGTCTGAAGTAGTAGCCATTAGAGCAAGACTAACACGTGACGTGAAGTCACGAGAAGAAACATGAAATGCATGAGGAGCTGACAACAAAGCGCGGGAACTAACTACGTGTCGTCGTACGACAAAGGACATAAAAGATGGGCACAACAAGCAGTCATGACTTTCTGCATTTTCTTTCTTTGTATTTTCTTTTTTTTTTTCACTCTATTTGCTTTCTCTTGTTTTCATATATTTTTGCCTTTCTTTTTTTCTTCGTTTATTTTTTTTGCTTTCGTTTTCCTCTCATTGTTTGATCTTTGTTTTCATTTGTTTTACCTCGCTTTCTTTTTAACTTTTGCTTTCTTTCGTTTTTTTTTTCTGTTTCTTTGTCTATTTCCTTTCTTAACTGTGTTGTTTTTATTTATTCATTTCTTTTTCATTATTTCCTTCCTTGTTTGGTTTAATTTTTGTTTAATTTCTTTCTTTTCTCTTTTTGTCTTCTTTTAGTCAGTGTTTGTTTCTGTCGTTATTTTTCTTTTCTTTCATTTTTTTTCTTTACTTGTTTCATTTTGGGGTTTTGTTTTATCATCGTTTCTTTTTAATTTCTTTGTTTATTTATTTCTTTAAATAAAAGACCACACCATCAATGTTTGGTGGACACCAGAAGAACACACACTTTTTTGATAAATGGCAACAGACCGCTAGAGATCCCAAACAACAGTAGCAATACCAACAATAATGTTAATAATAACAATGTATTATCATAACAACAATAATAATAATAACATCCGTATTGAAATATCGTTGTAATCATATCAACAATCGTGACAACGACTATTGAAATTAATGTTATTTTAGATCGTGGGAGGCTTACTGCTTTCGTTTTAAAACAAAAACACTTTTTCAAATATATTTTTATTCTTTATTTCTGTCAGCACAGAGAATGTCCAAGTAAATTATTTACTTGCAAAAACTGTTACAATATGGATATAATTAGATGTATACCACAACGAATAAATTTTAAATGATGATTTATAAGGTACTGTGAGTTATATTAACTGGCAAAGCTTTGTTTAGTTTGGCACAAGGGGACCTAGTGAGAGTCGAATTGACTACACGACTAAATTAATTGGGAAAACAAGCTTGTTAACCATTGTATTACATAAGGTGCCCAGGTTCTGAGAATTATAATAATTGACTAAGCTTAACTTAATCTGGCAAAAGGCCACACTAGAGAGGTCACGATTAAAATCGAGCAAATATACTGTTGTATTATATGTGACTTATAATTATTTGCTTAGTTTGGCTTAGTCTGGTACAAGGACACAAAATAGGTGTCTCGAATATGGGTCGACACTAGAGGGATCTCGATTAAAATCGAGCTACTATACTGTCATATTATATGTGACATAATTATTTGCGTAGTTTGGCTTAGTCTGGTACAAGGACACAAAACAAGTATCTCGAATATGGGTCGAACTAACTACACTAGCAAATTAGTCTACAGGATGATTTTGTTAACCATCGCACGATATGGTGCCCAGGCTACACGAACTATAGCTTCTTACTAAGCTTAGCTTAGTCTGGCATGAGGTTACAATAAAGGAGCTTCGAGTAATATATATCCGAATTGGTCTGCAAGACGAATTTTCTAATTATCGCAGTACATAAATTAACTTGGTTCAGCGAGTTATAATTATTGGCTAAGCTTAGATTTATTCTGGCATAAGGCCACGATAGCGGGGCTTTAAAAAATGGGTCGAATTAACTAGTCTATTAGTCTGCAAGACGCGCTTGTTAAACATTACTACTTTAAGTGGCTAGGTTATGTCGGTTATATTCTTTGCTAGATCTAGCTTAGTGTGGCACAAGTTCTCGAATAAGGACGACCAAATTAGTCTGCAAAATGATCTTTCTAACTGTCGTATCAGATAGGTCCGTGCTCTGTGAATTATTATTGGCTAAAAGTAGAGCGGCATCCAGTGGGTCTTCAGGATTGTGACAAGAAATATTTTATATACAAATATAAATATTCGTAGGACCAGTAAAATATTTTCACATAGGATCAGTGAGGAAGTGAAGATTTATGAAAAAAATTATGAAAATAATGACGAAGTAAAAGACCCCCTCCCCTCCAAAAAAAAAACAACTAAAAATGAAAACAAAAACCAATGAGTTAGTTAGTCAAACTGTAATTAACATCGATGATCGCCAGTCCATTGCATTAACCACTGAACTACATTCGTCCATACAAAAGTAAAGAAATTTGTGACCCGAAAGAATAAAAAAATAAGAAAAGGGATAAAATACAAGAAAACTACCTTTCAGTTATTTGCCCGTTTTTTATTCGTGTTTTTTCTTTTATTTTTCCCATCAGGCCGTGCACTTCCGGTATTTCTCCTCATCCCGTCGACATTGGCAGAAAACATGGAAGATTCAACTTCCTCACCAAATATCAGAGGAATTACGCATTATTTCTGATGCTGCGCACTCTGACATTATATCTGTGAATAATGGTCACCTCTGACTTTAGTTGTCGAACCGACAAAGTCCTCGCATAGCTCGATTCTCTTACACATGTGACATTCACGCAAAACTTAAAATACTTTTCTCTCTCAAAGAGAAAAAAAAAAACAAGTATTACATATATGTATACCTCCATTAAAAAGGAAAGAATGAAAGAGCATATTGCACATCTATCTGTCTGTTAATTAATCTATCTATCTATCTATCTATCTATCTATCTATCTATCTATCTATCTATCTATCCAATGAAACATTGACTCTATCGAAAAAGAGAAAGTTGACTATACACCTTTATATAACTTCGTAATTTATTAAAAGAACGATTGAGAATATAATTAATAGATCATATTATGCGTGCTCTATATTAAGCAGGTTTGTTGTTACTTAACTTTCATGACCGAAAATACTTATATGATATAAAGATTGTTTGTTGATATTGAATAATTTAAAACAACTATGAAAAATCTAAAGCCTTCAATGTTTAAAATTTGGGCCATTGAGAGGAGCAATTGTTAGTTTAGTAGACAATTACTACTGTCGTGAGTTCGATCCTGCTCACCTTTGCTATAGTTGTAATTTTGTACGATGCTAAGATTATTAAAACTAAGATTATTAAATATGTAAAGAAATTGCTTCGATGTTCAAAAGGAATTAAATGTCAGCATTCTAAATGAATATCTTAGAATTAGGTACTTCCTCCCATTTTCTGGGATTGGCGCAACATAATCTTCATTCCCTATTTGACTAAATTGTTGGTTTTTGTTTTACAGATTAACGGCTATAAGAATTTTTCTCTTCTTAAACTAAAGATTTTAGATAAGAGTTCCTTATGTCTATCTACAGTTGATAGAATATTTTTGTTAATGTTTTCTATCATTTAAAGGTACCACCGATGTTGGGAATTAAAAATAAGGACCTTTCTGAATTTTGCTTCAATCGTGCCACTTGTAGATTGTTGTTGTTTATCAGAAAAATCACGCGAATCACAGATCGTGAATTCACACTTCATAAAGTACTTTATTGTTGAGTACAAGTTTTAAAAGGAAAACATCTAGTATTTCACTTTTAAGCCAGAAGTACAGCAAGAATGTTTGCTTTTTGTAAGCCTATGTTTTATTTGTTATATTTAGAACTAACCCGAGGGGTATTTTTCGTTATGCTTGGCTCATTCTCTGGTCTTTACATTGAGTTATGAGTTAGTTTGGTTTGATTTGTTTTATGTAATATCAACCTTAATGGGTTATTTAATGCCGACAAGATTTTTATTGCTGTTAATATATTGCCCCAAAATGTATTGCTGGTAATATTAATTTCTTCAAAAATGTACTGCTGGTAATAATGTATTGCTGTTAATATTTTTTTTTCTTTCAAGAATTCATTACTGGTAATAATTTTTCTTACAAAATTATATTGCTGGTATTAAGATCTATTTTTTTACACTTTCATAGTGTTTTAGCCCCAGTTTGGGGGTTAACTATTTGCCCATAACTGGGACCCTACCAGGTGCTACCATCCTGTGTCAAGTTGGACCTGGGAACACCAGCAATTAAGAGGTGATTCCACGCTTCTCAAAACCTCCTGATCAGAGGCCTTGCTGTTGGACGTAGTTCATAAGTAAATGCTATAAGAGATAATAAATAAATATTGGGCCTACTGAAATAGAAAGCTATTATCTCAATTACTGCTATTCAAATACAAGATTTAGTCTAAAGGTTTCTCTAGCAGACGTAAAGATATGGAACATTTGTAAGAAAAGATATTGAAAACCAGTTTCCATTGCTTTTATTATTACTTTTTACAAATTTAAATTTTCTTTCTAGGTTGGTTGGTTGTTTTGTTTTATGGTATATCAACCTTAGTGGGTCATTTAATGCCAACAAAATTTTTGAAATAGATTCATAGCGATACTCTGGTAAAGAAGAAAGGTGTGTATGTATACATATATATTTGCACAATTTTCAATTACTCATATTTTTGAGTACAATCCAACTTCTTTTAAGAAATTTACAATCTTGGATGGTTTTATTTTCGTAAAAAGTTTTAAATATATTTTTTCCTTAAAAATGTATAGCTAGTTATATTATTTTTAAAAAAATATTGCTGGTAATAGCTTTTTTTCCCCTTCAAAATTTATTGCTGGTAATAATTTTTTGAAAAGTATTTCTGGTATTAAAACCTTTTACACTTTCATAAGGCTTTTTACCTCAGTATAGGGATTAACTATTTTGCCATAGCTGGGACCCTAACAGGTGCTACCACCCCGGGTCGGAGTGAATCTGGGAACACCAATAATTAAGAGGTGGTTCCACGCTCCTGAAAAGCTCCTGATTAGAGGCCTTGCTGTTGGTTATAGTTTATCGTCTTACCCAGGACGCGGAGGTAGTTTATCGTCATACCCAGGACGGTTAAGAAGAGTCATACGTCGGCGTCTGAAGATGGATAGAAGATCATTGAAATATCTTATTTCGCACAACTTGAGCTCAAGATCGCTAACTTTACGTTATATTTATGAGATAATTTTCTAATATCGAACAGATTCTGGTTTGAAAACTGAAAGATAAAGCATTGTTCATGCATTTTATTCATGAGGTAAAACAAAAAAGACAAACTGTCATCAGCTACGAACAGGAATGAGTAATAAGATCTCGTAATTTTATCCATTTTAACAATAATCTTCTCTTAAGTTTTGTATCTAGTGACGAAGAAATCGCTGTGTAATGGGAGAAAGCTGACTTTAGCAGAGAGCTAAATATCAAACATTTCAAACTTTTTTTTTATCTCATTGCAACATAACCAATGAGGTGCTCATTTATAGCAATGAACGAAAACTCGTTTGTTTTCTTCTTGGATGTCTTTATATTCTAAACATGTATTCCTCTATCTGTTTCGCAGTTCTTTCTTTATGAATAATTTTCTTGTTCGTTCTGTAGGATCCTCTCTTGAAGAAGACTTAGCCCCCTTAATTGCCCCTCTTTTATATACACCCCCTTCTTTCTACTTTTTGTCGAACCCTTACGGTATCTATATCTCTACGTCTTATTTCCTATCTTTCAGTTGTTCCTCTTTATTATTTATTTGTATGCTCGGATAGTCTTTTTCGTCAATTCACTTTAACTCGATTCCATTTTCTTTTACACTAGCTGGACTTGTAAAATTTCCAAATATCGTCATTTCTATCATACATATATTTTTGCAATTACTAGTAAAGTAATACACTTATAATACACAGCATGAATAAGATTAAAGCCAGGAAAGAACGAACGAACGAAAGAAAAGTAGTGAGATATTAAAATAGAAATTGGTGACAGTTATAAAGTTTGAAAGGATTCAGTAAAAACAAATTAAATAATGTAAATAAAGCGTTAATCATTTCAATACCTTTAATTTTTTAAACTTGTTCTTTAGTTCACTTCCAACCACCAGATTTGATTCAACGGCCGAAACGTAATTAATGTTTAAATAGATAAAACCTTGTTCTCGTTCACTGCGAGATTTGATTCAGTAATTAATGTTTAAGATAAAAACCAAGTGGTTATTAATTTCATACTTTATCTTACTATATTGTGTGACAAGTGCATTTGTATTTTTTGCCATTAATTTTCCAATGCAAGAAAGATAACTTGAGTTATAGTCTTTGTCTTTGGGACATCAGGAAATCTATGAAAAACCTCCAAAAAGAAAAAAAAGTAGATCGGTGCATGTCGGTGAATGCACTTGCAAATTTGTCAACTATAATAATTTGGAAAAATATTTTTAAACTAAGATGTGACAATATTCTAATCATAATAAAGACTTTTAAAAATATTTAATTATTTTTGACTGTTTGTGTAAAAATAAATAAATTCCTCACCGCCATAAAATTTCATGTATTTGATTTTTTTAACCAATTAAGGCATTACAAATCAATTTGCTTCTCTCAAATGAGAAAACAGCAATCAAATGGAATGTATTTTAAGAAACGTTACTCGAATCTTGAAAATATGCCGCTACATCAGTAGAAATGCTCTAAATTTCTAAACTTGACTTCGAGAATATTGCTAGGATTCTGACAGAAATCAAAACGTATTCTGGTAGTTCTCCATTTTAGGTAATCGGTGAGCGTTTCTGCTATGAAAACAGGCCGGCAGTGAAGTATTATTCCGTTGGTCCTTTTAATCTTCTTGCTTATGAATCACTCGTCATTCATTCATTCTTTAAATCATTCACTTTCGTTAATTTATGCACTCATATTCTGGAAAATTCATTTAGACATCCATAATTTAATCCATTCATTTTGGTTTTCAAATCTTACGGTTACAAAATGCAGCACAAAAGGAGATTTCGACCAAATACACTGACTGAAAATAAAATTGCAACACCAATCCGAATAAGTTTCAATTTACTCAAGATGACATGTACAGGTGGATTGTACCCTTAAATCAATACGTGCTCAAATTTCAAAATAATAGCTATATGAACAGTATTCAGATGTCATGTTAATACACGGAAATTGGGCGTTAATCTTTGCATGAATTCGATCTATTATTCCACGATTTTATTTGCTGATGATGCAATAAAACTATAGTTGTAGATAATCCTAAGTCATTCGTGTTAACCAGGCTAGTTTTTGAAGATCTTGCAGATGGGTTTGAATCACAATTGCAGAAATCGTAGCAGAACGAGTTGAACAAAGTTCTGCCCGTATATGACACGGTTTACACTTTCTTCCACAAACACTAAAGGCGAATAAAGGTTGTAAATTATGGTGTCTCACGCCATGGAGTCAGGGGTTGAACCAGAGTATTGTTGGAGAATATACCCTAAAAGATGCTGCTCTCCAGATTTCAATCGAACATTTTGCACGAAGGGAGAATATGCTTTCAGTACTGAACACTAAACAGCGACATTCGGCCCAGGTTACCCTTTCATGACACGGAGAGGGGTAAGCGTGTGTGTGTGTGTGTGCGCGTGTGTGCTTATATTGAGTCCCGAAGATAAATTATTTCGCTCGAGTACTGTGGGGAAAAAGCGCGTATTTGTAAACAGTAACTATTGCTGCTAATAATGCAAGACTCTCCCAACGGATTGAGTCTTCTAAATCACTGACATGTTTATGAAAAAAATAAATACGCCAGAAATCGCTTTTATCTCTGTCGAACGTCGATAACCTACTGGTTAGGATCTCCGGCTGATACGAATTCAGTCGAGTTTCGGTCCCGGCTTGAAGCGATCAGATGTCTAGCCACAATGAGGAGCTTCTTTTTCAATCAAACAGTCTGTCTGTGAATGACTCTCTCTCTCTCTATATATATATATAGTTTCACGCTTTCGTGATCTTCAGACAAACTGGTTTATTTTTTTTCAAAAGTGGATCTATTTATGCTTTATTTGTGTTTGGTTATTTCTGTGTGGTGGAAGGGGGACTTTTCTTCTGTGTTTGTTTGGGATGACACTCTCACATATACTTATACCGGGTGTAACAACAAAATTGTCCAGATCATGTAACAGCAAAATTTTACAATTGTTAGATTAAGATTTGAACCGTTGTAATGATTAAAGATATCTTACTGGAATTCTCCGAGGTTTTTGTAACACTATTGGAATCTACTTTGAGCAATAAGAATGTATAATTACTTTCTATTCTTAACAGAAGTATCGTGATGAATCTGATCATAAACATGTTCATCATTAATTAATCTTTTGCTAAGAATCGGTAGCCCATGAAGTATTGAAATAAAGTTCATATATATATATATATATATATATATATATATATATATATATATATTCAGGATCATTTTCAAACTTATTGAAGATGATCTTTGCCCTCTCTAATCTTTTTTGATTTTCTGTCCTAGACTAATAAGGTGCCTTATAGGTTTCACGTAAGATTTCATTTTCAAGTCCTTTTTCACTGCTCTTTGGATTGTCATAGCTGAAGCACTCTCACATGCCAAACATATTATAAATAGAGCTGAATCTTTTCTAATTGATCTCTTTAAATCTAAGTTGAAATGATGATCCCTCTCTTTGTTTTGATCTCTTGATCCAGTTTTCCTCTCTACTGTTCCCTCTTTTCAAACTTATTTACCGTCCTTTTGATGGTTCTTGAATGGATTTTGAAGATGGAAAACAGAGTATGAATGTTGGTATTATTACTGAAGACCTGAACGATCTTCTTCACCTCACCATTGCTCATTTGTGAAGAAAGTGGGTCTGACACAAAACAATTTTAACCCGCTCTCTATTTAGATGAATAACTCAAAGAATCTTTCAGTGATTCTTACTAAAAATGTTGTCAAGATGGCTAAACGTCTCATCTGAAAACCTGGAAGAAGAAATTGAATTAGTTTAGTGTGTTTTTTTTTCTCAGATATTAAACATTTTGTGGGATGGATAAGTATGCTATTACACGATTTGAACAATTTTGATGTTACACCCGGTATATATATATATATATATATATATATATATATATATGTCTGTGTGTGTGTGTGTGTATATAATAGTCAACATTGAAGTCAACACTTAGGGCGATTGTCTGTTTCATGCTAAATGCAATCGGTGGCCTGACGATTGCATGTAGCATGAAACAGACTGTCGCCTCTAAGTGTTGACTTCAATATTCACTTTTATATTTACACTCGCTCTATCACCGATATCGAGCACTTTATTCCATAAATTTAGCACACCTTAAGACTATATTTCTTTATATATATATATATATATATATATATATATATATATATATATATATATATGTGTGTGTGTGTGTGTGTGTGTGTGTGTGTGTGTGTGTGTGTGTTATTTAAGAAAAAAGAAAAACGTTGGTGAAACCAACAGAGAACTTGTATAAAAAACCTAACTCAGTAAATTTTTCAACGCCTAAATTACCTAGACAGACTAAAAAACGCTTGACAACATTAACTCCTGTTAAAGTACAGCCCAAATCGTTTTTCTTGTTTCATGCTCACACGATCTTCAGACGACATATATATATATATATATATATATATATATATATATATATATATATATATGGCTCTTTTATTTCTTTTTCAGTCTGCTTATATCTAACATTCACTTGTTTTTTGTTGAATTCTCAACATATGTTCAACTCTTCTTCTCATCACTGTTTTATGTAACGGTAGCAATAATAACATTTATTTGGTCTGTGCATAAATTTTATTTCAAAAGTTGTAGTTGAAAAACTTGTAGAAAACCATTTTTGAATTAAAAAAATTGCTTTCTAAAGTTTGCTCGTACCATATATATTTTCAGTATGATATTTGCTTTAATTCTTTCCTAGTTATTATTGATTAATATATATTTCCACTTTCTGTCTATTTATATATTTATCTGTTTTCATTGTAATTTTAGCATGTTGTTTTTAAACAAAATCTTGCAAAGAGATATTTACTAAGTCTAAATTCATCACAAGGACATAACACGATGCTTCCAATGGTGATCGAATAAATTATCAAGAATCTAAGTCAGATTAATAATTATAATATTACTAACGGTTTCCACAATCTTCACTTTGACACCAATTTCTCTCTATTTAATGTAACAACTTTTATTTATGAATTCCGTTCATTTGATATTTGTTCAAAGATTGCTTCTTCAGACTGAGTTTATTTTCCAATTTTTTTCTTACCTTAATTCTTATCGAAATTTATTGCTTTCAGCTTGAACGCCATTCATCATAACGTTTCTCTTCGTTTCTTTTCTCTCTTTCTACTGTTGAATAATTTCCTTCTCCATTCGTTCTCTATGGGAAATTCTGACCAGCAGTTTACCAATCTGGGCCAACTTCCTCATTCTGTAACACTTATGCTTTTGTTTTCTCTTGTATTGTTATTCTTTCTTTCTTTAACATCTGTTTATCTCTGTAAATGTCCCCCTGCAAAAAAATAAAATAAAACAAGAAACATAATAAATAAAACCAACAATTCAAAAAAGATATTATAATATTAGATTAAAGCAAAAATTAAGTTAGATTAATACATAAGAGGATATGCGTGCACGTCACAGTCTCTTCCTCTCCGTCTCTGTGTATTCTCGTCTATAAATAGAAGTTGAAGCATATGAAGAGGATTGGCAGTATAAGGAACAAAGGAAAAATGCTTTAGAAACATTGGAATCAAGTTAAAGTGCCCCATGTCGTTTTGAGTGAGGAAGAACGATACTTCTCGTTCTTCAAGCACAATCAGGAGAATGACAAGAGGAATCAAAGAAAACATCGACAGGAAGTAAAAAAAAGAAAAAAGAAAGGACGAAATTCTGCATAAAACATTCCAGAAAATATCCACCAAGACAAAAGGAAAAGAAAAAAAAATATAGGAAATAAATTTAAAAAAAAAACATTCGCACCAAATGTTTAAGAATCATTTTGGATTTATACAAAAAAAGGAACATAACAGTAAAAATACCAGTTCCGTATAAAAAGATAAAAAAAACCCAACATTCTTTCTTTTTCATTTTTTGCATTTCTTTCTTTATATCCGAAAAAGATACATACATATATATGTAGGAACTAAACATACAAAAATTTAAGCACAATTTTAAGTAAAAATATTCATAAAACGAATAAACGAAATCAGCATAAAGAATTTAAAGCGTAAAACAGACAACATGTGTTAATCTGGCAAATCATTTTTCTTAAATTAAGAAAAAAAAAATGAAACCAGCGCGCGCGCCTATACACGCACACAATACGCACACCTGCATATGCGTACATATATATACAATTACAGTGCTAAAAATACAAAATATAAAAAAATATTAAAAAATGACAATTGAATGGTTAATAACTAAAAACAATAAATATTTTTAAAAGTAAATGAAAACATTTTTATGGGGATATCAACAAGGAAATATTTATAAAAAGTTTGTAAAATAAAGCAAAAACAAAGCAAAAAAATATCCCAAAACAAAAGTAATTATATTAAATAAGAAGGGGGAAAGAGAGAGAGAGACAGAGAGAGAGACAGATAGACAGAGAGAGAGACAGATAGACAGAGAGAGAGAGAGAGACAGAGACAGAGAGAATGAGAGAATCTTCACTCAAAAACTGGAATCAAATGTTTTTCTCATGAAAAAGACATAGCGGAAGCTCATGGCGATTTTGCAATGCAGTTGAATTTTTATTTTCAATTCAGATGTTTGGATTGTTTCTTTTCTCTCTGTCATCTTTAATGATGCTTACGTTTTCCCCTTTTCAGTATTTGTATCATTACATTTCTGTCAACGACTTAAAAAACTACGGTCGTTGTCTGACAGATTGAAATATGCTTGCCTTTCCGACTGTACACATATCTTACTCGATGTCGCTCATTCTCTCTCCATATCTATCTATCTATCTATCTATCTATCTATCTATCTATCTATCTATCACAGTATGTTCCTATCTATCTACCTACCTTGGTCTATTACTTATTTATCTATCCATGTAATATTTTCCATGTTTTTATACTGTTATCTCACTCAAGGGCAAAGAATGGTAGAGATTTAATGAGCGAAATTGTTGTAAGGGAGGAGGAAGAAAGGAGTAAGGTCGTGTAGGAGATATATCGGTTGACCTTGGACTTGAAGAGACCAAGATTGTAGTTTTCAGAGAAGCACCCCCTTGGGAGTTTGTTTTACAAAATAACAGTTATGAGAAAGGAAGTTTCTGAGCGGAATTTACTCCTTATCAAAATAACTCGAAAAGAACATGACATTGTGGGTTTGGAAGGTCTGAGCTGGTGTAACTAAGGAATGCAACTCGTCTGAACATCTGCCTTAGTAATCGCGATAGAATAGCAAGAGGCTTGCAACGTTTCATCTTTGAGATAACGGTTGATATTTAGAGAAGAATGCATCACTCACAAAGCCGCGTAATCGCTTTTGAACTCTATTGAGGCGGGAGAGTGAGGAATGAGCAGCACCATGCCAGATATGGCAGCAATACTTCATTCTTGCTTTGATCTGACTCTTGTAAAAATAAAGCATAGCAGCAAGTGTTACAAATTTTCTGGAGCAATTCATTTTTCAAGCATCTTTTGCGATGGTACGAATATACGCGTTTCATTTGTGGTCGAGAGTGAACTTTAAATCCAATATGCGTGTAAGGTAATGGACTTTGAAACTACAACCAATCATCAGGATTGTTGCATGTTTAGGATTTTCTCGAAATGTTACTAGCTTTGTTTTGAATGCATTGAATATTACCAACCATTATTTCCCCCATTGGTGTGTGAAAGTTAAATTAGAGTAGATATCAGCTACTAGGCTCTGTTCATCCAGATATATTGGTATGTGTATTCATACACTGTGGTATCATTTGCGTATATGTGGTATCATTTGCATATATATTTACTTAGGATTTGAGTATGTCCTTAGGCAATTCGTTAATATAAAGCCGAAATATGGTAGGGCAGACAGATCCTTAGAAAACTCCAGCATTGATCTCATGTGCCTCAGAGGACTGGCCATTAACGATGATCTTCATAGGCCTACGCGACAGGATGGATTGATTCCCAGAGATTCCATATTTAGTAAATTTGTGTAGCAATCCTCTGCGCCCCACATTTTCAAAGACCTTCAAGATGTCTAGGGAGATCACTCACGATTTTTTTTTTATTATCAAGCATGTGTAATAGTTAAAACATGAGCAGTGGACTTACAAGAGTGAAAACCATAATGTTTATCGTTCAAGAATTTGTTTTTGTTTAGGTTTTCAAAAACATTCTTGTTGATATTCTCAGAAAGTTTGTTAACGACATTAAGGAGGCTGACGGGTGATATTATGACAAGTAAGATGTCTCATCTGCGTTCTATGTACACAGGGCATATATTTGACACATTTCGCGAACTTAAAAATGATTTCTTCTTAAGAGAGCGGCTAAACAGCTTTGCAAAGATTGAAGACGGTTTGGGGTCAAGGTTCTTGAGGACAACTGTAGGGATTTCATTCTGACCGGTAACCATCATAGAGTCAATACTTTTGATATATCTGGCCCCACTCCACACGGGGCAGATAGTGATATCTCAAAGCTTGAGCTTTGTGAGAAGAAGCCTGGTTAGAAATGGTCTTTGTCTCAACGCTGTTTCATGTCAAGGATACGAAAACGTTGGTCTATGAAGTTTATAAATAATAGCAAAGCGGATTTAATAATCGGAACTTTGAATACTCATCATCATTGCAAGTATAATTTCACAGGAAATATTGGCGAAACACAATCTTACTTTGAAGTAAATATATTCATCTAATCATCCCATCTGCACATTCTATCAACCTATTAATCTGGCTCGGTCTGTTAATATCTATCTATCTATCTATCTATCTATCTATCTATCTATCTATCTATCCTATTTTTCTTCAACTATTTTTATTTGATGGAAATGTGTGAACAGGTAATGAACCGAAATCTAACTTTTGGTCAGATTTTGATCCGGCTGAGAAATTTTCAGCAACTTCCTCGCGTAATATGAAAACAACATTTCCTTTTCATTGATAACATAAACATTAATATCTAGACAAATATTTCAATTTCTTCTGATGTTTCACTCAGAGGAAAGGGTTTAATACTGTGTTAACTTTTATATAAAATTCCAACAATTTATTCCTGATCCATACAATTCAAAATTCACCAAATTTTCTTTACAGATTCTGGGGACATTTTTCGATAGCTATCTTTAGTTCTTTGTAAATACACGCGTATTCTCAAGTTAAAAGCAAGCAGTTTGATGATAAAATGATTCGGCAGGTCAGGTGATGCCATATAACTTTTATTTTCCCTCATTCACTTGTCAGGACAGTAAATCACTTAGCACACAATTAATTATATAGAAATAATTACAATTTCAACTATAATGATAGTATCATTTCATTTGTTATCAACAGGTTGGTTTTAAGAAGTAAATAATTCTTATGAGACTTTATACAGAACTAGCTATACTAGGCATGAATCACCAGAGATTACGTGTATTTTGATGATTGCCAAACATATATGACAACGTAGGCAACGAACTGAGGGATAATTTTAATGAATGCGTCTCGCAGATGTTTAATGCTGTGTAGTGAGTTCGGTTTTCATTAGATACCACACACTTGTGCTCTTGTACCGGCCTAATTTGAACTTAGTTAATTACTCTATAACAAGATACGGTGCAGATTTGCTTGTCGACTATTCCATCAGTAAGTTGGGTTTGAGGCTTGAGGATATCAGACATAATGAATATTGAGACGAATCGATGTCCATCAGGAATAACGCAATAAGTAATAATTAATATAATACGATTATGAGTAGATACACAATATGATATCTATCTATCTATCTATCTATCTATCTATCTATCTATATATATATATATATATATATATATATATATATACTTGTGTTTTATGGCATTTTGTGATCTACGTTTATATATATATATATATATATATATATATATATATATATATATGTGAAAAGTGTGTGTATATAAATATAAATATAAATATATATATATATATATAATTATTTATATATTATTTGGGCAGTACTTATTAGAAAGCGGTCAATATCAGAATGTTACTAACATATTTGTTTGGTTTATGTGAGTTTGTGACCCTGGGTTTCACGCTTTTGCGATCGTCAGACAATCGCAAAAGCAGAAAACCAGGTCTAAACTCATCAACAAAATATATATATATATATATATATATATATATATATATATATATATGTGTGTGTGTGTGTGTGTGTGTGTGTGTGTGTGTGTCATAGAATATAGTTTTAGGAATGGTAAATTTATGGGTAAAATGCTCAGTATCAGGGATAGGCGTATGTAAATATAAAGTAGACGTTGAAATCAACATTTTGTTTTGACTTCAATGTTCACTTTTATATATATATATATATATATATATATATATATATATATATATATATATATATATATATAGATAGATAGATAGATAGTGAGAGAGAGAGAGATGTATGTATGTAATTGTATTTCCTTCACTCTGCGATCGCCTTTAAATATATCAAAATCATTATTCACTTATTCATTTTAAAAATTATCTTGAAAAAGTGAATAGGACTTTGTCTATTTTAAGTTAGCACTCACTCAAAAATTGAATAAAAATACAGAAAATATATAGATAATTATTTTTGCCTCATATTCCCTAAATTTTAAACCATTTTATTTCGCGGGTTAAACTTTATGGATTTTGTTTAGCATACATCCAAAAGCCAGACCGGTTTGGTTTTTGGTTGATTTATCAACTCCTATGGATGATTTAATGTCGAAATCTAAATATTATCTACGCAATTTTATGGCTTCAGAGACATATTTTGTACACATTTTTATGCCTTCAACTACATATATTTTGTACATAATTTTAAACTTTCAGTGTAAAAAATGAATGTATTTTAGATATATAATTTGTAGATGATTTATCTTAGGTGTTATATGTTTAGGAGTAAACCCATTTTTTTTGTTGGCGGTTACTGTATTTTCAAATAGTTTTCTCGTGTTGGTTTGCTTGTAGTATTTGTGTCTTACAGATGTTAAGTAATTACATTCAATTAAAATGTGTTTCACCGTGAGTGGAGCTTGGTGTGTTCTACATATTGGCTGATGTTCATTCCTCAGCAAGTATGAATGGGTGAGATAGGAGTGGCCTATGTGCAGCTGAGCCAGTGATACCTCATCCGAACATCTTCCTTTTTATACATCTTCCCTTTACCTAGGACTGGTTTGATTGTGCGAAGCTTATTATTTGCGTTGTCGATTCATTGAAATATATAACTAAAATGAAGCTTGATTTTGATAAATTATATTTATCAAGTCTTTAAGAAATGGTATAAAATGCTCATGGTTTCAATATTTTTCTTGTCTTTATCTAAAAGAATCATCACATTTTAAATAAAAAAATCAAGTAATCAATAAAATTATTTTGGAGATATTGAAGTCTTTTTAGAAAAAAAACCCTGATAAATATCACTGAAGACGAATGGTAAATGTTTGGATGGTGTGGTCATTTCTTCATTGGCAGAAATATGAAAGGCGAAAACTACTTGATTATGTTGCACTATGTTTACAACTCATTAGAATGGTTTTCGAAACAACAATCTTTTAGCAGATCAGTGCACCTGCAAATTACTCACGAGTGTCTGAATTTTTGAATAGAACATTACGAAATCACTGACTCAAAAGAACTAGACCACTATTTGGGCAGAAAGAAGCCTTGATATCACGCCCCCGCATTTTCCTTTGGGGCTCTATTGGGAATTGCGATTACAAGAGAAAAGAGGAAATAATTAAATGAAAGAATTTCCTTTAAGAAGAGTCAAATTCAATAACACTTCCAATTCGTTGTGTAAAAATACTATTCTAAGTTTTTTTTAAAGATTGCGAAATAGATTTAGTAATATTGGTTCATCTTTTAAGAAATGTATTTTAATTATTACCTTATGTGTTAATGATATTTCTTATATCCGTTCTTTGGCTTGGGGTTTCAAACCAGTGGTTTTCGTTATGTAAATCCCATATATATATATATATATATATATATATATATATATATATATATATATATATATATATATATATGGAATTTAATACATATATACGCCCCTGAAAATTTAATTGGGCTGAGCATTATGGAGAGAAAGCGTGAATTTATAAACAATGACTAATACAGCAAAGCTCTTCCATGATTTGGCGTATTTAATAGGTACGTAAAAATTTGCTTTCTCTCTGCCGAGCGCTGATAGCTCAGGGGTAGAAATCTCCGATTGACGTCAAATCATTATAGTAATTCATTGAGTCTAGAAAAATCCTCAACAGAATGTGGAAAGCACTGGACTGCTGTTTTGTCCTATTTTGGGACTCATCAGCAGTGCGCATCCACTACCAAGATTTGAACCCGAGCCGTTTCGTTACGTGAAGAAGATTTAGAAGAGATTACTGAGAGTTTGAAAATTGATATTTCAACTGATATTTGCCACTTGAAGAAGGATGGGTTCACGAAAAATGAGCGATTTTGGCAAATCGAAAAGTGTCATTTTCCACCATGACAGTGCAAAACCGCATGTTGCAAAATAGACCTTGTAGACGGTTAAAGATTTTTAATGGGAATTCCTCCAGCATTCACCGTAATTTCCTGACTTGGCTCGTTCGGATTTTCATTTATTCCAATTTCTACAGAATAATTTAAACGACAAAAACATTTACTCTATATGAGTCAGTCGAAAACTATCTTACAAACGTCTTCCAACAAACAATCACGTAATTTCTATAAAAGTGTCGTCAACAAGATTGTAGAATGATGGCGGACAGTTGCTAAAGATAATGGAGATTATATAATTGACAAATAAATGTTTTTTTTGTATGTACAATTTTGTTTTTAATTTTCTAATCGGGCACGGACTTTTGTAACGATCTAATAAGACATAATTTACTCACGTGTATAAACTCTCATTTTTAAAATAAGAAACTGAAAAAGATTGCTCTTTTATCAATTTTCTAAAGCCCTCAAGCAAGTTTGCTTGCCTATTTCCATCGCTCTGAGACGCCTCTTTTAGATAAACATTATCCTGAATAGTATATATATATATATATATATATATATAGAGAGAGTAGAGAGAGATATATATATATATATATATATATATATATATATATATATATATATATATATATATTTATATATATAATATATGATATATATATATATATATATATATATATGCATGTATCCTTTTATTTTATGATGGGTTTGTTAATAAAGTTCGTTTATAATATAGCGATCTTAACGGTGTCCTTTACAGGCTGTTGTTGATAGCGAAGTAATTTTTCTATATTTTTGGCCTCATCTCAAAGATATTCCTCAATATTTACACTATATTCACAATCCTTGTTTTTCTTGTCCAAAGAATTCATTAATAAGGTAGAAATACGCCCAGCATCATCATTATTATTATTATTATTATTATTATTATTATTATTATTATTCCTCTAAAATTCTTTGATTCCGTTGATATTATATCTGCAATTCAATACCCCTGTCATTTCCCTCCACTTCATCGACTGGGCATAATTTTGGATTTTGGCTTCAGTTACTGTATCAAGTACCCGGCAATAACAACAACTCAGGGTCTTCTTTCATATCGAGTTGTCTTCTAAAACAGAATATTTTTCGTTCAGATATTTTTATTTTATTTTATATTTATTTTAGCTTATTTTTTATTTGAACGCTGTATTCTGGGAAATTCTTCCAACAAAGAAGATTGTGTATATTGTTGCATTCTTCCCCACTTTTCAATTTAACATCAAAATACGAATCTACACATGTAAGCACACAGCCATTACAAAATTTATACGCACTGATACACATAGATCACATTTACACAGATACAGACATTTACGACACTTGCAGACAAGTAAACGTATCTAATTATACAATTGTTTTGTACTTCAAATATCTCCATCTTATTGGAATTAAAATGAATTAAAATTTAAAAGAAGTAAAATTACATAGAACAGGAGTTATGTCCCTTATTTTGAGAGTGGAGGAAATAGAAGCCTTTGCCACAAATACTGACGTTATGCTGGTCTGTATAAGGAGCAAAACTCGAATGAAAAGCCTTTTTTTTGTTTTGTATCCAGCGTGATACGGACGGAAATAAACAAAGCATAAGAGAAACTACTACTAACTGACGTTGTGAGACTTAAAGTTAAGCCTACGAACTGTTCAAAGGAGTCTTATAAGATGGGCTCAAAACGCATTAAAATCTTAAAAATGATTTTCTTTCTTTTATTTTCTTGTTTTATTAAATGCCTATAAAACATATAAAGTTGTCGTGTTCTTTCTCTGTCACTAATATCCATGCGGACCTTTATTGTCCGAATAATTCATTAAATCCCTGTATTATACAGCTACGAACTTACACGTTTCATAAATATATGAATATACGCATTGCACTTAAAACCTTACTGAAATATGTACAATTACTCACTCATAAATATCTGTGCATTCACAACAATTTATAGCTTACAGCATTTTTCAAAATAAAATTTTCGTTTGTACATAAGATACATCGCTATTTTCGAAGCTATCAACTGGCTTAAAAGTAGCCCTGGATGATATCAAGTGTAAAATCGTTAGATTCAAGATCTCATTCTCCAAGAGACGAGGTGTCTAGAATTTATTACATACTATGCATAATGCACAAGTGAATCTCAAAAGAGAGCTGGTAAAATGTGTATTGTACATGAAAAAATACTGCAATTACACAGGTATTCATAGTTATATTCCTATGCATTTAGAAACTCATAACATGTATATTTAGAAACTCATAACATGTATATTTAGAAACTCATAACATGTATATTTAGAAACTCATAACATGTATATTTAGAAACTCATAACATGTATATTTAGAAACTCATAACATGTATATTTAGAAACTCATAACATGTATATTTAGAAACTCATAACATGTATATTTACAGAGTAAAATTTAAAAACTTGTAGCAAATTGAAAACTCACTCAAAATTTCTCTTTATTCATATAACACCATCAAACAATCACAAATTTATTCTCACATACGCAGTTTAGTCTTGTAAGCCACACTTAAATAAACCGAACCATATACTTTACATATACACGCAATTAAAATTTGGATAATCGATATTGATATGTCCCAGAAAGGGATATATTTGTTCGAAGTATCAAAGTGGTTTTGGACTACTGTCACCGATTAGGACAATCTAGCAGGTAACCATAATGGACTGGTCCTCGTCGTAGTGGTAGGCAATAGGCAATATGCGTCGTCAATAGGTGAAGACAATAGGCGTAGTCCCTGTACCTCCACATCAGTTATGTATTTATGGCTGACACCAGCCAGTCATATTACTGTGAGGGGGAACCCAGGTGAATACATATTCATTACATCATATATATATATATATATATATATATATATATATATATATATATATATATATATCAGAGGGGAGAAAAGAACAAATGGAGTAAAAATCCACAGTTCACAGCATTTACTTTTAAAATGTGCTCAATACACTTTTGTGTAGCGGTTTAAAAATATTCTTATTATAATGTTTTCATTTCACCCTAAGAAAAGCAATAAGGCCACTAAGTCGTATGGGAGTGTCAGAAACTGAGGAAAGAAACGCTATTGAGAAAAGAGAGAACAATAAAGTCCAGGATTCAAGAAGAGAGGAGATAATGATTGACGTCGCATTTGAATTTTTGAGAGAAAAGCAAGAAGCCGGAAGAGAGTTCAACAAGCGTGAAGTGCAGGAGAATAATTTGTTAGCATAGAGCTTGCCTTTACATCTGGCAATTTGAACAGTTAAAGTGTGGGATCTAACCGCCAATCTAGTACTGTGCTTAAATTCAGAAATTTGAGGTGCCAAAGAGGAGAACTTATTGGAACAATTGCCCTGAAAATATTTATAGAAATGTCCTAAGGAAGCTACATAATGGCGGTAAAAGTGATTAAAGCCGAGATGCCAAGTCAGGACTGAAGAAATTACGGTTTCTTCTTTAGATTCTGTGAAGAATCTCTAGATATATAGCAGAAGCACCAAATCAAATGTGTCAGCAATATGCAATGAACAGATAAATATTTGATATAAAACCAAAACTTGAAGGAGGCATTTACTCTATCACTTGTAAGATTTCCAGAAAGAATATATTGGAGAAACCTAAAGAAGTTTAAATAAAATATTATATGAACACAAAAGGGATATTTTAAAATACAACACATTAAACACATTAGTTACGCACCGTCACGAGACTGTCCACAATTTTAAAAATGCTATTCTAATTAAAAACAAAAACAAAAAAAAACAAACAAACAATTCACTTAGACGAAAATGTAATAATAAAAATAAAAATATTTTAAAAATATTTTCAGTTATAATAAAAATATTTTAAAATCGCTAGTGTCAGTGAATTATATTTATGCTTTAATATCATTTTTATAACAAAAATGCCGTTCGTTTACTTTTAAACACGTAACATGTTATGCAAAAACATGGAGAATTTATGCAGAAGATTTTTTATCAAAAATATTATCAGTTATAATAAAAAAAATATTTTTAAATCGCTACTGTGTCAGTGAATAGTTAGGCGAATGTAAAACATCACAGTTGCTTTTAATTTCGAGAATTAATGTCAAAATGTCGTCACACCTCGAGGATTTTTTTCTGAAATTAGTGTTTCTGGTTAAATATAGAACAAAATTATTGATATCTTTTTAGCCTGTTGTTACATTTACTTCGAATGTCATTTTGTATTTAAATATATTTATTTTCATTTTTGCCTCCTCTCTTGAGAAAGGTGTAAACAAAAATATTTCCTTGAAAACTATGATTTTTCATAGTTTTTCGTATATTTTTTCCAGTTTTTCATCTGTAATTTATTTTCAAATTATTAACAAGATATCATCTAATATTTCTTTAGAAAGGAAATCCTTTTGACATGATTATTCTCAATTCTCAATAATGTTGCACCTAGTGTTTCTAAAATTCTGACTTGCAGTATTTACATTATCACATGTTTTTTAGACAACGTTTAAATTAATATATGTTCCAATATTACTCAGCTGTATCTGACCTTTAAAAGCCACCGAGTACTTTTTTTTCTTCTTTCACCTTTCAACAAATATTTCAAAAGGTCTTCTGAAAAAACCACATGCAACATATATATGGGCAAGTTTAGAGAATTTCAAGCAGAAACTTTGTGTAAAAATAACAAAGATGAAGAAAAGTCTAATCAAGTCACATCTGGTAAATAGCTAAATTACAACGATACATGTGTGATTTCTTCAACACATGATCATTAACCCGAATTATTTGATTATCTTTATATCTTATTCGGATACATACTTTTCGTTTTTTCTAATCCTTATTCGCCAAGTGACGTTATGTGTCCTGTAACCGATTAGGTTCGTAGGAGTACCCCATGTACTGTAGATATAGCAGCAATGGTTTGTCTAGGATAAGATAGCCCAACGAACCCATACATTATCAGATCTTTTTTTCCTTCTCGAGTGGTTGCTCATTAAAATCTACTATTTAATCCATAAGGGAAAAGCGATGAATTTATACATTTTTCTAGGGGTAGAAAATGTCAACAAAATCAGCGTAAATTCGAACTTGAATCACTGATTTCTCTTTTCGATTGCTAACCCTTACAGATAAATCAGCGATCTGATTTCAAATTTTAATTGTTAATTCTAAAAATAACAGTGCTTATCTATCTATGCCCGTCCGTGATTCTTAACATATTTTACTCTGTAACCTGCATCGTTAGGTATAAAATGAAATATCGAAATACCTCTGAAAATTTTAAGAAGTAATAAGTTAAGTTTGAACACAATTCATTTGTCAGCCACAGAATATTCCTCCTCTTCTCACAATTTCAAATTTCTCTCTTGAAATATTCAAAGTGCCCTCTTTTCAGGTATCCATCCAACGCTCGGAATCCCTGATCTAGAATATTTACGAAACTAAAACTTAATAATATCATATTCGTTTTATTAACAAGTAGAAATTGATTCTGTTTATATTTCTGAGATGAGGTATTATGCACACTATTTACATTAATCGGACTATTTTCCTCATATTTGTCGCCATATTTATTACACCGTTTCGGTCGTTGTACGCTCCAGCCTTCTTCAGGTGGTTGGAATGTCAAACTGAAACCTTTATTTCGCTCAGTGGGGTAGACTCTTCTAGTTCCACGTGCCATGTTTAATGGATGTCACTTATCAGTTATCTCCTGTTAATTCACCTCTCCAAGGACACATGACACAGGGGATAAAGGCAGGCGTTGGTTAGATCCAGTGACAGGACCCAAAGATTGTGAGTTCAATACCCGGTTAAGGCAATGGTGAACTTGGAGAGGGGAATTAACAGGAGATAACTGATAACTGACACCCATTACATATGGTACGTGGAACTAGAATAGTCTATCCCAGGGAGCGAAATAAAGCCAACCACCTGAAGAAGGCCGGAGCGTACAACGGCCGAAACGTTGTAATAGCTATGGCGACAAAGATGAGGACAATAGTCTGAATAATATAAATAGTGAACAAATTGATTGTCTCCTTGGTTAAATAGTTATTCTTTAGTGACATTCCCCCAAAATATTGTTTCCATGGTCAGAATTTCATAACATATTTTATGCATTTACGTCCTCTTGATATGGCTCCCTCTATCGTTTCTGCGATCAACTTTGATATTTTCAAATCTATTTTCCTCAGGTGATGTAACATTTGACCGTTTTCTGAATTCACTCGCAAATGTTATTATGAATACAAAACTTCGTTAATAATTAAATACATTGACGATGTACTAACATTTAAACTTCTGTAATACTGTCTTGAGTAATATTATTTTTAGTGCCCATAGGTAAGAGTTATTCAAAAAAGAAAAAAAAATCAAAACCCAGTAAAGGATTAGAGGGAACAGAGATCATGAAAATGCATTGGAAATATATTTTTACACAAGGCAGTTCAACCTCCAGATTCCTTTGTTCTTGACATTTTTATCTGCGAATGTGATTGATGAAGTATTTGAGTCCAAAACAATTCTTTTCACTGGAAAACTTCGTTATATAGTAATACGAGCACCAGTTAATTTTATTTTGGTCTTTCCAAATCACGCAATGATTTCCAAAGGTGTCGGGTCTGATGGCATTATTAAAGTCTTCACAGTTAACTTTTGGCTTTATTGGGAAAGGTTTGTGTTAATGATAATGGAGAGATTATGCGTTTCCATTCAGAAAATATTAGTTATTCATTGACTAAACAGCTAGCATTACTTTCGACTGAAAGGTTAGTTTCCCTAATTGAATAGAGTTAAGATCTTTTCGTAAAGCAATCTCGGGGTCTATAGATGAAGGTAATAATTACGGAAATGTATGTTTTTACTAATTCTTCAATGATGTTCATAAGATCAGTTATCGAAAAAGTCAAGGAAAAAAACAGCTGTTGGGTATTATGATTGTAGTTGTCATTATAACATTGTTGTTCATTTCAAGCATTATCATTTCAGGAGCTGACAAAAAATACATATATTTTTGCGAATTTACAAAAAATACTTTAAACGTTATTTTTGGTGAGCACATGTGTTTGAAATCCCAGTTTTTTTATTATATTAAAAAGCCAACAGTCAAATTAATAACATCAATAAATATACGAGGCTAGAAAATTAAGTACTCAGTTTTTACTGAATTTTAATGTGATTAATTGATTGATTTATTTTTTACATGTTATCAACTTTTTGTAGCTTATTTAAAGCCAGAAAATATTTTAGATTGTAAGAAGTTTTTGAAGATAATAATAATAATACAAGTCCTACTTATTAACTCATATTTGGGGAGAGAAGAGTTGGATTCATGCCTTTCCCAATGGTATTTTCGAATTTGACTCTTCGATTTCCTATTCCGAGCCGTTATCCATTGCATCCCCGGCACATCTAAGCTTACAGTGCCTCGTATTCTCAAACGGTCACCCATTTAGGTACTGACCAGGCTCGATGCTGCTTAACTTCAGTGGTCATACGAGAACTGGTGTTTCAACGGGATATGACGTTAAGCCGGATTGTGGTGTGAAATATACAGTAGGTTTTAGAAGTTGCTTTAAGTGCATTAGCAACGAATGATAGTATGCTGAAAAATAAGTTTCATGTATGAATGTTTTTTATTGTCATGCGAAGGACTTATTGATTTAATTACGTATATATTTGAATAACAAATGGGCAATGCAGCTATAGTAACTATGGGACACTGACATATTTAACATCGTTTGACTACATAATGTTAGAGCTGGAATGGTGGGACACTTTGTCTTCGAGGTGACAACTGTTCTAGGTTTGTCTCGGATAACGGCAGTAAGTCATAAGCACAGCAAGAAAACTATGTGCACCCACAGGTGATGCAAGAATAGAATCGCATTTGCTCTGTTTTATACTACCCATGTTTCCGGTAATGATTTAATCATTTCGCCCCGAGCAAGGTAGCAAATCTAGTAAGACACAGTGGATTACTGAATGTGAAAATATAAGTTTTAAAAAAATACTAAGAAGCTAGAACAATAAAAGAACAGGAATTAAGAAAAAGACAATTGAATTTGGATTTAAATTTTTGAAGATCAAACATGAGTGGAAAGCAAGAAGCCAGTAGAGTTCCACAAACGAGGAATGGGGCGAGAGAAACTGTTAGAATAAAACTTATGGTTACATTTAGACATGTCAGTTATAAAATAATGAGACCTTGCTGCCAACTTAGTTTTGGTCTTTATGTGGTGTGTCCCTTCAGGGTGTAGGTGATCATGGCTCACCACACATTTTTGCCTTTCTGTTATTTCTTCTAAACTCTGTTCTGCCATCCATTTGCTAAAGCTTGCTAAGGATATTATACGTTTTTATCCTCTGTATTTCTTGCCTTCATCCCGTTCTGTGAGTATCAGATTTTCTAAGCTCTCTTTCCTCATTATGTACCCTTGAAATTTCAACTGACTCTTCCTCTTGTTAAGCATAAGGTTCCTTTTGTTTTCATTTTCTCTAAAATTTCACCGTAGTTCACATATTCGGTTTATGATATTCTGATCATCCTCCTGTAGGACCACATTTCTGTTACTTTGTCTCTTCTTCATCTTTGATGCGATTGTCCAGCATGTCTTCTTTCATCAGATAGTTCTACTCACATCGTGGTGACTCAAAACTGGTTCCAGGAAAACTCGGCAGACTTCTATGTACTCCATTGGCACCACGCTAGACTTAAACCCAATGTTGCTTGTATATGACATTTTTCAAACCACAATATACCATCCCCCAACAGATACATTTCAGTTATGAACAAACATACCTAGATAGATATAGATACGTAACAATTCTTGTATATTGTAGACAAGATGCCGCGTCGTTTAACCAATATTATTCCGTCTTGAGGAGCTACACGCTTTAGAGAGCTGTCGCTAAACACTCCAGTTCATATATTTTCTCTTTAGAGCATGATTTTTCTTCCTTTATGAAGAATAGAATTAAAGTCAAACATGTTTTTGGCAATGAGTGTTAAGAATACCATAGACTGAAATTGGAAGCTTTAAAGAAAATAGGAGCTACAAAGAAACCGATACTTGAAAATGAAAAGAGCTTGTATTTCTGAACCACAAAGTGAAGAAAAAAAAAACTTGAGATCCTAAGATTCACAAGATATATCGAAGGCAAGAGAAACGGCCTGAACAGCGAGGAATCTATTTAGACATTGAATGGGTGCCTCTCAAAATAATGATAAAAAGAATTTGTAAAGAGTCAAAAGTTTAAAAAAAAAAAAAAGGCAGAAAAATATGAAGAGTCATGACCGTCCATGTACTAAAATGAAATTACTGAAATTCCAACAATTCTATAGAACTTTTAAATTGTTAAATAAAATAATGAAAATCATAAACCATAACTACTTTCAATTTTCATAGCAACTGCTCTGACGAGCTCTTTTCACTGGTATCCCATCTGCATGAATATAAATATGCTACTAGGTTGGCATCACGATCCCACCCTTTTACTGTCGAAACGGTTAAATGTAGCCGCTTCTTCTACTCCAACAGCTTCTTCTCTCGAACTTCCCGACAGTACAACTCACTCCTTTCCTCTTACTTGCTTCCCTGTTAACTATAATCTTCAAAAGTTTAAATGTGATGTCAATCGACATCTTCTGATGCCTTGATCTTGATCCCCGTCCTTTTCATTATCCTTTCCTCAAACACCTCTTTTTACTCTGACTTTCACTCTCTGTAATCCCTTGCGTGCTAGAAGCACTCCCGCCTAGCTTTGGGTGAAATGTTTAATATATATATATATATATATATATATATATATCATTAATGCATTTCAGCACCGACAGATATATTCTGGCACTTAATATATAAACGCGAGAAAACTTTAATTGACTTCCTTTGGCACTGAACGTGTAAATTTTCGCACCAATTTTTCATTGTGAATTCTAATCAGTTGTCGAAGATACTTACTGTATTTAGATCGTTCATAAGCTCGTGTCGAAAGGAAATTTACAAATTCATCCGTTATATTTTTTTTTCATTTTATAAATAGACAGACGGCACATATGAGAAATTACTGCCCTTTTCTGAAATTGTTAATTATCTATCTGGGTGCGAAAGCTGAACATGTTTTCAATCAGCTAACCTCGAATGAGAGTTGACACTCTTTGAAAACAATGCTCTTTTTATCTCATACTTTATTCACTAAGCACATCGATATTGCAAGAGCTTTTCCTCTCAGATGCACTTAGTGCTGCTCACTTTTACAACAATCGATCACCTTCGCAATGGACAAGGCGACTGACTCATGCAAGCAATAAATTTTCCATCTTTCTCGATTCTTTATTATTTTGTTCTTTATGCACAGTAGTTGAAGATGGAAATCATAATTTGGGGACTAACTTAACTGATAGCAAACTATTTCCTTTTACTGAATATTTAAACCTGTTTTTATCCTTTCATAAAGGCGATAATGTCACTAAGAAGCAAGGGATTACTTGGAGTGAAAGGCAATGCAAAGACTTTAATCAGTAGAAAGGGCAATAAAAGAACAGGTTTCAAGAAGACAGAAGTTGGCGATGGACATTAAATTTAAATTTTTGAAGATTGTAGGTTGTAGGGAAGCCAAAGCTGGAAGAGAGTTTCACAGTCTTACAAAAAATGATCAGAATAGAACTTACGATTACATTAATTCAACAGTAAAAAGAAGGGACCTAATTGCCAATCTAGACGTAAGCTTAAATTCATGGAGTTATGATACCAAAAAAGAGGGCCCATTAAACCAATTTCCATGAAAATATTTATAGAAAAAACAAAAGGAAATCATATTACAGCGGTGGGAGATGCCAGGTCAGGACGTAATACATTACACACTCTTTGGATTTTTGTAGAGAATCCAGAGATAATATAGAGGACAGAAGATATGGCAGCAATCAGCAACTAATACACAAATGGTAGATTTATAAACATACAAGATGAATTCTGACACAAAAGTTTGTCTGGCACAACACAATGAAACAACTTTAACCTTAAACCTTTAAATAATGCAATTATATATCGAGCTAAGATAATTGAAATTAGGTGTAAGTCGAAGCTAAATTATTAGTAGCCTGTTCTAACAGTTATTAAGATTCCCTGATAGAGAGTCTGACTTTTGTAGCCTTGGGCCAAACTAGTTAATCTAAATATTGAAACAGTTGCCCAACAGAAAGGAAAAATCAGCAGTTTTAGTTTATTTCTTTACAAACAGCCCGATTTTTACGGCGTTATGCGAAACTAGCTAATCTCAATAAATAACAAAATGATTATCGGTCGGAAGACAAAAGTCAATGGCTTGATCTCGGAGAACATAGAGAATGACTTCGATCCATTCATCTCTATCCTATCTACTTACGCACCTGCTGTGGAGCAATACGCTTTCAGGTCATTGGTAGTGAATTCAAATTGCACAAGGTGCTTTATCATAGCCTTATGTTATACTATGTTGTATCCTCAAAGAGGATACAAACAGATAAAGGTGGTACTCGAATGAAGGAACAGCAACACACACGTAGATGAAAGTGAAGTTTATTGTAAAGAAGAATACACTACTGAAAGACAGGGAATCGGGTGGCAGGCTAGTAATTCCCGAACCAACTGCCCGACGCGGTCAGATGTGACACAAAGCCGAATTTAAGGTGGGGTATCCGAACCCGTAGACTCTGGCAAAAATTGCCTGTAGACCCCGTAAAAAAACAGGGTCGGGTAGCTGTCTACCTCCCCAGACGAGACTCTGCCCTTCGGCATAGCTTCACCTGGATTTCTCTCCGCCTGAAGGCAGAGAGTTCGACTAGCTTAGCTGGAGACGAATCTCTAACTAATTGCCAAAACAAGGATATTTGCTAACTGCACCGCGCGGTCAGATGCGACACAACGCCGCATTTAACGTGGGATATCCGAGCACGTGTGCTCGGGCAAAAATTCATCGTAGACCCCGTAAAAACGGGGTCGGATAGCTGTCTACCTCCCCAGACGAGACTCTGCCCTTACTAAGGCACAAAAATGGAAAGAGGGCTTGGAAAAAGGTTACACTGAAGGCCAGAGGAAAGTTGTGAATAACCTACGTAAAGTGCTTATATAAATATTTGGCAGAGCAGGCACTAGGAGGGATAACAAAAATGCAAACATAACTAATAGCTAGAAATGACAGGAAGTTGTTGAGAGCCATATTACCCACGCCCTGAAAGGACACAGCGCATAGCAGAAGGAGGTAAAACTCAAGATGAAAACTGATATTTGAAATCCTGTGCTCCAATATTTATTTATTTACAACATTCTTAATACAACATGAGAATCGTCTGCCAAATAACCCATGACTGTCTTAAATTTCAGAAATGCTTAAAAATAAATTAAATTATTATTTTTTTTTAAATTAATGGTTTATAACAAAAATTATTAATCGGCATTTTCATTGTGTTTACCTTTTATTTATAATTAGGAATATTCCAACTATTTCGTGACAAATCTAACACACTAAAAGCTACAGCGATTAAAGTAGATTAGTTGTATTTATTGAATGTTAAAACTTCAGATTGACATAGGAAAATCGATGCTGATTTCCTCCAAATACTCCTTTGACTTATAAATGGCTGAGCCAAGTAAACAACTTTGTTTATTGTACTTCTTAAACATTCGCATAAACTCAGCCTTTTGATTCAAGCACATACTTACACGCGTACACGCAAAACACACACATACAGAGTTTCATTGACACGCAACCTTTTTCTTTTCATTTCTCTGATTTTAACCCACACTATATTTGTCATGTGCAATTCATGGTGAAATGAATTCACTCTTTCTGTATCCACTAGCCTATCCTGTCCAGCAACCGGTTGAAATCAAGTGGAAATTTCCCGGTTACTTCTTCATTTGCTTCCATTTACTCCACGTTCCTATTTGATTACATGAATACGCTGTGAAAATTTCGCCAGTTAACGAAGCAGTAAAAAAAAAATGGCGACTGACTGTAGAATCGAGAATGTACGAAACGTTTAGAGTTACAATTGGACCGTAGCTAGGTTCAGGGTCTTTCAGTTTATTTTCCTATGTATACATGTATTTGGTTTCGATCTAGCATGCTTTCCAATGATTGTGTAACGGCAAGCTATTAACGGTTGATGTATTTGTCCAGAATTGCGCTATTTGAAGCCTGGCCTTACGCGGTACATAAAATTATCAACTTTTATTTACGCTGTGTGGCATCATTTATTGAATATGGCTTAGTCTTGTTCAATAATGTCGCATTGCATCTAATATAGATGAAACATACCAAATAGCAATGACTGCGAGATTTCCTTGCTATCACACTTAGAATTCACTATATGTACGTACGTTTATATATATATATATATATATATATATATATATATATATATATATATATAAAGGAAAAGTCCAGCAATTATTTTTTAAGACATTTTTTATAAAAACGAACGTATAAACATAAAAAATGTCTTAACATATATACATATATATATATGTGTGTGTGTGTGTGTGTGTGTGTGTGTGTGTGTGAATGCGTGTGCGTATCACTCCAATAAAGATGATAATGCCACTAGGACGCAAGGGGTTACAGGGAGTGAAAGAGAATGAGAAAACTTTAGCGAGAAGTAAGGAAAAGGACAATAGAGGGGGCAGGATTTAGGAAGGCAGAAGTTAGCGATTGACGATGTATTTAAATTTTTGAAAATTGTAGGCGACAAGGAAACAAGAAAGGAGTTCCACAGGCGACAAATGCGAGAAAAGCTATGAGAACAGAACAGACGGTTGCATGTAGCCAGTTCAGCAGGGAAACGCTTAAATTGTTGCAAGCGAGGTACTAAAGAGGAAAGCTCATTAGAACAATTGCTATGAAAATTTGATTAGAAAAGACAGAGAGAAATCATCTCTCATTGCTGAGAAAGGGATTATGTGTGTGTGTGTTTCTTTATGTGTGTGTGTCAAAGTGTTTGTTTGTGTGTCTGTATGTATTTGTTTTTATATATGTATTTGTTTGTTTGTGTGTGTCTATATATATATATATATGTGTGTGTGTGTGTGTGTGTGTGTGTGTGTGTGTGTGTGTGTGTGTGTGTGTGTGTGAACAATTAGAGATATCTAGGAAACTGATTGTGCGGCCATGAAGTATCTTCTAAATCAATGCATTTTGTTCAGTTTACTTACTGTTGTTTGTATGCACGTTGACGAGGGGAGACAATTTCGAAGTGGGTGGTGGCCAAATTTAAATAGTAAATGAACCACGTTATCTACTGGACGTAAGTGGTGCACGGTTTTAGTCTGAGTCTTGAAATTCCGATAACAATTAGTCCCTATATGTGTGAATGCATCTGTAATTTCGCTTATCTATGTGGATATTAATAAAAAATCATATAAATTTTTTATACGACAAATTGTTTGTATTCCATTACTTATTCTGATCAATATTCTCATTCTACCTACTTTTGATATGAGATCTGCTATGAATGAATATGTTTGAGAAAAAAAAGGGATCCATCATGATCATCATGATCATCACCATGATCATCATCATCTATATACTGTGTCTCTTTATAGCGTAGGCGATCTTCTGTCTTCTTGTAACTGATGTTTAGTCCTTTATACTCGCTTTCGTTTGCTGCCTTCTCTAGGAGTTCCTGCTGTTTGCTTTCTCACTACAACACCGTGTCATCTGAATATTTTATGTTATTAAAACTGTGTCTGCTAATAATAAGAATTCTAGCTCTCTAAAGATTGGCTCGCTGTAAAGGTTGAATAAGTTTTGTTAGAAGACACATCCTTGTCTTACACTCCTCTCTAGCATTGTGTATTTATTGAATTCGTTTTCTATTCGTATGCACGCAGTTTAATCCCAGTACTTCATTTACGCGGATGGGTTCAAAATAATGGAAAGCGCGTTGAGTGAATAAGTCTGCTTAATTAATGTCGACCGTCTCTAGATATTTTTAGAAGCCTATTATTAATGCCGGATTTTATGGTGAGCATTAATGAATTAACTTGACAAAAAGCAGGATAAAGAAGTCAAAAGTTAATGCGTCCTGGGTAAGACGATAAACTACATCCGTGTCCTGGGTAAGACGATAAACTACATCCGACAGCAAGGCGTCTGATCAGGAGGTTTTGAGGAGCATGGCACCACCTCTTAATTGCTGGTATTCAAATATCCACCCTAACATGGGGTGGTAGCAACTGTCAGGGTCCCAGCTACTGGCAAATAGTTAACCCCCTCAAAAGGGGTCAAAACACTATGAAAGTATAATAATACGTTTTAATACCAGCAATACTATTTTGGAAAAATTATAATCAGTAGTACATTTTTGAAAAAGAAAAATATCACCAGCAATATATTTTTGGAAAAATATTACCAACAATACATTTTTGGAAAAAAATATTACCAGCAATAAAAATCTTGTCGGCATTAAATAACCCATTGAGGTTGATATGCCGTAAAACAAACCAAAACAAACCAAGCCAATCAAAAGTTAACAATATTTGGATGTCTGTTCTCTATAAAGAAAAACTAAATAAATAAAGACTAAAATAAATAAAAAACCACGAAGTCTCTTCGAAAAAAAAAAAATTCACAACTGTATCATCTGTGTTTCATATATAATTTGTGGATGTCTGTTCCTTCAGACACAGACCCACCCATTAAAAGAAATAGAGTGAAAGGGAGAACCTGTATTTTTGTAGTAAAATCTATCTAAATATTTAACAACCGGATATATTTTTTTTTAAGGAATTGATGGTTGTTTGTTTTGTGATTTGCATGCGTGATTTAGCAAGCTAGATACTTTGGGTACTAAGAGGCCAACATAAATTTGGTAAATCTTAACGAGGGAGCCGTTCCAAAAATAACACTAATTTATTGCAAAAAGTGAGGTAGGTAAATGATACGCTCTGATGTCAGACATTTTGAGGGAAAACTGACATAAAAATAACCATTTCCATTTAGTGCATATGCAAAATAAAAAAAAAAAACAACAGTGAATTACTACCACTCGCAGGAGTTTTTGATGCTTACATCAAGAGCTTTTTATAAACTAAGACGAAAAAAAAACCTATTGGATAAATAATATTTCTGAGGAAGACCAAAGAACGTATTGGTTGAAATGCACTGGTAAAAATACTAGAAAGAATATATTAGTTGGAATAACTTGGAAATTAATGCGTGTGTGTTAACTTAAGTTTCACGATTACGTATATACAACGATTATATATATGATAATTTCTTTGCCTTTGTGGTTTAAGGTTATGAAATTAAGATTTCTATTATTATTATTATTATTATTATTATTATTATTATTATTATTTGTGTATGTTATGTCTCATGCTCTGTATCCTGTTGAGCCAGGTTCAAACTATGGTCCTTAGGCTCTATAGGAGAATTGTCATTTAATTGATAGCACTTTTCTTAGTATAGATGTGGATATTCCGAGTTAGGGCGATCTTCTTGGAAACCTGTATGTTGATGTTACCCGGGACACTTTTTCCAATTCATTTTTTAACGAAGGTCAGAGCTCCGATTATCATTGATACAATCTCAGTCTTCATTCACCGCATCCTCTTAATTTCGATCTGCAGGTCCTTGTATTTGGACAATTTCTCCATAATTTTCACGGAGTTGTTTCTTTCAGATGATACTACTGAGTCAATAAGCATACATTTACTGAAGTTCTTGTTTTTATGAAAATATCAGGACTGGTGGTGGTAGTAGTGGTGGTAGTGGTGGTGGTATTATTATTATTATTATTATTGTCATTATTATTATTCTCTTGGTGTTGGAGAATAAAAGGTATAGTAAGTTTTGGAAAGCCATGATCGCCTACGTTGTGAAAGAACACGGGACATAAAATAATAATACGAATATATTTTCCGAACGATTCTCTCTACCTTCATTATTTTTAATACAACTCTTTGGCTGATGTATTCTTCAGCTTACCTAGTGTTGACAATAATTATAAGTTTTCATTATTCTGTATATTTCTCGGAGAACTGGATTCATTTATTTTCTTTTTTGGATGATATATTCATCGGCATGGGCACGTCAGCGTGGTGTAATGGTTAGCAAGCTTGTCTCGCTAAAACAGTCACGACTGAATAGTGAGTTCGGTCCTCACTGGGTGTCCCATAGTTTCCGCCTTGCGCCACATCTAAGCTACGCTTAGAAAATCAATATATTCTTCGGCTTTCTTCTAGCGTAGATTCTATCTGATCTGTAGTAATTACTTCCTATTCTGTTTCTATTTTATCTTGTTAAATATTGTCAGTCGAAGGAATTAAAAAATCTAACAGACTTTTATTATTTTTCAAGACTTGTTTTTCTTTCATTTTGTTGTAATTTTACACATGAGAAAGCTATTTTTCTGCATGTGAACTCAATTTTGTGTATAACGTTTTGAGGCTCAATTGCCCATCTTAACACAGCAGTATGCAGAATTACTCAAAATAAAACCTAAGAAAAAAAAATAAGAAGACATGTTTTTACGTATTCAGCAAGTTACGTATAAAGATACTTGTTTTTTATACAACACGACTGATACTGAATCTTGCAACTTCCAAAATCACGTCTGAATTGTTTCTTTTTCTTTTCTCTTTCTCGTTGCTATTTTTTCGCTAAAGATAAAATTTTGTGCGCCATTGTATTGTCAGCAGTCAACAATAAAGGTAGGCGCCGTAAAAGATCACAAACAGGTGGGAAGAAGTAAACGCTGAAGACATTTGTAAACAAAGTGATTATACACGAAAACGTTTCTTTTCTTTTTTATGAAAACAGCGGCAATCTAACTAAAATAAATAAATAAATAATAATAAAAAAAAGCTAAAGAAAAAACATTGAGAGCGCTTGAGATTTGTGAAGAAAAGATCAGGATAATGATTGTTTAGTGATATTTTAATAGAGTGAGTTTTTAAAATACAATCTGTATGCTCAAAGAAATTTTATCCGACAGTGATGTTTTGAAGGTTTCTCGTATACTCTATAACAAAAGCAGTGCATGAGAAAAATGGAGGAAAACTGACAGAGAAAGTAACAAATAAGTAGAGAAAGAGACTGCAAATGTTTGCCTTTAAATAATTATCGTAACTTATGTTGGGAGTGTTAATTTCAACGCAGTAATTAGAATGCTAACCTCACAGACTTATTCATTGCAACAGCTCGTTCTGTTTCAAATAGATTCTTCTCGTTTGTAACCTTGTGCCAGACTATAGCAGAATCAACAGCTGCTAACTAATTAAGATAATTATATACTTCTGAACGGCTTAGGCGAACTTGCTCTGAAAATCTGCATTCAAGATCGTGGGTATTTATTTGGGTTCAAGCCGAGATCACTGGTTCCAGTAATATGAAGACTAATTATTTACAATGCCAGAATAAAATCAGAATTAAGATGATTGTGTTGCGCCATTATTTCAATAGAAAATCTACATTCAAAATTCTAGCATTTTGAAAGGGTTTGAATATTCACATGCTGGTGGAAAATACGCAATTACTTTAGACACTAAGTAAGTCAAAATGGAATATATATATAGGAAAACGATAGGAGAGAATTAGTGAGGGCGTGAGTAAGAGTGACAAAGAAAAAGAGAGAGAAAAAGAGAGAGAGAATGTGCGTGTGAGATAAAAAGGGATAAAGAAGGAAAGGTCAAATACTGCGTGAAATATTAATAAATGTCAAATAATGAATTAACAGCAATTTACTCTCTGGCTCAGCGAGCTGTGCATTTTTGTCAAATGCTGATTTTTAGACATATAGGCCAATCCTTATTTGAAAGATTGGCGGTGCACAATCTTCATGTTTTTGTTTTGTTCCATTTGCTCATGTAATGAAAGTTTAGAGAAAAGTCGAGAATAAAAACAAAATGACTAACAGAAGAAAGTAAGTAACAGAAGAAAGTAACAGAAGAAAGTAAGTTAACAGAGAAAATTGGTCAATTGTGAATCTCAAAATAAAGGCAGAAAAATGTGTAGGTTGAAAAGAAGCAAACCGCCTACGTTTTTTCCCAATTATTATTACATTTGGCGCGTGAAATGTGCATGCAAATATAGCAACTATTATGGGATAGATGCAGCATTTGTTTTAACCGTTTTTCTCCCTCACTCCATCCACTGCCTATAGAATTTGCCTAGTTTTTTTTCGTTCTGGATTACCGCCGATTACTGGTAATGAGAGCGAACCGTCACGGTGCAGTTCTCAACCTCTGCTTTACGTTGGCATCGCAATGTCACGTGACGCTCCGTGAACACACAAGCGAGACTTGCATCTGCAACGAATCGTAAAGCCTTAGATGACTCACAGGCTTTCGGCTCGACCCTCTTTGATGTGTTATCATTGCTCAGTCGCCACTTCTCTCGGAATAATCAGCAACTCGCAGTTCGGATGCCAGGGTTCGTCACTTGGAACGCACTTTTGACGAAAGCAGAAAAAAAGATTAAAAAAAATAAATGAAACCGGATCTTACGTCATTGCTTTGTCTTTACTTCCGGTTGATTTGCATCGTTGTTTCTAAAATTGGCAAAATGAATTGGGTGCTGTTGAAGAGGTGGAAATAATGCGGTTCCATTGACTCAGTAACTTTTTCAGCGTTTACTTCTCCACCCTCTAAACAATTACTCTCTCTTTCCCTCTCTCTTCTAGGCGCAGCGTTGATGAAATATTTTAGGCAAGCTCCAGTTTTTGTGTATGTTTTATTCATGAAGTCGAGATTTAATCACTCGGGAATAAATAATTCAGTACTTATGAAAATAGAAGGATTAGAGGAAGTACTTCCCGACCCTATACACCCGCTCATGGGAGTTAGTGGATTTAATGAAAGCAAACATATAAGAAAATTAGAGTAATAGACAAAGCTCTACTCATAATCCGAAATAGCATTTCGTGTACATAAGTTAGGCAACTGATATTTTCTTTTAAATTCTTTAAAGGGGTCGAATAAAAAAAAGTAAATAGAATATTAAGATAGCTCAGCCGGAAGTGTGTCTGACGCAACGTACCTCATTTAATCCCGTATTTGTTCTAAATCAGACTCAAAGTACCCGATTTAATTCTGTATTTCCTCTAAATCAAACTCAATGTATCCCATTTAATCCCGTATTTGTTCTAAATTAGACTCAACGTAACCCATTTAATCCTGTATTTCGTCTAAATCAGATTCAGTGTACCCCATTTAATCCCGTATTTGGTCTAAAACAGACTCAACGTACCCATTTAATCCTGCATTTCATCTAAATCAGATTCAACGTACCCCATTTTATCCTGTATTTGTTCTACATCAGATTCAGTGTACCCCATTTAATCCCGTATTTGTTCTAAATCAGATTCAACGTACACCATTTAATCCCGTATTTGTTCTAAATCAGATTCAACGTACCCCATTTAATCCCGTATTTGTTCTAAATCAGATTCAACGTACCCCATTTAATCCCGTATTTGTTCTAAATCAGATTCAACGTACCCCATTTAATCCCGTATTTGTTCTAAATCAGATTCAACGTTTTTAATCCCGTATTTGTTCTAAATCAGATTCAACGTACCCATTTAATCCTTCGTTTGTTCTAAATCAGATTCAACGTACCCCATTTTATCCTGTATTTGTTCTACATCAGATTCAACGTACCCCATTTAATCCCGTATTTGTTCTAAATCAGATTCAACGTACCCCATTTAATCCCGTATTTGTTCTAAATCAGATTCAACGTACCCATTTAATCCCGTATTTGTTCTAAATCAGATTCAACGTACCCCATTTAATCCCGTATTTGTTCTAAATCAGATTCAACGTACCATTTAATCCCCGTATTTGTTCTAAATCAGATTCAACGTACCCCATTTAATCCCGTATTTGTTCTAAATCAGATTCAACGTACCCATTTAATTCCGTATTTGTTCTAAATCAAATTCAACGTACCCCATTTAATCCCGTATTTGTTCTAAATCAGATTCAACGTACCCCATTTTATCCTGTATTTGTTCTAAATCAGATTCAGTGTACCCCATTTAATCCCGTATTTGGTCTAAAACAGACTCAACGTACCCATTTAATCCTGCATTTCATCTAAATTAGATTCAAGGTACCCCATTTAATCCCGTATTTGTTCTAAATCAAATTCAACGTACCCCATTTAATCCCGTATTTGTTCTAAATCAGATTCAACGTACCCCATTTTATCCTGTATTTGTTCTAAATCAGATTCAGTGTACCCCATTTAATCCCGTATTTGTTCTAAATCAGATTCAACGTACCCCATTTAATTCCGTATTTGTTCTAAATCAGATTCAACGTACCCATTATAATCCTGTATTTCGTCTAAATCAGACTGAACGTTTTTTTTTATGGTAAACATTTAAATATTATTTCTTATCAATGATAATTTGATCAGTCGTCGTAACTCAGGTGATTACGTATTTCCCAACGGTCACTGACGAAGATTCGAATGCTTATCATCAATACAGACATGGCAACCTCACATAGATAGAGGTAGAGGGTTACGTTAAGGGGAAGTTTATATGGATAGGAGTGGAAAATAACGATTAACTTTAGAATTGAAAAGGTTAAGATTATAATGATCGGGAAAAAACAGTATTGGGAGCCTGTCCCACAAGGCAACGGGAAGAAGCTGTTTGAGTGGAACTGACTTCTCGCAGATGAACTACGGAGGGAACGTGAATGGTTTGCCACAATGTAAGTGGCATGAGTGGGTCCAAGCCGTTATGGTTAGACCTGGCGGAAAACAAGAAGAACTATCAGACTATAATAGGGATCAAATCGGCAAAAGCAGGAAACATTGCTCTCAAACTACTTTTTGAACAACCTCTATCTCACGTTTGAAGACTATAATAATAATAATAATAATAATAATAATAAAAACGAATACACACAAACACACACACACACACACACATATATATATATATATATATATATATACATATATATATATATATATATATATATATATATATATATATATATATATATATATATATATATATAAGTTACTAGTCAGGGTTGAATTAGACCAAGAAACAGTGGTATTAAAAAGTGCTCAAAGCACGTATAAAGAAAAAAAAACATTCAGAGCTCTTTTGAATTTTAAAAAAATTAGGAGATCAGCCGGTCACGCTACCTTGGTTTCAATCGTTCGGTATCTTCAGTTGATCCAAGCTAAATAATTCCTTAACGCTTTATTATTTAAAAAATAAATAAACTCATAACGTGATGCTTAACAGAAGGGGAGGAGAAAAGCAAGGGCATTGAAATTGTATCGGAGTGGAATGCTATATGAATTGTACATACTTTCATCCTGGTTCATACGAACTCAAAAGTAACTTTTTGTGTGTATGCATCGTGTCATTATTTCTGATCTCTTATACAGAAAGTTTTTCTGTTATTATTGTTAACTTTCTTCCTGGCAGATATCACTACCGTTGAAATTTTAATCTTTTAAATGTAATTATTAAATGAAATTTCTTAAAAGGTGTCTTAGTGTATATTCTAGTCATTTAGTTTCTTTTTTGGCAATGTTTACCCTTCGTATCTGAAAAAATGGGTCTGTGAAAATGACGGCTATTCCCTTTATACCGCTTTTACTGGATACACTTTTGACTCCCTCGGCAATGTTTATTGTTTTAAAAAGCGATGATTATAATTTTAATAAGACCCAAACATAAGAAAGTGGATTTTATACATATTTTCTTATTCTTGAGAATTTACAGCAAAGATATTAAATATTATTTATTTGTTAGAATGAATAAAAACATCGTTCTCATAGGTATTTATAAAATGGTAAATCATAAAAATTGTATTATATTTTGTTTACATATTTTGATAATTTTATAATTTTTAAATAAAGTTTTGAATATAAAGATTTCTTTTCAATTTTATTTCTTTATAAAATGGTAGATAATAAATATTTATAAATAGTAAATAATAAAATATCGATTTGTAGTTGTTTCACATATTTTTTATAAACTTCTAACGAAATATTGCTGAGGGAAACAAATGTGTATAAATGAATAGCGGTGTCAAAGGAATAACCGTCCTTTTGATACACCATTTTTGGTATAAAGGTTAAACATTTCCCTTTTTTTATTTTGTTCATGCTTTTATTTCTTTTGTTATTAACTATCCCGCATTATGAGAATAGAAGATCTATCAAAAAGCTGAAATGTTGTCAGAACCTAAACGTATAAATTATACATTAAATGTGATTATTAACGTAGGTTAGAAAACTATATACATTGACATGGTTGAAGAGGAACAGTGATTCACTGAGAATTGTACAAATGGTTGGTATTAGACCATTCAATAAATAAATAAATATAATTATGAGAAGCCGGCAATAAAAAAGAAAACTCGGATTATTTGTGACTTTGAAAAGAAGACCAGTCACCGTCAAAGAAGACAAAAGAAATATTTATCTTTGATAATAGTTCAGAAGACAACTGGAAAAATGCAACATATTAAAGGATTGGATAAATATTTGCGCCTTAGCAAAGAATTATAAAATTACATGGAATATTAAGGCAGCGATTGTGCCCATCATTACTGGAAAGCCTGAAACAGTTATGAAGATCAGTACAGGGAGTCTGGTAAAATTAGAAATCCTAAATAGAACTAAAACTGTTGTGGTTACGAAAATGTTGGGATCAGGAAGAATGCAGAGGAAAGAAGAGGAGTAATTGGAAATGTTCTTTAGCATTAAGTAGAAAGGTTAATTGCAGAAAATGAAGATTATTTGGAAGGCGACTCAGTAAAGTAGAAGAGACAGGTGAATAGTATGAAAGGATTATCTTCCTAGATTATAGGGCTATATTTGAAGGATAAGAAAACTAGAGAAATTTGATTAAGAGTGATGAACACATGGGCAGAATTCGTCCAAAGAATTTACAGCAATTTTATCAAAGCGAATGTGTCACAGAAATGCAAAAGCATGTATGTTAGGGTAGGAACGGTGATATCTTCGAATTATGCCAATGGTTTGTGTTTGACTATATAAAAATAATATGATCTGTGATATGATAATCAGTTGATTATATCAAAAACTACGAAAATCAGATCTAACAGATCGTAAACTTTGGTGTGCCATGTTTACGAACGACAAAAGAAATTTTAACATTAATATATATATATATATATATATATATAACTATACATCGTCGGAGAGTTTAGAAAGGTGTGGTTCAGGAAGATAAGAATCGTATCCATCATAATTATCGCATTTCGTACGGTGTCATAAACGCTTGAATAGAGAAGGGATGAATTCGAAATTCGAAGAAGAATTGAGAAGTGATACAGCATTGCTGAATCTACGAGGATACTGAGAAAGAGGACATAGATTTAAGGAGATTCCTTGCATCTTACATTTCAGTGATAAACACTTGAGACTCGGCTTGAATATGCAAATATATAGATAACAATATATAGAAGACGGGTGGGTTAAATGAAATTTATTGAAGTAGAGGCTGTTTTTCTTTCCATTTTTGAAAGAGTAATCGACAATTCTTAGCATTAAAATAGGGGAAAACTTATCGCATATTCAGAGCAATATAGCGTAGATGATGAAGACGATGATGATGACTATTCGATGCTTATATCGATAATAATAGTAAGACTTAAGATAGTATCCTTAATAGATATAGTGATTATAATTACAATCAAATGTTGAAGATGATAACATTGTAATGATGACCATAACAAAATTCATAAATATTGTTAATAAGGTTTCTGACTCAAGTCTCTACAATAGCGATGATGTACCTCTTATTATTCGTGGTGCCAATCATAATAATAATAATAATAATAATACTAATACTACTAATAATAATAATACCAATACAACATTGGTATCATAAACTGTTTTAATACAAAGACGCTGATGAAGACTCCTTGATAATATGCCTAATGACTATGAAGGGCGTCTTGACAATAGAGTCCTGATGAAGAGGCAAACAAAGAGGAAAATAAAGATTATTCTCATCTCAATATACTGACAATGACAGCCTCGTCTATAAGCTGATGGCAGAGATGTAGGAAAAAGGAAGGGGAGATGAAAACGATGGGTGGAGACGACGAACGGAAAACAGAAAGATAGACGTGAGGTCGTCCATTCGTCGGAATCGGGTGTGAGGTAGGAGTCGCGTGTAGTCATCCAGTCTCCCGTCCGACCACCTAAGTTCTTCCGTCTCGCCACTCATCCTCGGCTCAGTCACGTGTATGGAAATTAGAGTTCTGCTCATCACAACGCTGATTGTACCTCAGCTTGGATTTTTGCTTTCAGCCAGGTTACGTTGTATGAACGGACGGTGTGCTTTAACGGGAACATCGATAGCGTGTTTTGCCTAAGGCTTCCGTAGTCCATGTGCAATGTTCAAGTTTTGATATAGAGTGCCTCATTTCCTATCAAGTACATACCGCCCCAAGCTTTGGATTATTGTTACTACACACTCTTCCAGTAGAAATGAGATTTGTGCCTAAGAGCACCTTGACACAGTTTGGAATTAAGAATTCAAATGAGAATTTTTATGCATATATGAATCTTGAAAAATGATTTCAGTTAGAAATAGTAGGCTTGAAGAAATAATTGAGTTGTTAAAGATGTTAATTATTTATAATTAAATTTAGGAATAGATTGGTTTTACAGTATAATTATGTTCGTTTTAGAATCCTTTCACCCAAAGTAAGGTGATAACACCACTAAGACGCAAGGGTTTACTGGGAATAAAAGAGACTCAAAAGACTTTAGGAGGAACCAGGAATCTAATCCTAAACAAGAAACAAGGGATAAACCTCTACTCATGTTCAATACTATGGAATCGACTCCTCAGTGTCGATTCCATAGTATTACAAACTTAACCTATTCAAGTATAACGTTAACTGTTATTTTCCCATCTTATCCTTAGCGTAACCGTCTACCACGAATGACCCCCGGGCTTTGTACAGGTTGAACGTTACTGTAAAAAAAAAAAGAGACTGTGAAGGAGTGTTTAAGCATATCAACGTATTTAAACAAAGGGTAACATATTTTAAAGCAATAACAAATATCATCCATTCCTTCATACATGAATTATTTAATATTGCTTTCATTTTTTATTTTCATTAAAAAAAGAAATAAAAATATGTCAACTGCTAAATATATTGATAAAAATGAAAACAATTCATTTAACTGAAAACAAAAACATCAATCTTTAATCACGGCATTACAAAAACAAAACAAACAAACAAACAAAAAAAAATCCCTGCCAGGCGTAAGAGGATGTGACTCTCTACATTTAATTTATTATCTGTAGTTACCATGATTTCATTGGAATGACAGTGGAGTGATTTCTCGCTGCCTTCTCTTTCGTTTTAAATTCAGAATAGTTTTTCTCCTAGATTGGCTGCCCGACTAAGGAAAAGAGATTAATTTATACATTTTCCTAAAGTAGCGTCTGTGCCTATTATTATTGATGAGCTTGTAACAGTCCTGAAGACCATTACAGAAAGATTAGTAAAATTAAGGATTCCTTGGAAGAACTGAAACTATACAAGTAACAAAAATGTTGTAGTCAACAAGATTACAGAGGGCTACTACCGGGGGAAATGTCGAGTGTTCTTTTGGTGTAAAGTACAAAGCTCGGCTGCAAATCATATAGATTGCTTGGAAGGCAGTGTGAAAGGAGTATCTTCGAAGAGAGTTCTTTTGAAAGACGCAGGATTATATTCAAATATAGTAACTCTGAAGGATATATGATGGTATTCGAAGATATCATCATTGAACTTTGAAGGATTTAAGAGTATTTTCTAAGAGATTATCTTTGAAGGATATAGGAGTATTTTCTAAGAGATTATCTTTAAAGGATATAGGAGTATTTTCGAAGAGGCCACCTTTGAAGGATAAGAAAAGGCTAAAAGTGATGAATATATGGGCAGATCACAGATGTTGGACTAAAAATGAAGTGTGTATCTAGAACAATTATATAAAATAAGAGAAAATTGAAAAAGCCCAGCAAAAAAAGAGCAAGTATCACTTTATGAAAGCGGACAAATATTTTAGCTAATGCAAAACTAATGGGACTGTCATTCATTCTATGAGTTTTTCGGACAAGCATTCATAACATTCCTTCTTCAGTCTTATACAATTCTTGAGAAATATCCATTAGAAAGGATTTTCATTTAGTGATTTCGTTTTCAGAGATTCTGGCCACAAGGGCAATAAGGAAAGCCGGAAAATACGTCGGTCACAACGTAATGTTAAACCAAAAATGGGATGAATATTAATCAGAAAAACTCGAGGATAAGGTGAATAATACACGCCAGAAAATGAGACAAAGAGGAAGGCTGAAAGATGTATCAGGCAGGATGTAGTGACAAAACCAACAAAGATGAGAATATTAGTCTGAATATATCATGGAAGAATTCCAGACACTGGGGAATTATCATTTATTTTTTGTTTTGTAAAATTCGAATATTTTAACTTTGGGAATTTTAAAATAAATACACGAAACTGAAATATAAAGTTATACTATAAAAATAGTAATTGCTTACAAGCATTTTATTATGTTTTGTTTCGAAGAAAATACAAAAGGTCAATACAGGCACATATATACAAATAGAGACAAACCAATATTCTATATATATATATATATATATATATATATATATATATATATATATATATTCTTGTTATTTTTTGGAGGTTCGGGTGCAAGATAAATGACAACATAGTGTATCTACAAGATACAGTATTAATTATGCAACCACTGTAACATTTATTTGAACATTTATTCTTAGTGGAATATTCTCAAAACGAGAAAGAAATTTAGTATGCAACATTAGTCTGTGATGTTTCTTTTATTTTTATTTGTTACGTAACAAGTTAGATATATTTTCAGACTGGTTAAATTTTTGCCCTTATAGAGTTCTGATCGGAGCAATATATGGTCAACCGTCTAGATAATCGAGTGGTGGTACGTCGTGTATAATATGAATTTGTTATATAACAGATTTGTTAAATACATGCTTGCAACTGTAAAAATAACCTTCTAAAAATGATTGACGCTCTTAATATAAAGTAAAAAAAATATATTTAACAGTTTCAACAAAGTCACATATGCTGGCTACATTCAGGAATTCATGTGTGTGTGTGTGTGTGTTGATGCATGTTTCATTAAATAATATAGACAAGTTTTGTCTATTTATTTTATGTTAATTCTTTTCATATTGTCTGATAAGCTTAGCATTATCATTAAAAGAAGAAAGAAAATCACAATATTGATACATATTTTTTAATTCTATCTAAGCTTATGCATCAATGAAAAATTCTGCCTAAATACACACACATATATATATATATATATATATATATATATATATATATATATATATATATATATAATCGCTCATCGATAGCACGACGCAGAGTTTCATGCACAGCACAGACTTCGGTGCTGAGTATAGACTGGCGGTTATGTAATTTAAACTTTAAAAACTATATCTGGTTATGTTGGCATAGATGCATATTTTACTGAAATGACAGTTTTTAATTTAAAAAATTATATTTGGCATTTAAGATAAAGAGGTTTTGCATATATATGTGTAAAAATAATTAAAGAATTTTATTTTAGAGTTGTGAATGCTAATTTCTTTATTATTAAAGGGATATTACCTGTTCTGTATATATATATATATATATATATATATATATATATATATATATATATATATATTACACTAAATTAAACCGCAATTTACTTAAAATTTAAACCGTAATATATATTAAAAATTATCTGAATCAACGTTTTCAAGCAGACATTTACTTTTATGTCTACACGTAAGCCTCAATTCATGTGCCTTATTTAATAAGCTATGGCTATTTAATTGTTTTAAGATGAACAATTTTTCAACAAAACACAAGTTTCTGTCCAGGTTCTACTAGACCATCTGAACTCAATAAGACCTTCGATACAGTTCACGATGGAGAAAGAGAGCAATAACACATGTCCATTTCTGAATGTTTTAATATCTGGAACAGAGCATGAGTTCAAGACATTCATATACCGTAAACCGTCATTCACTGGACAGTACTTCAATTTCAACCCTGCACCATCCATACAGCGTAAAGAAAAGGATCGTCTGCTGTTTACAACACCGAGCAAAAATCATAAGTGGCGACCCAGAGACATTAGATAAAGAATTGGTCAGTATAAGTAGTACCCTAAAACGTAACAACTACTCTGGGTACATGGCAGCAGCCCCAATAAACTGGGATAGGCGTGTGCAAGAGGAAGACAACAACACTAAGAAAATAATCTGCCTGCCTTATATGAAGGGTTTATCGGAGAAAATACAAAGGATCTACGGTCCATATTGCATCAGTGCAACTTTCAAAAGCTGGACGACACTTCGCAGATACCTGCCCCGAGCAAGACCCCGATAGAGGAGAACACGACTAAAGACTGCGTGTACGCCATCCCGTAAGCTGTGGAAAGAAATATAAAGCGGAGACAGGCCGCCTCCTTAAGGTAAGTCTTCAAGAACGCCAAAAAGCTGTAACACGAGGTGGAAAAATCAAGCGTGGCTGACCACATATGAAGAGAAAAAAGAGATCGCCGCCCTCTGTGGGATCAGGTTGAAATCATAGCAAAGAACATTATTGGAAACTTCGCAAACTTAAGGAATCAGCACATATGCTTACCACAAAATCTCCTGAGCCGACCACGCACAGAAATGAATACAACATGGGACTCAGTAATAAGGAGTGTCAGAGAAAAGCAATAATAACAACGAAAATTGCAATATGAGCTCTGGTAAAAAACATGCAATGATAAATCAAAAATTACAATATGAACACTGGTAAAAATGGTTGCTAAAGACATTAAGTTTATAAGTCCCAGAAATTCAAACATATATTTCCTTAAGGACACATGTCACAGTGGATAACGCCGTTGGTTAGATCCAGTGACAGCACCCAAAGAGTTGTGAATTAATCCACAAGGCAGTGGAGAACTTAATAATATCATATTCGTTATATTAACAAATAACAAATTGATTCTGTCAATATTTCTCAGAAGAGGTATTATGTACACTACTTACATTACATGTTTAATGGATGTCATTTATCAGTTATCACCTGTTAATTCCCCTCTCCAAGGACACATAGCACAGTTGGTTAGATCCAGTGACATGACCCAAAGACTGAGTTCAATACCCGGTTATGGCAGTGGAGAACTTGGAGAGGGGAATTAACAGGAGATAACTGATAACTAACATCAGTTAGACATGAGTACCTCAACGAGCGAAATAAAGGGTTCAGTTCGACATTCCAATCACCTGACGGAGGCCGGAGCGTACAACGGCCGAAACGTTGTGATAAATATGGCAACAAAGATGAGGACAATAGTCCGAATAATGTAAAGAGTGAAGACAGAAGTTACATTTACTTTCTTTCCCATTATTAGATTGGACACTTGTAATAATATCCCTGTTGATGAATGGTGAGTGGTCATCGTTCTTTAATTACCAGAAGTATTTGGCAAGAACATTGCTGTATTTTTAAAAGCATTCGATGATGTTAAAAACGAAATTTCCAAGGATTTTCAGTGGAAATAAAATAAAATTTAACATCGTTACTCGAATGTATAATCGCTCGGCATACAATATTTTCGGTCATACATTGAGAGTTTAAGTGATAGAACATAGTTTTTCGGTAGTTGCATTTGTTTTTAGAAATATTTAGATTGTCTTTGTTGGAAATATATTTGTTTAATAAAATGTTGTTGGAATATGCATTTATCTATGTTTTTAATACAGCTATAGTTGATTTTAACATTATTTTGCTAAAAATCTTTTTTAGTGTAGGCGAATGATTAAAATGCGTATGGATTAAACTTCTGAAAAATTTTTCGATATTAGTTTGAACATTACGATTACAAGGTGGATTGAAGCATATAATTTTATGCTTACGGTGTTTCTGTTTATTTTTACCGTTTTTTTAATTTTTTTCTAAATCCTCTAAATTTGCTTCATGATTGCTTAGTTTTAAAGCCATTATATATTTAACTTTATTATAATCAAATATTTCCTTATTGCTGAAGTTGGTAGATAATCTAACTTTGACTGATTTATGTAACTTTTCCAGAATTTTGCGTTGGTAGTTTGATTCTTTACTGACGTATCTATGGTTATATAGCTCTTTGTTATATGGTTTGTAATAACTATTATTCAATTCTAAGATCACACCGAGAAAGTTGATCATTTTAGCATTAGTGGCAGGGTTAATATTTAATTCGTGATCTTTAAAAAAATGTAATTAGTTCCTTTCTCAATCGGTGTATATTTCCTGTTTTTTTTTACGGAACAGAATTACACCGTCATCTCTATAAATTCCGGTGACCTTAATGTCGAAAGTAAATCTAAGTTTCCAAAATAATAATATTCCAATTAATTTGCATGCCTCCGCTGAATTAAATGCTCCCATAGCAATATTACACTCTGGGTTACTGCATTTGGTCCACAGATAACCATTATGAAATAGTATAGGTTTTTGTACCTGCTTTATGGAATTTATATTCGCGATCTCTAATAGGATTATAAGTTTTGCTAGATTTGAGCAGCCATTAGCAGATTCTCTGTGATGAACGGGTAAAAGTTACAAATATCAAATTGGATGAAAGTAAATTCATTTTTCCTTGTTATATGAGTAAACCATTCTATGGCTGTTCTATGCTGTTTAATGTTATTTGTTAATTCCTAGAGCATATTTGGCGAATTTTCATGCTCTTCAAAGGATGTTTTTGCAGATTTTACCGATATTATTTTAGTTGGGCTAATTAATCGGTATTGAGGATTGTTTAAGAAGTTTGGCTTGTGTTCTTTAATTGTGATGAAATTGAGGAATTCGTGGATCCTATCATCAGCTTTTAGATCAGTGGCTATTTTCTTGGCTTCAATCTCGATGTTATTTTTCCGGTTGTTGTGTGCCTTTTTATAAAATTCATTAACTTGGAAATTTCGTTTTACAATCATCGAATGCCTTTAGGTAAATATAAAATACAAAAATCAGCATTACTCTCTCCAAACATTTCTGTCAATTAAAGAATGATGGTAACTCACTATTCTTCAACTGGAATATTATAACAAGAAACACATCTTATAATGGAAAAATAAATAAACGTAACTTATGTCTTGTTTAAAACATTTAAATAACCCGAGCTTATTAAACAAGTGAAATGAACGGATGGTTACATGTAGGTATAAAAAATAAATATCTGCTTAACTACATTGATCCAGATTAATTTTTAATATAACGGTTTATTTTTAGGTAAGTTACGATTTATTTTTGTTATATATATATATATATATATATATATATATATATATATATATATATATATATATATATAAGAACACGTAATCTCACTTTAATAATAAAAATAGTATTCACAACTCTACAAATAGTTTTTAAACTTTTAAAGACATATATAGACAAACCCACTTTATTTTAAATACCATTTTTTTTAATTAAATAAACTGTAAACCCCGTATAAAATATATCTATGCCAACATTATGATAACCAGATATATTTTTTTAAATTCAAATTAAGTAACCGCCAATCTATACTTATAAATTGAAGATTGCGTTTTGAAATGAAACTCCGAGTTAAGCTATCGGTGAGGGAAATATGTATATTTATTAATATATATGCTTAATAGCTCCGTTGTATTACATCGAGCACTATTTTAGTAACACCATCATTATATGTGCAATATATATATATATATATATATATATATATATATATATATATATATATATATATATATATATGTGTGTGTGTGTGTGTGTGTGTGTGTGTGTATAATGTATGTACATAGCTTTATATATTACGTTCTATACGTAATATACAAAGTTATAACAAAATGAAAGCTATATACAAACACACACACACATATATATATATAGAGGCAAAGACAGAGAAAGATATAGAATGTGAGATACAGCGAAACGGAGATAGATAGATAGATAGATAGATAGATAGATAGATAGATAGTGATTAGCAAGGTTATTGATATATAAACGAACACGTTTGGTTAGATATATAGACAGAAAAAGACGATGAACGATAGTTAGGATTAGATTATGATAGATATGTCAGTGGATAAGAATAGACAATCAGTCGCATAAATAGACATTAGAGAGAGTAACTCAAAAAAAAAAAAAAAATGCCGACAATGAGTGCCAAAGATGAAAGAAAAAATAGATTAAAAAGCTAGGTGAGAAATGTAGTAAAGAACGCAGGAAATAGGACAAAAATAAATACCGAGAACAATTGGATGCAAGATAGAAAGAAGAATGAAGAAGAAGGATGAAGATAAGATAATTGGATGACAAAAGCATACAATCAAGGAGAAAATGACAAAAGATACGATGAGATAAGGAAAGGAAGGTGAACCGTAAAAATGCTACCAAAGACCCACCACCACCAACCGAAGAAGAAGAAGAAGAAGCAGAAGAGGAAGAAATGAAAATAAAATGAAGAAGAGAGAAGAAAATGAGAATCCAAAATTCATTAGCGAAAACCTCAACTGTAGAGCGTTTCAGAGTCTATGATTTACTAAGATTAGCTTAGTCGAATACAAGGCTGCTGTTGAGAAGCATCTAGTTAGGATCAATCTTAGTTACACACACACACACACACACACACACACACACACACACACACACACACACACACACATATATATATATATTTATATATACATAGTAGGGATAATTCCAAGAATGTTATAAATCCATAGGGAGCTCAATATAGAGCAGAGTAAATATAATAATGAATATGGAATCCTTAAAATCCATTGTGATATTTCATTTTGTGAACTCAGACGTCCATCTCTTCAGTTGGTTTGAAGTACAATGAAATATATATATATATATATATATATATATATATATATATATATATATATATATATATATATATATATAAGTTTGATACTAGATCGCTAACAATTAGTTTGTGGCTACTAAAGTTTTCGGAGTAAAGAAAGAATAATTAAAAACTGGGCTGACGAAAGAAAGAACGAAAGAAAGAAAAAGAGAAAAATAAAGATAGAGGGGAAAAAAGGAAAGATTGATAGATAATGATGATAGTGTCGGCGAGGAGAGGTATTTAAGAGTTGTTGACCTCCTCAAATAGTAACAACTACTTAAGCGTTTGTCTTTCTTGACATCGGTAGCCATCGCCAGTAAACAATGTCCTGTCTCTTTTGTTGTCATTACAAGAATGACCGATTCATGTAAGCTTCCTAAAAAAAAAAAAAAAAATGGTCATACAAAAACCAACGCCAAGATTCTCATAACAGCGGCAAGCTAACGTAGGTCTAGCTTCACGCACATTGGTTGACTCTCATCTTTTGAAGAGTTGGGTACTATCAGAATTTATAAATAGAACAAAAAAAAAAGATAAAAACAAAACCTGCGCACGCGCACACACATATAAATAAACAAACTAGTGTTGTGTTTTTATTCATTGTGAAATCTCTGCAATATCTTGTGAGACCATGAACTTACTAATGGCCAAATTACAATTATTAGCTGAAGCGTGTCGCTCGTTAAAAACAAACCCGGATATACTTACATCTAATGATTAAATGATCCGATTTCCATGGGTGTGATTGTTACCATCACTAAACAAAGACGGCACACCGAAGCAGGATTTTTATCAACAAAATGCCACTAAAAATTTCAAGTCTGAGAACCAATAATAATAGTGCGGCCTTTGCATTCGCTCTCAATTTGATAATAATGATCCAGTTTTTGTATGCTTTGGTTACAAAGTTCAAAGAAATATCGTATCAGCATTAAAAGAAGAAAAGAAACGAAAACTTTACTGATATTGCATAACACGATAATAACAGTGAAATATGATATAAATATGTTTTTTTACATAATGCCCTGTCTTCTATCTATTTGCGGGTTAACGTAACACGTCAAAAAAAGGCACATCGTAACGCATTTTTGCTAGCGCAATATTTTTAAATTGCTCTTAGGGAATAAAGGTGGAGTTTGTATTCGTATTCATCCCGAATGTTCAGATTTCACAAGAGAGATAACTCTAGATAAATTAGATGCTAATTATTGCGTTTTTTTTTTTTTTCTTATTTATTTATTTATTTTCACATAATAATAATATAAAGTGATTTGGCACTGAGCTTCTGATGGCCGCCTTTAAGGAAATATTCAAAAAGAAATTTCGAAAGCAGATGGTCGTTTTAATTCTGCTCGACTCATATCATTTTTTCAGCTAGAATTATCAGTGAGTAAATAATAAATTTAATATGATATTTCTCTGACGATTCACCTTCTCCGTGCCACGTCCCTTCAGGACATGGGCGATCATTTCTCTCAAAAACTTCCTATGCCTTGTGGTCCTTAGTATATTTTCTCCATTTGTTAAGGCTCCCGGCCGCGTCCCGCCATCCATGAATACAATCTCGTGAGGTAGACGGATTGCTGCCTTCCCCTACTTCTCTTGAATCCAGTATGCCATGCAAGGGTTAAGTTTCCCAATCCCTCCTTCCTCATTATGTGTCCAAGGAATTTCACCTGTCTCTTCCTGATTCTGATAAGTGTTCTTTTTGTTGACATTTTCCTTAAGGCTTCCTCATTGCTTACATGCCCCGTCCATGGAATTCTTGGTATCCTTTTGTATTACCACATTTCGGTTACCTCCAGTTTTCGTCATTTGTGGGGGGAAATTGTCCAGCATCCACTGCCATATCACATAGCAATGCAGCCCGTTTTTTCTTTGTTTCCAACGAATTTCTTTTCAGTTTTCCGACACTTTGCTTAGCTTTTGAAAGGCCTCTTTGGTTAGTTCAAGGCTTGTTCGAATCTCGGTGTCAAAATTTCCACCCTGAAACACTTCCCAGTTATTTAAACTTGAGGACATTATTTTTTAAATACGAATAACTACATTGAATCAATAGTTGCTTCTACCACAAAGAAAGTTGGTTATCTGTGTCGTGCTAGAAGGTTTTTCTCGCTTGAGTCAATCCTTCAAATCTACAAATCAACGATTCGTCGGTGCATTGAATACTTTTGCCATATATGGTCTAGTGTCCCGCTGTTCATCTTGAGATCCTCGACAAAATCCAGAGACAGATATGCAATGTGATAAGTCCTGATCTGGCATCTCGTCTACAGTCACTTTCTCACAGACCTGCTGTGGTTTCCTTCTGTCTTTTTTTTTACAAATATTTTCATGGCAACTGCTCTGACGAGCTACTTTCACTGGTTCCCAAACTGCGTGAATTTAAGCGTGCTACTAGATTGGCATCTCGGTCCCACCCTTTCACTGTCGAGAAAGTTAAGTGTAACCGCCTCTTTTGCTCCAACAGCTTCTTCTCTCGCACTTCTCGCCTGTGGAACTCCTTTCCTCCGACTTGCTTCCCTGATAGCTATAATCTTCAAATATTCAAATATAATGCCAATCGTCATCATCTTATGCCTTGATCCTAATCCCCCATCCTTTTCTATATCCTTTCCTCAACCCCACCCCTCTATAGTCTTGCTCTCACTCTCTGTAACCCCTTGCGTGCTAGTGGCACTCTTGACTTGCTTGGGGTGAAATGCTTAAAGAAAATGTCAATTTCTACACTTTGTGTATATTACGTTAAAGTATTGCAGTAAAACTTTATATGCCAGCAGCAGCGGCAGAAATAATTGTTTATTTACCACCAACGCCAATGGTCAGTGTTCAAACCCGGGGAAAAAGCCAAAAAGAAAATGTTATACAATCTTCCGAATGCTAAATTTGACTTCGAGTCTAATAAATATCAAAGTCTACACTTGGTGAGGATTTACCTCATGGATTTCCTTAGGGCTCATTGCTTCAATAAAGAAAATGTAAGCGCATTAACATTCATATTTTTTTTTAAGTTGGGAACAAAAAAATTATTTCAGACAGCTATCATAAAGTCCCATCAAGAAGTGTAGATAGAGTTCAATCCTCAATGGGCACCCGACTTTTTGGTTTTGCACTTATCGCCAGATTAGTTAACATAGAAAACCTTTGCTCTAAAATATTAACTAGCAATCCGATCAGACTGTCCACTTCTAAAGTAGAAGAATATATTGGATGCCCCACTATTTTATAATCGGGCTCAATTAACCTCAGTTTACGAAATATTTATTTAATAAAACAATGAAAAATACTTGTTTAATTGAATAGAGAAATTATTTTAGCTTAAATATTGTTTTATTGTTTTACACTGCTGTAAAAGAAATTGAAATGAAAGAATAGGAATATGAGTTAATAAAAAAAAGGAAACAAGTAAAACTTTTATGACATTCAAAACAGTTCAGATTTTGAAATTTACGCATAATCAACCATAACGTTAATTAGACGTTGTTCCACTGGGCTTAGAAAGATAAATTATATGAGACTGGCCGCTGAAAAACTGAAGCAACAAAGACGATACGAGATGTACTAAACTCAACAACTATTTTATTCAATCTCCCGTTCGATCCTTTTGCTCCCAGTATTCCCTAGTGGGACCGTAATCATCGTAATCCTCATTATTGATGCCATTATAGAACAGCCGGTATATAATTAACAAGGGTCATAATCATAAAATAGGGCTCTCTGAAGATTCTTAGTGGCACGCCAAATAATAGAACTGTTCAAATTCAAATACCGTGGACTGGTGGTAATCAGAACAAATTTATTTCTATGAATCATGCGTTCTTTTGAAAGTTTAAATATAAATTAATAATGGTTTTAGGTGCATTTTTTGGCGTATTAGCGTGCATGTAATTAGCAACAAAATAAAAATTCTTCATAAAATTGTTAAAAATAAATTATTAAAAAAATGAAGCTATGACGCTAAGTTTAATAAGGTATCGTTTACTTACGGTATATTGATAAATAATTTTAGCCCTGTCATGAACTCATGTTTTCTTTCACTAAGCGTTTGGATAATATTTTTTGTTTCCCTTATGGCTCGATGAAATCCGAGTAGGCTTTGAGGCGCAGCTGCACACGCCTCCTGCGTCATAATCCAATTCTAGGCCCAAGAAAATCTCTATCAAAAGAGGATTGAGGTCATTGATGCAAAATAATAAATAAATGTATGAATAAAAAAAAAAAAATAAATAAATAATAAAAATATGTTTTATAAAACAAAACAAAAAAAAAAATACTTCGGGTTACGATACCGATATCGATTTTTATGAGTTAGAAAAAGTCTTATCTGTCACAAAAAGCAAAAAAAAAACAAAACAAAAAATCTCTTTGGTTTGCGATGACTGTTTGCCTAGCAGGGCATGACGCTTCGACTCAATCGCGTTACACTCTTCTTCAGGTAAAGTAATCTTTATTCAGCAAGATGAGGCAGCGGGGTTTACGGAGGCAAAGAAAGCTGAAATCTGAAGCGACGGATATTTTTTTTTAAAAATATCTGCCGCCGTTCTCCCCTATTTCCAACCTGTGCTGAATGCTTAAATTCTCCAATGATTCTATTCCAGCGTTAAAAAAAAAAAAGAAAGAAAGATAAATAAATAAAATCCTAAAAATGGTCTTACGTAAATTGTTTCGTTTTGTTCTTTCCATCCTATCTCCATCTGGCTTTGTTGTAATTCATCGCCTCACATTTTCATCTGTTCTCTCATTTTCTTTTTTATTCTTTCTTTCTTTCACTATATTTATCTAATTGTCGCACGTAGTGTGTATGTGACTCCCAGCGGTGTTGAGTCAGAAGGGAAAGGAATTTCACATCATCAAAACTTTAACCTTCTCTTCCCCAACAAGCCGCCAGTACCGACACTAGAGGGCGCTCCTGCCCTACCGACCTCTCATTTCGCCACTATTAACCTTTCTCTCCACACTTTCTCTCCCATCTCACACCTTTCCGATTAATTTCGATGCCTCCTTCCACAGTGCTTCGAGACCTCCAACTAACACTGCTCCTACTCCCCTTTTCATATGCTTCCTTCATAGCCGATTTACTCTAGTTCAACTTCAATCTACGCAAGCCCTTTGTGATCGTATACTTTAAACAATCGAAATTCTGCAACTCCCACTTATTAATGCCTATCTCCCATTCATTTCTTTTCTGTATCGTTTAACAAAACGTTGATGCTTGAAATTGCTCTTTTAAATCCATTCAGGATTAGAGCTGTAGCAGTTAAACAGGGATCATACAGTAGACTGTTTTTCTCTTATGTAAAATCCGACATATATTATTTGATGCTACTCTCGTATCCTTTCTACTGAGAGATTACTTTTTTTTGTTAGGAGGTCTCTTTTTTTCCTGTAGAGAAACGTGCACACACTTAATTTGAAAATGAGTCTTCGATACTAGATATTTACGAACTGTCCATCCTCTTGTGGGGTGATCGCAAGCAGAAGGTAGTCTGAACGAAAGCATGGTAACGAGAGTAAGCGTTGCATCAAACTTCCTAATCGAGAGCACATCTCTTATTTAAAATTCAGTATATATATATATATATATATAAGTACTTGCTATGGGCATCTCCGTGTGATGTAATGGTTAGCAAGCTTGTCTCGCTAAAACAATTATGACTGAAAAGTGAGTTCGATCCTCACTGGGTACCTCATACGTTCGGTTTCGTATCACATCTAAGCTACGCTTAGAAAATCAATATAATTACTTGATAATTACTAAGATTAGACCAAGGCTAAATAAAGGGAAATGTGATCTTAGAAAGATTGAATTGCGCCAAGCTTCTTAGCAATAGGAACTGCTTGACTTGAAATCAATACTAGATGTCCCGTGGCAAACTGGAAACTGCGTCATCTACTAACGAAAATCCTCTTTTTTTAATATTCATTTATCACAAATTCGTCATCTAGTTCACAAAGATCTTTCTTACGGCCCTGTTATTCATCGTTTTCAGTTATTTATTTTTACCCAAAAGTGAGCTCTTCCAAACTGTTTTCCATATGTCACAATTCTTTTCTCCCTCTTTGTTGCCATAAAGCAAGTAAACGATTAATAGGTCAGCAACTATCACATGGATTTCGTAAAGTATTTGAACAATTGAAAGAACCACTTTGTTTTCACCCAAGGCCATAAAAATCTTGCTAAAGTCCCCAACCGATTTCTCTGCCCGTGAAGTACAGATAGATGAAAGGAATTAGAACGGGTGGTTATTTAAAAATAGGGATAAGAAAAGAAATGCATACCTCTAGATTCGGGAACAAACGAAGTCTTTCAGATAAAAAAGAAGAATCTCTGTTGTTAGTTATCAGATGAGAATGGTATAAATCAAGTATTCAATAAAAGCTTGCTTAAAGCATTACTGGAGTCGCTTAGTTTCTTTTCAATTTCGCTAAATCTTTTCTCTCTTTCCTATTTTTTATGATACCCAGTCGACCAAATCCAACATATATCTGCCATTGATCCTAACGCATTGATTTCTTTTCTTTATACGCATCATGATCATTTGTCTGTACACACAGGCGCGCGCGCACATACACACACACACATACACACATATAATGTATGTATATTAAAATGTGTATATTTAGGCAGCATATCTTCATTCAAGCAAGTTTGGTTGAATAATCTAGACATATTGTGTTTAATTATTTTCATTTCAAATTCACTAAAACAAAAAAAACAATTTAATTGATAGTTGTGAATTTTTAAAAAATGTGCATGGAACGCGCCTTGTATGGTATAATGGTTAACAATTAAAAATTAACGTTAAGGATATGTAAGGGAGATTACTTAATTTATATTTTTTATTATTAATACTTTTAAATGTAACCTGCATTTTTTCTTAGTTATTCACCACTGAAGATGATCTTGGATGAGATTGAAAGTACTTAGGAAAATATAAGAAATGACCAAAACTACGGCGTCTTTCTTAGTCAGTTTTGTAACAGTCACTAAGAAATTGATCCGTGAATTTGAGAGGAATAAATAAAAATAAACATATGTCTAGATTATTGAACATAACATGCTTTAATACACACACACACACACACACACACACACACACACATATATATATATATATATATATATATATATATATATATATATATATATATATATAGAGAGAGAGAGAGAAGAGAGAGAAAGAGAAAGAAAAGAGGGAGCGTGTGTGTATGTGGTGGGGAATTAAATGCCAAAATAGAAAATCCACAGTGACGCGTTTCCTTCTTGAAAAGATCTTTTAAGAGTGAATAAAAGATTTTATACATGGGATCATATATACATGTGCGGCAGGCGGTGTGGGGAGAGAACGAGATGCAAGCGAATGACGGTTATAGTTATCTATCGAGAGAAATGCAGGGACTCTATAATTTGAATTTTAATTCTTGGCATCCGACGAGTCTAGATGAACAACCAAAGCTGGATTCATTCAGCTTCCCACAGCTTCATTTTTGTTTCTTTCTATCGCTCTTTGTTTTTTAAATAACATACATTGTAATCGCAGTAGTTTTATTAAGAAAGACGATATTCTTCATAAACCTGAAAGGAAATTTTCCGCAGAAAACTCAGAAATGTCTCATGTTCTACACATTCTCGCCTTAGATGAATTACTTTCTCTTTTAATGAAAACAGCATTCTTTAATTTGAATTTCTGCGATGAGGACTTATCATTATTTACATTCTTTATATTCGGATTGCCGTCCTCCTCTTTGATGGTATTACAGCGATTCGGCCGTTGAGACATCCGTGTTCCTCACGTGTATATCGGTCTACAGAAAATTCGGTACTATTTTCGAATATAAATAATGTTAATAAGCATTCTTTAAGTCAAAATTATGGACAATTCTGTGTGAAAATTCGGAAAAGGTCCTTTTTGTGTTCATATATCATTCTATTTAATTTTCTAGATGTTTCACCTATGTATTTCTTGTGACATGTATTACACTCTATCATGAGCACTAAAGTAATAAAATATTTGAAAGCAGGCTACATGTATTATATATATGGGAAAGGTATGAATCCATCTTGTAGCTATCAGTAAATAACAGGACAGACTGTGCCCTTTTGCTTTGCATGGCAACCGGTCTAAGAGAAGGACAGTTCAAAAATTGAGGAGCATCGTTTGGGGACCTTGTGGCATTCTGTGCATCAGTTTTCTGTTTTCACCTCATTCAAAAAGTGTGGTCGTTCTGCACGATCCTTCACCACTATATCAAATCATAAGTAGTCTGGATGTTTAAAAGCTGGCCTCTCATACGTCGAGAACCGATTGGAGAGTCCGCCATATATATATATATATATATATATATATATATATATATATATATACACACACACACACACACACACACACACATATATATATATATATATATATATATATATATATATATATATATATGAAGAAATATAGTCTTAAGATGTGCTATATTTATGGGATAAAGTGCTCAATATCAGAGATAAAGCGTGTGGTGTAAATATTAAAGTGAACATAGAAGTCAACACTTAGAGGCGACAGCCTGTTTCATGCTAGATGCAATCGTCAGGTGTTGACTTCTATGTTCACTATATATATATATATATATATATATATATATATATATATATATTAATTCTGTTTTCAACTCTCAAATACACATGACATTCAATGTCATTCCCATTGTTTTCAACTACTGTACTGTACTGATGCGGCATTTACCCTGGGCGGATTGAGCCGGCTTCTTCCTGTTATGAGAAGAAGATTCTTGGGATAAATTACAGAAGTAGGGTACCCAGGCCTACTCGATTGTTTTCAACTATGTAAACATCAGTAAACATCATTAAAAAAATAACTCAAACTGTTAAAGACTAGTTTGGAATTATTCAATTTTATTTCCTCATATGCAACTGAGTTTTCTTGCAGATTGTTTTTAATGAAAAGGTTATTTTTTTCAAGAAGTCTGCAGAAGCTTTCCTTCTGGACATTTATTTTCTACTATCACCATTTATTTGTGGTATCTGGTTTCAAAAAATTATGTTTGGAGAATAATTTTTGGTTTTATAGTACACCCTTATGCAAATTAATTGAAACATTGCTTTAGCTCACTTTTTTTCCCTTTTGAAAATATATCTATGGTATTGATTGACAGGAGAAAGTGAAGTCTGAATTTATAGGATTAGGAGTTATCATTATCTACATTATATTCATTTGAACTAATGTCATCTTTTTTGTTATTATCATAGCATTTCTGTCCTTCTTTAGGAATCTGTTTATCCATGGAATTTTGAAATGAACCTTTTATTTATCGGTGTGGATAGTTCCAATGAGAATATCTAGATATTCTTTTTAGTACTGTTCAGTGATGTGATTGCTGTTACCACTGATTATAAGGCTGTACTACCCGACTGAAAGACTGTACTCACGATTTCTATGTCATCAAATACTCGAACCAACGCTTTAATCCAGCAGACTATTATCATGTAGGATAAGAGGCTAAACACTCGAGGAAGGCCGGGGAGCACAACGGGTGAAGCATTGTGAAAATAAGAACAATGATGAAGACATTATTCCGATTTCAAATAATGTAAATAATTATATCTACAGATAAATTGCCCTATAGTTCTTCAAAATCGCCCATCTCTATTTCCTTCTGGAATTACTTCATGACCTTTCAGTGGTATTTATTTTTAAGTAAGCAGATATTCAGATTTTATTTTATAATGTTTAGGCTTGTTGTTATGTTGGATGTCGCAGACAGACTGTCGAGTTCTGAAACATAGGAAAAAATTATGAAAATTAGAGTTAAATAAAGACGTCACTTATGAGGAGAATAAAACATCTTCTCCACTACGAATTTATAGTGGCGGCCACTGGTTTATAAAAAGTAAAATAAATGTAACGAGAATCACTAAGTGTAAGAGGCGCGTATGAACATTTGTAAGCAAATGAAATAGCGTGGAAAAAGTTGAAATAGTTTCTCGGATGAATCGTCATACATGGAAAGTAGCAGTATTTACATTAGTCGGACTATTGTCCTCATCTTTGTCGCCATATTTGTCACAACGTTTCGGCCGTTGTACGCTCCGGACTTCTTCAGGTGGTTGGAATTTCGAACTGAACCCTTTATTTCGATCACTGGGGTAGACTGTTCTAGTTCCACGTGCCATGTTTGATGGATGTCAGTTATCAATTATCTCCTGCTAATTTTCCCTCTGAAAGTTATCCACTGCCTTAACCAGGTACTGAACTCACCTTCTTTGGGTCTGTCACTGGATCTAACCAACGCCTTTATCCACTGTGCCATGTGTCCTTGAGGATAAAGGCGTTGGTTAGATCCAGTGACAGACCCAAAGAAGGTGAGTTCAATACCCAGTTAAGGCGGTGGAGAACTTTCAGAGGGAAAATTAGCAGGAGATAACTGATAACTGACATCCATCAAACATGGCACGTGGAATAGTCCGACTAATGTAAATACTGTACATAATACCTCATCTCAGAAATATAGACAGACTCATGGAAAGTAGCATAACAATGTTATCCAAAGACGGGATTATAAAAAGAAAGAAACAACATCATTTTCTGCACTGGATAAAACTGTACCTGAATCAGGCAAGCTAACAATATTAGTAATGTTAATATCAGCTCTTTCCTTATAAGGAAAGATTTGGCTTTCATTGACCGAGCAGCAAATGCTACTTTTGGTTGAATTTTCTAAAATCTTTCTATTAAAATAATTTTTCATGAAAATAGGTTCTCAAGTCTACTGTTATCGTTCTTTCCAGTGTTGATGTTAGTTTCCTTTGTTAACCTTTTCTTTAAAATAGTGTGGCGCATCTGGATTATGGCATCATTACATGTGCTATCTATTTTCTCTTTTTGCTACCGTTGAACGTCCTCAAGTGATGTGGTTTCTGTCATTTCGTACAGTTCTTTGTGATTGTGTAGCGTCAGTCCATTAGGTTAAAAGAACGGACCTTGCTAAGTCATAGAGATTTCATTCGCTAGTCGTTAACTTTAATCACTGATCCGAGAAAGCGGTTGTATAAGCTGACAGTTTAGATATTTCTAAACGAGTTTGGCGAATGGCATCCACATGAAAATCTCGATCTGACGAGGCTATTTAAGAGCATCAATCGAAAAGAAAAAATATCGAATTAAAATATATAGCATTTTCAATGAGTAAGTAAAAAATGATTTTATAATTCAATGTATACTATTATCACTGTTGTTTTGTACTCTACGATCATTTCAGTTCAGCCAGTGTTCAGAATGGATATATTATTTGGTAAATAACTCGGTATTGTTCGGTGTGTTTAATCATGTAGATGTCCTTGTAAGTGAGAAGGAAAATTAGAGACCAGAAAGAGAGAAATTTTCTGTTAAACTATCAAATTTATATAAGTACATTTCCGTGGAACAACATAAGTTCGTTACAAATATTTCCAGAAATATCAATTTGTTGTAATCTAGGAAGAGTTACTGAATAAGGAATAACCAAAGCGGTAGTTGGAAATGAAATGGTAACCTTTATAAAACCAACAAAATACAATACTCGCCAGAGGCGTGAAGTAGGTAAACCACTTCTAGTGGTGGACTATTTAGACATCATATTACCCCGACTTGTCCATCGTATTTATGAGGGTAGGGACGCACCATTAGTGTTCATAGGTACAGTATATAACACCATTACAAATGGCGACCAAATGAACTAAAGCAGGGGTCAGCAACCTACGGTACGCGTGCCACGCCAAGCAATTTTCAATGGTACGCAGCCGCAAATGACATCACGAAGTCCGAACCAATAACTACTACAATGCAAACAAAGATATTCAGCTGTTTTAATTTTAATATATACTAAAAACTATATATACTATATATTACTATATGAAATATATTGTATAACAGGTATTTTGACCTTGGCTTGTATAAAAATATCTGTGCTGTTAGCACACTGAATGATTTAAAAATCCTAATTCGGCAGATAGTTAGCAAAAGGTTGCCGACCCTCGAACTAAAGGACGCATATAAAACTAAAATGAAGACGCAATTCAAACTTTCCAGTGCTTCATTTTGAAAACCCATTCCCTTTTGGTCTTACCTCATCCTTTCACAGAATTTATCAAGATGTATTAAGATAGATATTGCAAATCTCTAAAAGCTTTTATTTACTTGGTTCTTCGGAAACTGTGATCTTGAAGCTAAAATTGTTGATATCCAGTAAATATCTGCGCCATCTTGTGTTTTTCTTCCATTTCCATCTATTGTTAATATTCTTAAACTGATCTGTTTTCGTTTATTCAATAAGCCACGTTTTTATTTTATTTTTAGAACAACCTTTCCATGCCAGACTTTAGAAAGTATCTCTTATCGACAAAACAGAAAAGAGAGAAAATAATGAAAATAAATAATATTACGATTATTTTCAAAGCGAGAAAATCCTGCTAAACTAGAAAATCAGCATTCAAAATTCTCTTTATCTGGAGCTGAACATCAGACACTAGATTCAATTGAAATTGCACATTAAGATAAAACACACAAATAGTTGACAAGGATAAAAAAAAAATGCGGGTAAGGCTTGACTATTTTTAACATGAGCTTTTCAAATCCTAGTCTTTTACCTGATTTGGAACATCGACCAATGGGTTTATATGGAATAACACAACTATTTCATCCACCAGATCACACTCATCAAACCGGTTCTCATCCATTTTTTACTTATTTTCCCCCGTGTTAATCCAGCGCTTCTTTTCGATATGTATCAGGTTTTTATGTCCCAGTCTGAGAGTGTCTAATTAGTTTCGTTAGTATGACAACTCAAGGACTATATTTAGTGCGTCATAATCTCGGAAGCCATTAACGGGGAGCTATTTTCTCATTGTGTGGGAAAATAAATAGCCTTGCACCAAAGAATATCTCATCCGATATATATATATATATATATATATATATATATATATATATATATATATATAGATTTGTTTTAGTCTTATAGATTGATGCCTCTTCGAATATAGTGGAATATGCGTCGATGACAGTGATTTCCTTTCGCAACTCTAGTTCTTAGTTCACCTCATGGCCTATGAGACTAATGGGGAAACTATGCTGAATAATTGCGCTTCATGGCATTTCTTAGGTTATTGCAAATTACATGGTGGCGGCGCTCATATCCTCTCCAAGTAACATGCGACAGATTGTACCGAGTTACATGGTTCAAGCAGCAAGGAGTAATCCCTGACCTGAACTATTCATAGGAAAGAAAAAAAAACAGATGCGCATCAGCTTCTGATTCGCATAGTTTGAATTAAAAGTAGTCTTCTCTGAGACTAGCTATCACGTAAGTCTAGAGAGTCAAGTATACATTTCTATTTAAAACCGAGCTGAGGTAAGAATAAATAGATTCATGCCTTCCCCAAGAGCATTAGTGCGAAAGTGAATGTAACACACTTAGAACTTGAACTAGGTTCATCGATTTTATTTCAGTGCTGATGACTTATGTTATAAGCTGTTTCTCATATTTAGCCTTGTGCCAGAACTCTTGCTATATATCTCTTTGCTGATCATCGACGACGTCTGTAGTTGATCACTATTGGATATTTGAACTTCAACTTATCCGTTAATATGTTTTTAAAGTGGGAGTCCTTCCACTCTGTCGGCCTCCAAAGTTGTTTCCCCAGTTCTATGAAGAAAATGTTTTTTGGTTGCTGGAGTTGCCAAAAAGAATGTACAATTGACTGCCGATGACTTAGTCTGTGTCATAGTGTGGTTGCCAACGAAGGTTAAAGAATCCTGTGTATTCTGCAGTTTATCTATATAGAAGAGGACTTATGTCTTTTCTATCATTAGTGCCAAATGATCGTCAGCAGACTCAGCTGATCATTAAACACGATTTGCAGATTCTGTTTTCCGTGCCAGTGACCATTACGACAATCTGCACTTCCAGCATTTTATCAGTCGTCCATTTTTCATTTCAACGGTTTTCTCTGCTCTCTCCTTTTATTTTCTTTCGTCTGATACTCTTTAGTTATTGGTTCGCCTGACGTAAAGCTGTATCTTATACTTTCATATAGAGGGCATTAACAGCGAGTTCGATCATTCCCCGTTCTCCTGTGACTCTATGACAAGCTTACAGAATATCTCCTGATCAGTATTTGATAAACAGAAATAGCAAATTTGTCCCGAGGGTCATTGATAGTGAGTTGGATTCTTCTCATTTCTGTGGTTTTCGGCGAATCTTAGCTAAGCTGTAACAAATTTAGGCGGAGTTTAACTGCGACCAGAAATAACCATTTATTTTTCAAATTCTTTTGCAGATTAAGCACGTAAATGGATCTCCCTATGGAAGTCAAAACAAAATAATTGAAATTCGTAATCTGAAGTACTTAATCGATAGTAATATATGAAAAAAGAACTCCAGATAACAAAATTCATTTAAAAATATTTTTTTACATTTTAAAAATTCAATTAGTTTCAGCATATTTTGTTTTAACGTCCATTGGGAGGTCAATTCATAATGAATTTACATAGCAAACTAGATATCCCTATTAACTTTTATATATAAAAAAAAGTAATTATATTCGTGGAGTGCTGAACTGTTATGTAATACCCCTCTTCCTATATGGCAGTGAATGCTGGACAATCTCCTTACAGATGCAGCAACAGAAATGTGGTTCTATAGAAAGATGCAGATAATAACATGGACTGAACATGTGAGCAACAAGGAAGCTTCAAGGAAAACGGAAACAAAAGGGCGCTTATACTTAGTATCAGAGAGAAACAACTCTAGGAGACATAATGAGGAAAGAGGGCTTAGAAATTTGACACTCACAGGACATATCAAAAACAAGAATAGCAGAGAAAAGTAGTGAATAACCTACCTAACGAGCTTGTAGAAATGGTTATCAGAACAGTGACTAGGAGGTATAGCATAAAGACAAACCTTACTGAAAGGTACAAATAAAATGAAGTTATGAAGAGCCGACAACCTGAAGGAACATAACACATAGAATCAGAATAAGAAAATCTGGAGTGCTAAATTCATAGTAATATAAAAAAATTGAAAAAATATTATTTCTGTTCTCATTGCCTATTGTACAACTCCACCTATATTAATGCGCTTGTTCCTCACTAGGTGACTCATTTTTGTGTGGAGCCAAATATTTTTTTTTATTAAATTTGGTTGTTCTCTTCACCTAAGTAGTGTTCTTATTCTAGAGCGCTTTCTGCCAGGCGTATATAAGCCTGACTGTCTTAACTCCAAATCTATGAGCCGGGTTTTTGTGTACTTGCCAAAATCCGTGATAACTAATAATACAATCGCATAAACCACTGCTAAACAACCCTTCCCCCAGCATTTTTCTTAACACATTTTGTAATTAGTTTCTTTCTTAAAGTCCTCCCACTTCTAGATTCGCATAGGTCTTTTATTTTTATTTTAAATTTCTACTACTTCTCTTAAATGTCGTCTGCCTCCTACGCATTAATTTCTTCGTTCACTGGATAGAATAAATTTAACTCTTAATTCATTTGGGCACCCACTCTTACTCTTGCGCTTCTCCCACTCCTTGTTCTTCTTCGTATCATACTCCCTTCCTTCTATATCCCCCCTCCCCGCTTCTATACCCATTTTCTTTTCTTCTCTTCCCTCTCGTTGCAGCCTTCCCATACCTCTTCATCTCTTTGCACTATTGATTTTCCTTTCCCATTACTTCAAAGATTTTACTTTTTTTTTGTGTTCACTTCTTACGACCCCAATCCTTCAAATAACTCAATTATTCAATTTTTTAAAGATAGCTTAGCTAACTAGATAGATAAATAGAAAGAAAGAGATAGATATATAGAAAGAGAAATTGAGAGAGGGAGAGTCCGATAGAGAAAACAAAACAAAATAAACTTTCCGTCTTACTATACTGAAATATTTCGTTAAGAGAAAGATGAAGTTCATCAACGCCTGATGATTTGTTCACTGGCAATGAACCAATGTCTTTTATTATAATATTCTCTACCAACCGAGGGGTAAAGCTCCGTGTTGAGCCGAACTTAACCGAATCATCCCGAGGGAAACCGAACAAAGACAAAAGTAGACATAAAGCACGGACGCATTCGGTATTTTTTTCTCTTTGCTTTGATGACCTCCTTCCTTTATTTTTTTGTCACTTATATCTTCAAGTTATTTGTTAATTTCTCTTTCTATGTGTATCTAGGGATTTTACTTTATTCCGTTGTTAATTTCATTTCTTTTTTTTTTTTTACTTGCTCACCTGTTAATTCCTACTTCATTTTCTTTATCTTCTTTTCAGACATTTTTGAGTGTTTCATTCATTATCATTCTTTTTATCTTTATTCTCTCTCCTTTTTTACGTCTTTCGTTGCATATTTTCCTTTCTGCAAATTATTTTCTCTTTCTTTCTTTCTTTCTTTTTTTCTTTTTTTCTTTTTTTCTTTCGTCATTAAATTATTTAGTCAGTCCTGCCAGGTACTCATTACGAGCGCAAAGTGTGTGTCCCTATTAGATTAGCGCGTCATAAGGTTCATATGCCATTCAGAATGACACATCTCTAGGCGACACCGACAACAAGACAGACCGACAGACAGGCAAACAAACAGCACAATAAGAGGAGAAGATAAATAAGAGAGAGAGAGAGAGAGAGGGAGATTTCAAAGGAATGAAAAAAAAAGCAAAGAAAATCGAAACAGCGAGGAATAGAGATTTAGAAGTAGCGAAAAGCAAAACTGATTATGAAAAATTGGCACAGAAGAACTGAGATGTGACAGAAAGAGGGAATATGACCAGAGGTCGGTGATCGAAACCAGCTAAAAATTGCGGATTTCAACAACGGATTTTCAAATCTTGCATGAGCTCTCCGTTTGATTACAAGTTTGATGTAACTTACGATGCATTATCTCAAAGTCAACAGAAATGTGCGGGAAGCTAATGATTATTGATACCCAACCTATTGAGTCAGTCTGCCGATAGGCTTCGTGGTATCTACTCGTGTTCATTTATTACGGAAGGTTCTGAAAAGTTCTCGTGGAATAATTTTAAGGAAAATAGTTTTTGTAATTGTAGTAATTAATATCAAAACAGAACATTATAGTAAGAAATAAAATTGTGGCTTCCCTCCGCCTTTTCTATTTTTCATGGCAGCTGCTCCGTTGAGCTACTTTCATTGGTTCCCAAATTGCATGAATTTAAGCGCGCCATAAGGTTTGCATCTCGGTCCCACCTTTTCACCGTCGAAACGACTTAATGTAGCCATCTCTTCTACTCCAACAGCTTTTTATCTCATACCCCCCGTCAGTGGAAGTCCCTTTCTATCACTTGCTTCCTAATAGCTATAATATTCAAATGTAATGTCAACCGACATCTTCTGATGTCTTGGCCTTGATCCTGTTCTTATTTTTATCCCTTTCCTAAACACTCCTCTTTATTCTCTCACTCTCACTCTCTGTCTCTCTGTAACCCCCTTGCGTGCTAGTGGCACTCCTGCCTTGCTTGGGGCGAATTGCTTAAAAAAAAAATTAAATGTTTGCATACATTTTCCTACTCAATGAGATCAATCATCATCAAAATGCCAGAAACTGCGAAAAAAACTTAATGTTATGGAAGTTTCAGGAATTTCTTCACGGATAGACAGAATATGTGTTGCTCCGGAGGGTAATTTATGACTGGGATTGCTGTATGTATTCCCAGGTGGACAATCTCGAAAGGATGGTAAGCAAATTTAAATAATATAAGAAATATATTAACTCCTGAAGTAATGATTTTTAGGCTTAGCCTTCAAACTTTCTGATATCATTTTGTAAATTTAGTCTTGTGGTGTAATAAGTAATATTGAAGTAGGCTGGAATAAACAAGGAGCCTATATCTTTCTCTCCATATATATATATATATATATATATATATATATATATATATATATATATATATATATATATATAATAATAATAAATCCTAATAAACAGGTAATACCTATCTAGGTTTCACCACATGGCATCATCAGGGTGAACTGGAGCCATATTTATGGGATAAAATGCTCAATATCAGAGATAGAGCGTATGTAAATATAAAAGTGAACATTGAAGTCAACACTCAGAGGTCAATCCTGAGGCCATATGTGTTAGTTTTTTTTCTCGACTATTTATACATACGGGTTAGTGGTGCATTGTGGATAGTCCATTCTGACGGTAAAAATAAATAAAAATAAGTAAAATAAATTAACCCAAATAAATAAACAAACCATTCCCGCCAAAATAACCGCCAGAATGGACTACCCACAATGCATCACTGAACTTTATATATGAATAGTAGAGAAAAAACATAAACACACGTGGCCTGACGATTGTGTCTAGCATGATACATCCTGTCACCTCTGAGTGTTGACTTCAATGTTCACTTTTATCTATCTATCTTTATATATATATATATATATATATATATATATATATATATATATATATATATATATATATAAATGCTGGGCATGTAACTTTAGAACGTAGGCGATCACAGCTTCTGTCTCATGTTGCACTCCGTAATACTTACCCTCTTTTGATCTCTGTCTTTCTGGTACTTGCTCTTTATTTGCTTAAAATTGCCAAGGAGTTTACCTGTGGCTTTCTCCTATTTCTCTTGCATTGGATGTGTTCTGCGAATCTTTATTTCTTCTATTCCTCTAAAAACTGTAACAAAAATACACATCGATCGTTGAAAGGAACCGCTTTTATATTTTAGGGTTGATAGCCATGAACTCCATCCATTCTTTTATCAAAACGATTTGAACTATCCATTATCGATTCGTTTTCCGGTGTATTTTCCATAGACGAGTCTTTAGTCAAATTTTCATCGTCTATTAGAAGAATTCACAAGAAAGAATTTCATTTACAAAGTTCAACTCAGTAAATTAAAATATCATGTAGTAAAAAATACGAGATCTGAAGATGGTATTTTACAAATTATTCAACTGGCAATTGTGTGTCTGTCTGGAAATGCAGCAGGAGAAAGATTGTGTTAACCTGGGTTCGAATATCGACTGCTAGTGCCACGAACAGAAGGAACTCAAAAAGAATAGGTTATATCCACAATAAGAGTCCCATCGGGAAATACTCCAAATATTCAATATTAACGGAAATGTTTTCCGAAGAAATATTTTCACGAAGAAATTCCAGAAAACGGATTCCTTCGTTTTCAAAGTTGGCTTCAAAATTACATTTTGGTTTGACTTTTAAGTGGACTTCGAATAATTTCAATAATAGTAAAAAGAAATATATTCACTTTTAATATGGCAGTCATACAATGAAAAACGGAGGCGGTTCAACATGGTGTCATGGTTATCAAGCTTGTCTCGCTAGATCTATTGAGCTCGATCCTCACTCGGCGCTCCTTAATCTCGGCCTTGTGCTATAAATAAGCTATTATTATGGACTCTTCAACGTGGTGTAATGGTTAGGAAGCTTGACCAATTACAGCTGACATGAGTTCGATCCTTACTGAGTTCCTCATATTTTCGGCTATGTGCCACATGTAAGTTACGGTTAGACAATCATCACAGAATACAAAATGGAGTGCCACCACTGAGTAATCTCAAGAGAGTGTTCTATAACACCCTCTCTGATTCATTATCATGTCACATCAAGGCCGCACAACCAGTTTTCAAAATATTCAAAATGTCTGGTTACCTTCTCTAGTTAGTTTTGAAACAAGGCTACAATCATGGGATACACTACAAATTGTTTTGATTATTTTTAGTTACTCTCCAGTTACTTAATACGAAAATGATATTTACTAACATTAGTGTAAAAAAGCAAGATCGAAGGGGAAATTATTACAAGAAAAAAATTTACACCAATCTTCCAAGTTGTAAAGATCATTTTGCTTGTCCTTAAAATCAGCATTTAAAGTTCTGGTTTTGCTTTGATCATCAACGACTGTCACTGTTGTGTAATGGGTAAATATGATGAGTCTGTTTTATAGACAATATATAAGTAGTTATTTAAGAAGAAGATTTGTGTAATACAAAGGCAAATAAGATGAAATCGGATTAGAATGCGGACTTTGCTCGAACACTAAATTTTGGCACTAGTACAATGTCCATAACTATTTATGAGACAAGTTTTCTTTCTACAAAATATGTTTTGTTACTTTCTACTAAGAGTAAATCAGTTTTGTCACAATGTCACAAATATTGTGTACACAGTGAAATTTCGCATTCATTTCTCAATTGTAAAACATTACACAAAGTTGTAACGCCCTCTATTACTAAATTGTTATTTAATAAATTAATTTAGTTCTGGTACAATATCACAAGTATAGGACACTTAGTAAGAATCCGACTTTACTCAGCAGTAATGACTTAAATCAGCTTGTTAACCATCACTACAATATAATTTGATTGATGTATTTGTAAAATATCAAGACTATATATATATATATATATATATATATATATATATATATATATATATATATATATGAGAGACCAGGAGGCATGTGTAATCTTGTGTTATATAAATGGGGAAACGTAGAAATAATTTGCTTATCGATATCCGATGTGGGAAGCCGTGAGAGTAAATATTTCACTCTTCTCTTAACTGGTACTTCGTTGTTGTACTAACATCAAGAAAACATTTTAACACAGGTTGTATTTTGAAAAAAAAAATATTGACTTTTTTTATTTTGAGAAATTTTCTGTTCGATATACAATTATGATTTCAGACGTCACTCTCTTATTTACATTATAAATGAGTAAATCGATCTCAGTCAGTTACATCTATCTATCTATCTATCTATCTATCTATCTATCTATCTATCTATCTATCTATCTATCTATCTATCTCAGTTACTTCATTATCTATCACAGTTTCTTATCTATCTATCTATCTATCTATCTATCTATCTATCTATCTATCTATCTATCTATCTCAGTCAATTCTATCTATCTATATATTTCTCTTTTTATACTGTAAAGTTCACCCTGCACAAGGCCCGGAAGCCACTCGAAGTAGAGGGTTAGGTTAAGGGATAGTTTATATGGATAGGAGGGGGAAATAACGAATAACTCTAAACTTGAACAGGTTAAGATTGTAGTGATCTATCTCAGTTCTGTTCATTATCTATCTATCTATCTATCTATCTATCTATCTATCTATCTATCTATCTATCTATCTATCTATCTATCTATCTATCTATCTGTCATGTCGTTGTGTTTATATACATAAAAATAAAATAATTATCGAAATCAGATGTTAAGTAATAACGCTTCAAGTTCATATTTACACCATAAAGCTTGTAAGTTCTCGTTGCAAGATGGCCGACCTACCGAATTCTGAGTAAGCGTTAATACTATTAAGCACTGGAATCTCTCAGGATCTTAAGGTCATGGTCAGAAGTTTAATTTATAATTGGCAAAATAATCTATTATTTATACATATACAAGCGTGTATGTAGTTTGGACGTGCCATTGTCCGAAAGCAGAGACAAAGTTAACCGGAAAATCTGACTTGTAAATTAATATTTTCTTTCAAAGTTCACTGACATGAAGATGTGGATGATACAGGTTTTAAGTAAAGTCATATTAATCTGTGAACTGGGATCGCATCAAATAGGAATCACATATATTCCAACTGTATATTGTTTAAATACTTTCGTTTATTTTCATCACGTGAGAGTCAAACCTAACTGTTATCGCTATCATGCAACTACGGTAAGTGCGACGCTGAAATCCGAAGACGTATTAGGATGGCCAAAGACGCATTCCAAGAGCTAGGCAGAGTATTACGCAACAGAAGGATTTCTTTGGTGACAAAGAAAAGAGTACTGAGCTGCTATGTGACATCTGTCTTCCTTTACGACAGCGAATGTTGGACGGTCTCCTCAAAGATGAAGAGACTCGATGCAACTGAGGTATGGTTGTACAGAAGGATGCTAAGGATATCATGGTCCGAGCTTGTAAGTAACGATGGAGTTTTGGAGAGAATTCAAACAAGGAGGAGGCTTATACTTAGCATCAGGAGGAGGCAGCGGAAATTTCTGGGACACGTAATGAGAAATGAGGGCTTGGAGAATCTGATACTCACAGGTCGAATACAGGGAAAGGGAGACAGTAGAAAGCATAACATACCTAATGGGCTTAAGCAAGTGGATGACAGAACATAGCCAGGGGGAAGTAAAAAAGGGACAAAACATATTGAAAGCAAAAGGGATAGAATGGTGTGGAGAGCCATGATCGCCTACGTCCTGAAGGGACACAGCATATGAAAAGAAAATAAGTCAATTAATTATTTCTATAAATTGTCAGAGCAGAAGAAATCATCTACTTTAATAACGATCTAATAATAAATATCTGAAAATATATCCTTGTAGGATTATCCCACCTTATCTGTCAAGGTTTTTCTCTTGTCCATGGAGTGTTGTATAAAGTGATATAAAAGGAAATGATTCAAAACCACTCTCTTTTTCTTTACATATGTCTCTCTCTCTCTCTCTCTCTCTCTCTCTCTCTCTCTCATACTTTTTCTCTTTTCAAACACAGGATGAGATCGTGACAATCTCGTTTCCCCTTTGTGGACATTTTTAATCCGCAGGCGAACCGATTTTTAAACTTAACCAAACCACGTAGCTCATCGCATCCCCCCCACAATATACACTACACTTCTTATTGAAAAAAATCATGTGACCACAATAAAATTTCTGCTAGACTTAATCATCAAATGGGCTCGGGCCGTATAACATTGAAACATCGGTTCCCAATTCAAATCATTTTTGACTAAATAATGAAGAAATATATTTTTAAAGTGTGCTATATTTATGGGATAAAGTGCTCAATATTAGAGATAGAGCGTATGTAAATATAAAAAAGTGAACATTGAAGTCAACACACAGAGGCGACAGACTGTTTAATGCTAAATACGATCATCAGGTCACGTGAAACAGAGTCGCTACGGACTGGGACTAAGAATTGTAACTCGTTAGAACATTTGCCATAGTAATACTAATAGTGTAGTGTTTCGTCTGTGGGGTGAGGATATATCTATATTTTACTCTGTTGCCTGTTTGGTGGTTAAGTTAGTTGTATATTTCTTCTCTGGGATCAGTGATCATCTCGAAGTAAAAAAAAAAATAAGGATTCAAATACAGACCAATAATGTAGGGAGGCAAATACTTTTAACTGATAATTTAGCGCGAAATACAACTCCTATCGTGTACTTGAAAAATATTTAATACGTTCAGTTCCCCCTTCTTGCTTTTTTGTTTATTAAGAATTTTATCGAGCGTGCAATATTTTGATGAACTGCGGTTAGTGTCATCGCATAATTGATTGACTACTATTAGCGTACTGGCCCAGATGTATTTCAGAAGCCTAAACGAACGCATTCACTTTGCTTTTACTTTTTTATTCTGCTACAAATACACACATTCACACAAAGGCGCATCAACATCAGCTCGTCTTGCTTATGCGTGCTCATGAATAATTAATCTTGGCATATCGATGTTTCTTCGCATATTAATCTGAGTGTCCATGCATGTACACATTCGTCGAACGTATGTGCATCAGTGTTAATGAGCAATCATGAAATAACTTACTATAAATAAACACACTGAGAACAAAGAAATTCATATAAAATCCTCTGAAAAACACAGATACTCGCCGCCTTGTAAAATATGTAAAATATCGCTATGTATATTATTGGTTGATTTGGGAGGATCATACAGGACTTCTGCAGACCCTCAGGTGATATGTGACGCCTATACGAAAAAGAGCAAATATATGTTAGATGTTGGTTTTAGAAGATTCTTTGCAGAGAGGCTCTTTCAGATTGTTTGTGACGCTTTATACACCAGAAGCCGGTTTTCAAACATCAATTATATTTAGAGGGTTTGATTGCTCTTTATGATTCTAGGCTTGCGTATCGCTCTGTGCTCTTGTTTTTTTTTATGGGGCTTGATTTTGCGTGAGAAATTGTCTGGGAGATCGTGCACAACAATTTCACCTGTTTCTGTTTCTCATCGATGGTAGTTGAAGTCACACGAGATGAGGGTTCTTATACCACTTCAATGGGGGACTAGAGTTTCCGTCATCCAGTGGTTAGTTCTTCCAGGAGAAGATAGTTTCCATCTTTACCAGTCCTTCTGAAGGAATAAATTTTAAATTTTGTTCGTTTCTTTAGTTTGGTGCAACCTTTTAAGTTTACAATGTTTAAATTTCTTTCAACATTGATATTAATTGGTTTAAAACTAATGGAAAAAAAAATTAATGAAATGTCAGTTTTATCTATTTTCCGCTACCCCCGTCCTCATATATATATATATATATATATATATATATATATATATATATATATATATATATGAGTGTGTGTGTGTGTGTGTAATCTTTGCCCATGTCACTACCCTCACCAGTTCTACGAATCTCACCATTTGAGACTCCTTACTCTGATGATGACTTATGAAATTCTAAAGCTTTGACCAAGTTTCTCACAAAATTAACTTTGGACAATTTCTGGCGGAATTTCTTCTTTATTTGAGAATGATTATTCGTAATTTGGAAAAGTCGATCAATAAAATTAATCAGCATAAAATGTCTGTCGTCTTTAATAACATTTGCCTTAAAAACATTTGCTGCCTAAATGCACACAATAAGTCGAAAGAGGTTACCTAAAATTTGAAATCTTGCAACACTTAGACAGCAATGCAGATTAGACAAAAATCTAATATTTTAAGGAAACTTTATGCAGTAATGGGTTATTATTATTATTATTATTATTATTGAACATAGGCGAAATTCTTCAGGAAGAGAACATATTCCTTGCTCGAAGTGTATTAATTAATTTTGTATTGTAAAAGGCACGCAACTTTCAATTTTTAGGCGCTTCTTCGAAATCCATTTGGCCTAGAGTACACACACACATACACACACACACACACACATATATATATATATATATATATATATCTTTAAGAATGCGCTCCGTAATTTTTAAGACAATATATAAATTATGTAGTATAAAATTTTTGTTCAAATATATGTATGTACTATCACTTTAAACGTTAAATTTAGTGGAAACTCTTATTTGAGTTTATTTTTCCGTTTATTTATTAAACTATATATTTATTTAATTTCGTATACCGGCTTGAATATTCGACAGATGTTATTAAAGAAAAGATGCGTCTTCCGGGAGAAGATATATATATATATATATATATATATATATATATATATATATATATATATATATATATATATAATCCTCTCTAATTGGATATTATATGCCGTTAGTGAAACAGAGTTGCTGGCTCACAACCATCAGGTCACGAGAAACAGTGTCGCTGTAATGGGACCGAGGAGATGCTGTCAAATTTCAACCTAATTTACTGCCACCATGTTCTCACTAATGACCTTGGGAAATTTATGAATCCACTTCTTCCTTAGTTCTCTGAAACATCAGGCTTGACTATGCTTTCTAGCTTTTAGAAGCTGCTAGGATATGAAAAGGACTACTATAAATACAGAAGTCTGCAAAAAGGCAACGGGAAACCACTCTACTCTCTTTCCCAAGTCAAATTACAGATAATTAAGAGAACGAATCTTTGGCGTGTAGTGATCGCTTTCAATAAATATGGTGTTATTATTATTATTATTATTATTATTATTATTATTATTATTATACGTCTTTACTTCCGGCTCCCAAACAGAAGTGGCATCATGACATTTTTCCCTGTGCCTTTTTGTAATAAAAAGAAACAGAAAATGATTACACACATTTTACATAGATCAAGCCCTTCGTAAGTTGTGTTGTATTTTTGTAAGGCATACGTTGCCACGGATCGTCTTAATGAATCGATCGGAACTTTTTCCAATCAAACCGAGGGCTCCAACTACAAATAGATTTATTAATTTCAGATTTACCACTTCTTTGAGATTTCCACTTCAAAGATATATTACAGTCCACAGGAATTGGTATGTCAATAAGAAAGCACATTCTGTTTTTGTGGTTATTCATCACGGTGTCTGTCACGTTGTTCTTGTTGTGCATATTGTAAACTCCCATAAAATTTTTACAGGTCCTAGGTCAGTAACCAGGTTTGGGTTTTGTTCATACCCGTTTCTTCCAGTTTCCTTTCAGTAAAAGTTGCAGATTTTCCACTGCAAATATTGGCTCATCCTGTCATGCCGAGTTTTATATTCAGTGGGTGCTAATACCGTGAAACCTGATACAAGATGCTCAATCGTATCTGGATATTTATCACAGAATGTGCATTTTTAACACAAATTTTCAGTATGTCTGCTTGGTAATTTCTAGTTAGGAAGCATTGGTCCTCAGCAAGAATAAAAACTTCGGTTTCAACTTTTAACCCTACATAACGTGGGTACAAGGTTTGTCTAAATCAGCTTGTTTGGCACGAGCAGAGAAGAGGTTTATCTTGCTGCTGTTACAGTAGGTGTATTATGGTTTATTTGCACTTTTCACACTCTTTGGAATTTATTAGCTTCCTTTATTACTGAATAGATTTTCTTACTTTTTATATTCTTTGTCACGGATCATCAGCGAGACTTCTGTAGTTTCCAGGTATCTTTGAAGACCGATGAGTGTAGTTTTGTAAAATCTAGTTGAACTAACACTCTGCCTCCTACGGATACGGACTCACACGCACAATCAACATCAGCCAGTGGCAAGTGTAATGCTTTCTCGTTTTGACATCCATTTGTTTAATGTCCGCTATGGTCCAGGGATCTCCGAAGAGTTTAGGGATGATATGCTGTTTTGTGAATTCGACTTGGTATTTAACACCAAACGCAAACAACTGGAGTATTCTTTGTTTTTTTTAATTTCTCCTTCATTTGGATATGCTGTATTCCATCTCCTTCGCTAATTCCTAGGAACTTATAGGCTTCTTCTTGTTCCAGTTCCATAATCCTTTTGACAAAATCTAGATCTATCGAGTGTGTTTCTGTAATTCTCCCTTTCTTGAATGTTACTTTTTCACATTTATGTTATATAAAATCCATACCGATTTTATCACTGAAACATTTTACAGTATTGATAATGTTCTTCAGCTCATTGCCGTCTTTGGAAAATAGTTTGCTATAATCCATACAGAAAAGGTGATTAAGCCCTTAACGTTTTACTTTGTATCCATAGTTATTACTGTTTAGTTCTTGTGAAAGGGGATTAAGAACAGTCAAAATAGATGGGACGGCAGGGAGTCTCGTTGAAATATTACTCGTTGGATATTCAAGCGATTGGAAATGGTAGTGCATTTGGTGCAATTTAGGTATAATGTGGTTTTCCACATTCCCATGACATATTTAAAGAAGTTTACTATCACCGAGGAGAATTCGTATATTTCCAAAGCCTTCAAGAACAAAGAGTGTGGCAAACGGTAATCTATCGAAATTGTGCTGATATTTCTATCTTTTTTTCATGCAATTTTCTTGGATAATTATATTTATAATTAGTTTATCTTTGCTACTATATGAACCTCTTCGATATCCCTTCTGATCCAGAGGAAGAATGTCGTTTTCATCGAGAAAAGTGTAAGTACTTTTTGTTAGGACAGACGTGATCAATTTATATGTGCTTGACAGATATATTTTCGCCGATATGTTTTTGATCATCCGTTTCACCCGTTTTTGGTAAGAGATATTTAATACATTCAGTGACCCATTCTGAAATTTAATTGGGGTTGTTAATTAGCATTGATAAAATTTGCGCGAGAGCATTATGTATCGATTACATATGCTAGAGTCAAAAGTTGGGTACTTTGTCATTTCCTGGGGGATTTCCATTTTTGAGATGTTTCCTCGGAAGAGCTTGCCTTACATTAGTCTTCGTTATATTTTACCATTCTTGTACTGGTGTATCCTTCATTCTTGTGATCCATTCTTCATTGGAATTATATTCCTTTCGGTTGCTCCAAATATTCTACCAGAATTTTTGAACTTCTTCAATTATTATTATTATTATTATTATTATTATTATTATTATTATATTTCGATTTTTGCTATGGTCACTTCAACTACCAAGTCTGCGGGGAAACCTCAGTCAAGTACTGGTGTGTTGTTATGGCGGCATTTCATGATTTGTTTTTCCAACTTTCATAACGTCACTAGCGTTACATGGACAAAGTTCTCCTTAGCGTATGGGCTGTACTTATCAAGATAAGTTTTGCATTTCTCTCAAGCTGGGGTTTCCAATGATTTTTTAAATGCGTTGTTGTGTTCCTTTTTTACCACTCCAAGAGCATCTACTATGATTGGTACTATTCTACTTTTCAATTTCGACATTTTTCTATTTCGATTTCCAGGTTTTTATACTTCAATAGTTTTTCAAATTCCTTGATTGCTATGTTACAGTTCAGTGAGAAAGCCATATCAAATAGTAGGCATTTTTTTCTTTTCAGTTTTTGTCAATTATCTCTGGCCTATTTGCTTCAATCTTCCTGTCTGTAAAGATGATGTAATCCCATAGAATTGCGATGTCTTCTATTTCTGTAACCGATGCTGTGTTTATCAGTGTTTATTAACATCTTTTCCAAAGTGTTTTTCCAGTATAAATATTACTCCACAATATCGTGACGATATTTAGATTCATTTAGCGCAAGTACAGAACATCTTGTGATTAGATGGTCTATGGTTTCCTGGTATTTGTCACAGTGCCTGGATTTTGGTTTTACACTATTATATATGATACTGCCTGAACATTTCTCGGGAAAAGACTCTGGTCTTGCTCTTCAAGAATAAAGCCTTCCGTTTCAGTCTTTAATCCAGATGTTCGTAAAAATCGATGAGAGTTAACTTTATCAACATCGGCTTTATTCGCAAGTTCTGGATATTGGCCATGTAGGGGTTAGCTTGCCAGCATTGAGTCATCTGTCCAAGACCTTTATCCTGGGCTTTTTTTTTCATCATTTTTGCTGTAACTGTTGGTTTTTGGGTTTGGGTTTAGTTTTCTGCAGAATCTACTAAATTTAAATCTCGTTTATATGATTTAATAGTTTTTTTTTCAGTTTTTGCATGTTTTGACTAATTGCAACATTTAGTCCTTTGGTGCTTCCATGTAAGTTAATAAGCCAATAGATTTTGTCTTGTATGACAATTCTAGTTGAATATGATCGCTTCCGCCTTCTTTACTGGGTATGTATAGACGGTTTACATTAGCCTTTGGATGATACATGTTATGCTTAGAAAGAAGCTTTCTTGTTTTAGAATACATTCGTCTGATATCATTTAGAGTCCAGTTCAAGATGTTGAAACTATATTGAACCACTGGGATGGCAAGGTTATTAATGGCCATAATTCTGTTATGAGAATTCAATTCAGTTCTTAATATCAGTCGCACCATTCTATAGTACACGTTTCGCACTATTTCTTTCTTTTTTATGGTGAATTCCTTCATTCTAATTTACACCGAGGTTCTTGTAATATTCTTCTTGCTCGAAGTCTTTGATTGTTACCGCGGGATCTAAGCTAACAAAGGAGGTTTGTTGTGATGATTCTCGTAAACTTGTGGCATTAGCATATTTATCCAAACCGAATTCCATTCCAATATCATCACTGAAACATTTTACTGTTTTCAGGTGAATTTCCAGCTAACTGTCATCCCTAGCATACAACTTAAAGTCATTCTTGTAAAATAGATGGCATATTTTCTTTTGGGATATCTTATAAACATGTTCCATTCTCTTTACGTTCGCTGGTTAATGCTATTAGCGATATACAAAATAACAAGGGAGACAAGAAGTCACATTGTAATATTCCTTTGTTGATGTTTATTTCACCAAAATTATAGACTCCGTTTATATAAATGAGTTGAAGTGTTGACATACTTTGATGAAATTGATGACTTTCAAGACTTTAAGATCCAGGAATGAGGCACACTATCGAATGTTTTACAGTAATCTATTCGGGCAGTACTGAGATTTTTCTTTTTAATGAAGCAGTGTTCCAAGATCATCCTATTAATTAGCAATTGGTCTTCACATACGCAAGAGTCACGTTTGCACCCTTTTTGTACAAGACGTTGTAAGTCATTTTTTCGAAGGAATATACCTGTTTTGTCAGAATACATGTCATCAGTTTGCAAGTCGTGTGAAGACATGTAATTCGTCTGTAGTTATTTTTAGGACATTTGTGTCACCATTCTTGAGTAGAAGGAAGATAATGCCTTTAGTTACCCATGGAGGAATTTTAGTAGGATCATGGACCATTTCTTGAAGTTCTTTCGCTAGGTTTTGGGTACTGTATTTAGACAATAGAACCAAAAGTTGGGATTTTTATATTTCTAGAGTTGTGTGCTCTTTCAGTACACATTCAACATCCTCTTCTGCGATTCCCGCCCATTTTTGTTCTAGTTTATTTTTCACCCAATTTACCTCTTGTGTCATCCAATCAGTTTTTTTGCTATGTCCTTTAGGGAAAGCCGATATTTTCCCCAGAAATACATAACCTCTTCCATTTTTTGTGGGTGTTGTCACATCAATTTTTTGATTGCCTATTTCTCTGTAAATTTTTTGCATCGGTTTGAAAGATCTGGTTCTGTCTAGAATTTTTTTCATAACGTCTGATACTTCGAGGCTTCAGTTGCATTGTTTACAGTATTTTTTCTTCAGCTGATAGGACATCAATTTAATTCCTAATGTTGTATTTTCTTTTTACTCTTCTTAATTTTCTAGTCCTTAAATTTGTTCCTCTTGCCAATTCATTGAGTACTGATAATTCACTTTTAAGTAATTCAATTTCTTTCACTAATTTTCTTTTCCAAGGTGGATCTTTATGTCTGTGAGATTGCCTTTTTTTAGTTTGTTTGAGGTTTCATTTTTTTATTTGCTGCTATTGCTGATGCATATATTGCTTCATTGAGTCTTATATGTGTGTCTACTTCATCTAGAATTAATATGAGTGCAGCATTCTAGAGTTTAAGAATTTTGAGGTTATGATTTGTTTCAATATTTTGTGTTTAATTTATATATCTCATGATTTCTTCCTTGGCTTCCAGTATGCTATTCATGTTTTCCGTAAAATAATTCGGTTCAATGTGTTTGGGACTCGGTTTATTAGAGGTTTGCCAGCGATTAATCTCACTCTATTCCAACTCTTCTAAACTTTCAGCATTATCTTTACAGTGTGTGTCTCAATTTCTTTATTAGGATCTGTGCTTTGTATTTTGTTAGTACTTTTTGTATCCATTTCTGGTTATATATACATATACACACATCGACAAAGATACATTATGCCGAGTTAAAAAATACGGAAGGTCCGCTGGAAGTGTGGAAATTTTTTGAAAAATATAGATAAAAAATAAAAGTAAAAAAAATGAATGAGAATAAAATAAAAGTAAAATGAAAAAATAAAAAAAATAAAAGGAAAAAAATTAGAAATAAATGAAGTCAAAAGGACTTAAAATAAAATTAAATAAAACAAAATTATTATTATTAATTTTTTTATGTGTATGTACGTGTTTTATTGAAATGAAATGACAAGTTTTGTCTGTTTAATTTTTATGACACACACTCACAAATCTCAATTTATATATATATATATATATATATATATATATATATATATATATATATATATATATATATATATATATATATATATATATATATATAGCAGCTATTTAAGTCTGTTTTTGAAGCCACAATTGCTGTTTTTCAGTGGTTTACTGTTAAGGGCATTTAAGGCAAGCAGTGCTCAATATCGAAGATTAGGATAGAGAATTAATAGAATTAGTAATGACATTTTTTTCACGTACCTCACGTTTACTTTAAAGTTAAAGTTGAATACATGCAATTCTTTAAATTATTAAATTTCAGTTAAATAGTCAAATTCTTTACTTTAAAGTTTCTTAGTTGCATACATGTAATTCCTCGTCAGAAAAGAGTTTGTTAATATTTCTTGGTTTTCTTGTACTTTTATTTTGGTGTGAATGTGTTGGTTTCTTTTTCATCCTTTGATCGATTGTTGCTTTCATTTTCTCTCTTTCTTTTTCTCTATTTTTTTATTTTTATTTATTCTTTCTTTCTTTTCTCGCCTTCTCTGGTGACACCTGTTTTATTATTATGTGTTACGCAGGGGCGTCTTTATATGCGTATCTATGTATGTGTATACGTGTATGTATCAAACAATAACCAACAACATTTCCCACAACTACACTCTTCACAAAACACAAAAAACATACACTAAAACGAGAACGCATGCAGAGGCACGAACGCATACCCATATAAAACACATAACATCTAATCCGTACCAATCTCATACAGAATCCACCAAAAAAAAAGTATAACTATAATATTGGTATATCAGCAAATAACATCCAACAAAATTTTCCACAATTACATTCTTTATAAAACACAAAAAAAGAGAACGTATATAGGGGCGCGAATATGCACCCACAAAAACACATACAGACAAAAAAAAAAAAAAAACAACAACAAAAAAAAACAACAACAACAAAAAAACAAACATTTAGACGCGCATACATGAATGTACACGCATAAACGCACACCTAAACACATACCTGCACAAAAAACACTCCAAAAAAAAACATTTAGATGCGCATGCACGAACACACAATCATACACGAGCGAGTGTGCGTATGTATACTTATATGCATGCACACGCACAGACATGCACATAAAAATAAATCAGCACAGAATACACACACATAAACACACACTGAAGTCAACTCCCAGAGGCGACAGTCTGTTTCATGCTAAACGCAATCATCAATCCTTTTTATTATATGCTTACTCTGTCCTGGACATTGAGTTCTACCTGGATTCTATCCGCTTGGAATTATTTTTTTATACATATATATATGTATGTGCATGTATGTATGTATATATATATATTTATATATTTTAGATATATGATTGCATATGTATGTGTATATTAACCTCTAATATTATCAATATATATATATATATATATATATATATATATATATATGTGTGTGTGTGTGTGTGATTAAGCATAAGAAAATTTTTATTGTTCAGCATAATATTTAGCTAAAGGAGGCGTCCTAAACGTCTGCCGAAGGGTGGGAACAATTTTGCCCGAGGTTTCGAAGGAAATTATAAAAGGACAGTGGTTCATTGTTCCATTGTTACGTTTTATTTTATTTTTTTTTATTTTTTTTAATGACACGTTAAGATGAACCCTTATAAATTCTACATTTATAGATTTTTAGTGTATGCAAATGTTTCTAGCGAGCTTGTTAATGTTTCAGATTGAGTGCACTGTAGATAAACGGTCTCTTTTAAAAAAAACCCCAAAATGACGAAAATATTTGCACAGACACACACTTGCGCACTAAACCCCAAACTTCATGCAAACACACACGTCTCATATATATATATATATATATATATATATATATATATATATATATATATATATATATATATATATATATATATATATATATATATATATATATATATATATATATATATATATATATATATATATATATATATATATATATATATATATATATATATATATATATATATATGTAATGTCTTGTCTTTTTTTTAATATCAACGCTTTATGATATATTCTTTATTACAACAATGGTGCTCTGTTCCAAGATGTTTACAAAGACGGTAGGTGAAAAGATCGATTTTGTTAACGCCCAAGGAAAAGCAATAATAATTGCAGAAATATATGTATTCATATGTGAAAGCTTTTTGAGTATAGTAAGGACCTAACAAAATATGAATTTTATATTGTTTGATGGGATAAGTAAACGTGTATAAGTTACTAAATCGTTACCTGAAAATATATAAGCAAGAATAAATTTTGAAAGATTTAATTCGTTCCATATGGACATAACCATTTCTCTTCTAGATTCTTTTGTACTATTGCAGGTGACCCTTGGCTCATATCCTTAGACCTATTTTGTTATTAATTTCCATCAACGACCTTCCTCATGGCATCAGCCCTCAACTTAGTAACTATACCGATGACACAAATATAAACTTCTGACTCGTTTGATTAAGTTTGATCAGTTCGATAAATTTGGTAAATTGGCGGCTGATCTAAAAAATTACCTACAATTCCTTTTCTCGTCCTTCTCTCTCAACTTTGATCTTAAAAAGTTTCAAAGCAATGTCAGTCGTTATCTACCGTCTTTCTTATTACTCTTCTATTCCCCACGTTTCTTGAGAATGTTTCTGTTTTCTAATTATTTCACACCAAGTAACCCCTTGTGTTTTAGTGGATTTACTTCCTTGCTTGGGGTGAATTCGATTTAAACATAAAGACAAAAGCCAAATTAGTGTCTTGGTTATTTTCTTCCGTAATGTTGTTTCTGTTTAACTTTTGCACACATGCAACAATAAACAAAGAAAAGTGTCCCTTCAGAAATCACGGCTCTCCATAACTTCCTAGTTTTTGTAGCTATTAGGTCTGTATTTCTGTTATATTTTCGATTTCCTCTTCTACCAACGCTTTAAAGATCGGTTATTCGCTGTTTGCCCCGGATTCATTATATGTTCTAGAAATTTCAATTTTCTCTTTCTGATTCGAAGTAAAAGTATCTGTTTTGTTTCCATTTTCCATAAAACTTCTTCGTTACTCATATGTTCATTCCATGGGATTCTCAGCGTTCTGTAGAATTATATTTCTGTTGCCTCAAGTCTCTTCTTTATCTGTGCAGAGATTGTACAGTATTTGCTGCAATTTAGAAGGACCGACATTACATAAAAGTTCAGTACTGTTTCCTTTGTTTCTAACGAAAATATCATGTTTCTTGATACTTTGCTTAGCTTTTGGAAGGCAAATTTCACTATCCCAATGCATCTTCAGATTTCTGTGTCACACTTTCCACTCTCTTTTGGAACGCTTCCAAGATATTAAAATTTCCGTACTTGCTTGAATTTGTAGTTTACCAATTGAGCTGTTCATTTGATGACAACCAAATTTACTACCTTCTTGCAATTAATGTTTAATCCTTTCTTTCCCTTTCCGTTACTATTCCTAACCCTAACCTTCAGCAGGAAACCTGCATTTTCCTTTCTGTGTCTCCTATCAATTCTATTTTATCTGCATAGCTAACCTGGTTAAGATTTTGGCCGACAATAGTAGGACTTCTCTCAGGATTTCCTTATTGTAAAGGTTGAATAAATATGATAAGAAAACACGTCCTTTTTTAGGCCTCTTTAAATTTTCCGTATTCCCTGAGTTCATTGCATATCCGTATGTAGGAAGTTTGCTACCAATATACATTATAGACGATTCTAATATCTTTCCTATCAGTACGCACAATACTTTGCGTAGTACTTTATCAAACGCTTTTAATATATATAAAAAAAGCGCCTGGTATAGTATAGCACAATTAAATAAATAAAAATAAAATACAATTGAAAAGATTGATTGTTTAACTAAATACATAAATTTATGGGTATTTTTAGAAAACATGTCAGATTCACTTAAGTTTTTGGAGCCACCGAGAGGCAACTCCTCCAAATCTATAGAAAAATCAATACACACATACACACACACACACACACACACACACACACATATATATATATATATATATATATATATATATATATATATATATATATATATATATATATATATATATATATATATATATATGTAAGCAAATATATGGATATAGATCCGACAGTAATAATAATATTAACATTAATACAGCATAATTATATATTAAGATTTTTGTTTGTTTTTTCTGTATATTTTCCTTCATATATATATATATATATATATATATATATATATATGTATAGTGTGTGTGTGTGCATATAATCACATCAAGAAAGGCAGTAAAGCCATTAAGACACAGGGAGTTAATCTGTGTGGAAGAATTAAGAACAGAAAGATTACTAATAAGCAGGAAGAGAAAAGAGTAATGAGGAAGACATTTAAAATTTTGGAGATTAGAGTAGGTTGGAAAGCATGGCGCCGGAAGTGAGTTTCACAAGTAAGAAATGTGAGAAAAGAAAAGAGACTGTTAGCATAGAAGTTGTGGCTACATCTAGCCAACGAATATATAAATTGATGAGATCTCGACTCCAGTCTAGTACTACACTTAAATTCGAAAAGTCGAGGTAACATAGCAAAAGTATTTAAAAGGAGACAACCTTACGGCGATGGAAGAATGACTGAAGCCGAGCCGCCAGATCAGGACCGATAATATTGCTGATTCTTCTTTGGAATTTTTTTGTTTTTTGTGTCAGGAAAAACAAGACCCTGATGATGACATTGTGCTAATGTCGAATGTACTCGTAATAAAAGGAATATGCATCATGATGGTAATTTTCTTTATTCACTTAATAAGGATACTAAGAAACTTGTCCGTAATTACGAGAGGATCCTATTAAAAATAAGTAAACAAAACTTGTCTACATTATTTAATGAAACCTATGTTAATGAAAACTTCCTGCCAAAATATATGCAATTTATATATATATATATATATATATATATATATATATATATATATATATGTATTTATATATATATATATGTGTGTGTGTGTATATATATATATATATATATATATATATATATATATATATATATATATATATATATATATATATATATATATATATATGTATATATATACAATATATACATTCATATACACATATGTGTCTGTGTGTGCTGTTAAAATTTACTATATATATGTATGTATATATAAATATATGAAGAAATATAGTCTTAAGGTGTGCTATATTTATGTGATAAAGTGCTCAATATCAGAGATAGGGCGTGTGTAAATATAAGAGTGAACTGTGAAGTCAACACTTAGAGGCGACAGTCTGCTTCATGCTGCACGCAATCGTCAACAAAACAACAAAATCAATGAATCCAAAGAAATAGAGTAAATAATAAATAAATTAACAAACCATTATCACCAAAATATTAGTTAGACTATAAAAATCAAACCAAAAATCGGACGATAAACATAGCTATAACTGTTATATAACGATAAAAAAAATAAAAAAAGACTACGTTTCTTAAAAATTTTGCCGGTATTAAAACTTATTTTTATACTTTCATAGTAATTTGACCCCTTTTTGAGTGGAAGGTGTAACTATTTGCACACAGCTGGGACCCTGACAGATGCCACCACCTCGGGTCAGGGTGGACCTGGGAACACCAGTAATTAAGAGTTAGCTCCATGCTCCTCAAAACCTCCTATCAAATGCCGTGCTGTCGGATGTAGTTTATCGTCATACCTAGGACAGGTGACTTTTTATATGATTCACCCTAGACACCCAAGTCTTTCATCAGAGGTATCATTTGATTAAATGCAGCCAACGTCGTATATTTGATGAACTGATATTCTGCTGATATGAACTGAAATAATTATATCGAGTTAATTGCTTCTAAGGAAGTTGGTCCGCGGTGTTGTTTTGTACAATTTTTATCACCTGAATCTATTTTGCACCTTTATAAGTCTACTATTGATTTGTACAATCGAATATTGTTGGCACTTCAGATCTGGTATTTCTGCTAAGTATCTTGACATTTCTGAGAAAATCTAAAAAATAATCGGCAATGTTATCGGTCCTGACCATACATCTCGGCTACATTCACTTTCCCGCGGCTCTAACGTAGCCTTGCTGTGACTTATCTATACAGAATTTTATGGCAATTTTTCTGGTGCTTCGATTTCACGACTTTAAGTGCAATGCTAGATTGGCAGCTAGGTCTCATCATTTTACTTCTGAAATTGCTAAGTGTAACCGTAATGTCTATTTAGTTTTTTCCTCTTGCAATTATCCCCTGTGGAACTCTTTTCTCGTTTTCCTGTAAATTACAAACTTTAAAAATTTAAATGCAACGCTAGTCATCTTCTTCTGTCTCCTTGAGTCCTGTTCTTTTCATTGTATTTTTCCTCAGCAACGTTTTCTTAGTCTCTTTTACTCTCAGCAACTTTATGTGTCTTAGTGGCTTTATCACTTTGCTTGGATGAAATGATTAAAAATAGAAAGAAAGAGAAAGAAATGAATTTGTATAATAATATTATCGTTAATCTAGATTAATTTCTTTAGATAACTAGCTTTACACTTGTGAATCTTATGTAATGTAATATAAAACACAGGGAATATTTCGATAATTAACTTTGACAAATGCAACGAAGTCTTTCTTTTATTTTCACTATGGATTTCAAGAATAATAACGGTATTGACTTGATTTTCGTTTAGTTTCGTACCAATCTATAAATATGAAACATCTAGTAACGAGTTATTGGTACGAATACATTTCAAAATTGTTCTACGGCATCCGTTCAAGTTTAAAAAAAGAGTATATCAAATGATGTCATTGAGTAACTGTTTTCGTATAGATATAACCACTAGAATTGCATGAAGCTGCTTGATGAACTTATTGCCCAAAGACTTAGCAAGAAAAAAATGGCTAAAATCATTCAAACACTTTTTATTTCTATCGAATCTACAAAATTGAGTATTAGGTAGCTCTTGTCCAGATATAGCAGCAATACCCAAGAAGCGACTATTTTTCAGCATCATTAGCGATGAATCCACAGGGGTAGATTGTTCTAGTTCCACGTGCCATGCCTCTTCCGGAAATCTCAGTTATTTCGCTTTAACTCCAAGTCTTGTTCCACCATTGCTGTGGCCTGGTATCGAACTCACAACTCTTTGGGTCTAATCACTGGATCTAACCACTAGCTTTGTTATTAGTTTTGTTTTGAAGTTATTTCATGTGACGATACAGTTCCCTCCCATTGAGCTGTGCGAGCAAGGTTAATGGCGAGATCAGCTGCCAGTATCTACAGTCATGTTGACTTTTAGTGGTGCACCCTTAATCCAAGTATCGTTTGCATATATATTTGCTAATGATTTGAGAATCTTTTAAGGTAGTTCGTTCAAAGATAGCAGAAAAATGATATGATTCGAGAGGAAAGCCTTAATCTTGTTTGTACAATGGTATATTTTACAAGTACAAAATCACCCCAACTGGAATATCGCAGTAATCCTCCGGCCGAGGATTAAGTGATAGGAATAAGTAATAAATTTAGCTTAAGAAATCTCATCATTATTTTATTTCAATCTCTCAATAAAAACGGAGTCTTGCTGTTATATCTTGGTTGGAGCTGCCCAATTCTCGCTGGCCTGTCTTGATAAAGTTCAAGAGCGTCTACGCTGAATTGTGGATGGCGTTTCATTTCCACCCAGCAATCCCCTTCCCATAGACGAAATCTCGTGTGTCTCTCGCTGCTTTATCGCTATTTCCATGGCGTGTGTTCTGAAAAGCTACACCCTTTAGTCCCACTACTCTTCACCTTTACAAGTGGGACCCGCCATGACACGTACACAAGGATGAATCACCCCCATTCTCTTCGTATTCCATTAGTAAAGCGGAAGATTCTCTCGGTCAGCTTCTTCCCAAGAACTGATGCTTTATGGAACAGACTCTCGGCAGGATGTTTTCCCAGTCACTACAATGTTGGCCTCTTGATTTCTAGGTTAAACGTTATATTTCCATCATAAGACCATGAACTTAATTTTTTTGACTTACGTATATTTTATTTTACTATGATGTTCAATCTGTACAAGGCCCGGGAGTCACTCGAGGTAGATTGTTGCAGAGTAAGAGGTAAAGTTTATGCGGATGTAAGTGGAAGATAGTTGTTAACCCCAAACTTGAATAGGTTAATATTATAGTGACCGGGGGAAGCATCTTCTTGTGTGTCAGTTCCACAGAATCTCATACAACACCAGATAATAATCTTCTACCTCGAGTGCATCTTGGGCCTTAGCTTGGATGAATATTAGTATAAAAAATGTACTCGGCTAAATGTTAGCAGTGGTTTATATATCCGAATGCAAATTATTGAACACGTTGATATATAATCAAAGAAATGTACAGATATTATCACACTCACGTACATGCAAGCACATATGTATATATACGCACACAATGTCATTTACAAAGTCACACGAAATGTGATACTGATACAAAATATAACAGGCCGTATTAATCAGTTCTGAAATACATACCCACCCACGCATATACGTGGAATCAGGTTACCTGTATCCAGTTTCGCTGTCATTATGATTACATTGAAATATAATAAGAATCAGTATAAACTAAGGACAAGAAAAAAGATCTGTTTCAATAGAGATTATAAATACTTAAGCAGATTTTATTATGTAAATCAATACTTTCACAATAAAATTCCTATTAACCAATCGATATGACGAAAACTGTTAGCATGTATGACTATTAGACCGCGTCTGTTTATAAAATAAATCCGTGTTATGAATGAACTGCTATTTAATACCAATCTAACTATATGGTAGCGACTGCTGGACACTTTTCTTACAGACGAAGTAAAAACTGGAGCCAACAGAAATAGGATTCTACTGATGGATACTGAGAATAATATAGACGGAGAGTGTCATCAACTAGGAAGTCTTAAGGTAAATAGAAACGAAAAGGAAACTTATACTGAGAAAGACAGCTGAAATACGTGGATCACAAAATGAGGAAGAGGGGTTTGTAGAAATTGACATTCACAAGTCATACTGAAAGCAAAAAAGGAGAAAGGGAAACAGCGGGGTACATGCCTTACGTGCTTATGTGAATGAATAGCAAATATCTATACATGTATGACTATTAGACCGCGTCTCTTTCAGTTTATAAGATAAATCATATGCAGTGATATAGATATTAAAAAGGCAGATATTACTAATAGTTATATGAGATAGGAACTTGAGTGGGAATCATGATTACTCACCTTCTGAAGAAATATGGCACGAAGAAGAAGAAGAAGAAGAAGAAGAAGAAGAAGAAGAAGAAGAAGAAGAAGACTAATAATTTATTTTTGAATTTTCAGGCTTTATTATGCAAACTAAATTATATAAATTATAAATAAATCCAAAATATATAGTCCACAGAAACGTAAATTTAAAACAATATCTCATATAACTGAAAAAAATTATTACTTAATGAATCATTATTCAATTATTAGAGACTGTTTAATATTTTACAACTCCCATCAATCTTTCACCCATTGATTTTGTTAACCTTTCAATTGTTTCGACTCTAAATTTACTTGCAATTATTTTGATTGCTTTATTTCTTTGAGTATTGTATCGCATTACCATATTCATCTCTTTTAATGGTTGATCGCAATGAATTAATATTTGGTAACTTTGAAACCCCTTTTGGCAAGATGGGAAATAACTTTACAGAATATAGTGATTTACTAATCGTAGCTTAGATGTGGCACAAGGCCGAAGGTTTGGAGCACCCGGTGAAGAACAAATTCAATACTCATCTGTAATTGATCTAACGGGATAAGCTTGCTAATCATTACAGCACATCGTAGTGCCAAGCCTTAGAGAATATAAACATTGTCATGTCTGAGTATACATTTTAGTTTCTTCATTGTGGCTTGTACGATTTAAAAATATCTTTTTATCGAACTGACAATATTTCTCTGTATTTATTTTCTCAATTTATTGCGCACAATACGAACAGAAAATATTACTTTCCTTTTTTGTCTCTTATCATGTGTGACTATTTCTATTAAAAAGTAAAGGTAAATTGTCACAAATCATCAGAAAATATCTCTGAGGGAGAATTTCTTCCTTCATTGAATCTTACACTTCAAGAAAGCAACAAACTCCTGGGAATTTCGTTTTTTTTTAAGTATTTTCCACCAGGCAAAACGGGAGTGCAACTAGTACGCACGGGGTTACAGAGAGTGGGAGTAAAGAGGGGGTGTTTGAGGAAAGGATATAGAGAAGGACGGGGGATCAGGATCAGGGTATGAGAAGATGTCGATTGACATTACATTTGAATATTTGAAGATTATAGCTATCAGGGAAACAAGTAGGAAGAAGGGAGTTCCACTGGCGGGAAGTGCGAGGGAAGAAGCTGTTGAAGTAGAAGAGGCGGTTATATTTATCTATTTCCACAGTGAAAGGGTAGGACCAATCTAGTAGCAACGCTTAAATTCATGCAGTTGGGGTATCAATGAAAGTAGCTCATTAGAACAGTTGCCATGAAAATCTTTTTTAGAAAAGACTGAGGGAAGCCACATTACGTCGGTGAGAAAGTGACCGTAGACGAGATGCCAGATCAGGACCTATCACATTGCATATCCGTTTGGTATTTTGTCTAGGACCTCGAGATGAACAGCTAGGGGCACCAGACCAGATATGGTAGCAGTATTCAATGCAAGGACGAATGGTAGATTTTTAGATTTGAAGAATGGACCCCATTGAGGAAAACCTTGTACAATGTCAGTTGGTACACAGGTTTTCTAACATCAGTTTACTTAAAACGAACCTTTGCATGTTTGCATATCCAGCGGGATTCTCTCTGTTTTAAACATTTGAATATTAATTGGATTAAAAATTTGGTTCATCGGGCCTTACTGATATGATCGGAAATTAACTAAAATTCATAAATTGAATTTATTAGGAAGGCTGTGAGCGAGAATGGTTACACTCTGGATATTGTAGAAAAATATTAGAAATTTCGTAAACCTAGCCCGATTGGTTCCCCAAATCCTGTCGTCTATTTGCGTGCACCGTTGATTGGTGAGGCGAGTGCAAGATTTGCCAATCGAATTTCAGTTGGTGCTATATGCTGTTAATATTCTGCCAGCGTTTGGTCCTTTAGACTTCAGGAGACTAAGTTTATATTTTAACATATGCCCTTGGGCAAATTAATTGAAACAAAACAAATAATTCCGTTATTATTTACTTTTTTCGTATTTTCCGATGAGACATGACCCAGTACACATGATAGTACTTCGGATGTCCATTCCACGAAGTCGTTCTTTGCAGATTGACCACAGATTCTCGATTGGATTTAAATCAGGAGATCGTACAGCGTTATAATTTTCGTACGCTTCCTTGGAGTAAGGTTCATCACAGACAATGGCACCCAACGTATTTTGAAACCAATGTTATGCTTACCCATCATATTAATTCTGTAATTGATAAATTCAGATATCAGTGCGATACTGATTATGTACGCAAACTGATCAAAGAACGTATCGTCCGATATTCGCAAGGGAGAGGTGGATACAGGTTCATTATAATACCAGATTCGCAATAGCTGAATATTTAATTAAAAACAGTAATGTGATAGGTCTTATAGCCCGGACATATTTTTTAGTGTCGAGTAGACTAATACCGATTATCACCTAAAGGTTTTAGAATCAGTATATATTAAGTACTACCAGCCATCTCTCCGTAAGAAGAATGAGGGGTCGGTGGGCTTAAATGTAATTAGCATTTATTGTTTTATCTTTTGTTTACATATAACATTGCTCGGGGGTTGTACATTTTTTCGTCGCTTTTTTCAAATTTTGCCCTCGATTGATGAGAGAGACCGATAAACCGGTTTGTCAATTAGTTTCGTTATATTTCAGTATTAACAGTTTAAGGTAATATATATATATATATATATATATATATATATATATATATATATATATATATATATATATATATATATATATATATATATATATATATATATATATATATATATATATATATATATATATTGGTATGCCTCTTTTCTTGTGGATTCTTTTTATTGCTCTGATAAAATGTACACAATCGAAAATATTCTAATACATAGGGGCCAGGTAGAATGTTTGAGTGCACCTCTGGATATAATTTATAAATATATAAATTTACAATACATATAACCCTCTCTCATTTTCTCTTTCTCTCTCTCTCTCTATGTATATACACACACACATATATGTATCACTATATATAAAATAAGTATCTCTCAGGGTATTCTTATCTACCTATCTATCTATCTCTCTCTCTATCTATCTATTCGATTCTGGTTTGTTTATATGTGAGTTCATCTGAGTTCAATGTGCATCCATGTTCATAAATTGAGTTCGGATTTATGCGAGAGCAAAAGAGGCTTACTGACAGGTCGTGAATAGATTATATGTGCAAGATGGATTAACAGGTGCTTTCTTGCCGAGAAGCGAGTGCCAAAAGGTACATGAAACGAGTATCCAGTTAGTTCATAACAAAATGCCGAATCTATCGAAACATGACCGTCTTACTGGATTACTTCTTAAAATTTAACGTCAAATAACTGTCGATTGTTGACGAACGATAGAATTTCGCCTTAGCAAAAACAAACCCCTGACAGCTAGCATATATATATATACATATATGTATAAACACACACACACACACACACACACACACACACACACACACACACACACACACACACACACATACATATATATATATATATATATATATATATATATATAAATGCTTACTTATGCAAATGGCTGTTCAGCCAATGACATGGTTATGGCGACATGATGATTATAATTCAATTCAATGGATGAGTATGGGAAAAAGTTGATTCACGTGATTTTGAACGTAGCATGGTTGTTGGTACCAGACGGGCAAGTTTGACTACTTCAAAAGCTGCAATGCTAGGTGTGAATATTTCAAAACTACTGATCCTCTCAGATTTCACGCATAACCAGCTATAAAGATTACAGTGAATGGTCAAAAAAAAAAAGAAGATATCTTGCTGTTAAAAGCGGCCGGAAGACAATGACTAAGCTGGGTCAAGCTGAGAGAAAAACAACCTTAGCTCAAATAACCATGATGGTGAAAAGAATAGGCTGCTGTGAATGCAAAATATATCGAACCCTGAAGCAGATGAAGCACATCAACAGAAGATAACTCCAAGTGCCACTTCTGTCAGATAAGAACGAGATGCCAACACCATAATTTGGCATAAACAGCACAAAAGTACGAATCCATCTTGACTTGTATCAACGGCCAGCTTGATAATGCTGGAGTAATAATACGGTAAATAAACTGGATTGGTATTCCTGTACAAAGAATGATTAAATGCCCCGACTTACACAGGTATCATAGCTGACCATGTTCCTTCATTCATGACTACAGGGCACCTATCCTCTGATAGGCACTTCCAACTGGGCAACGTACCATGTCTCAAATAAAAATCATTGTAGATTAGTTCATAGGACACAGCAATTATTTTTCTTTATTCTGCCGCCGCATTCATTGGATCTCAATCTCGTAGAGCAACTTGGAAAGATGTGGTGGAAAGGGAGATTCCAATTCTGATTATGTAGCTAAGCAATCTAGAATTAAGTAATTACACGATAAAATCAAGGATTCAAATTTCGCAAGAATGCTTCCAGAAAGTCGCATCCATGTCAAGAATAATCGGGTTAAAGATCTGCATAACCCAGTACTAGAAGATTATAAATAATAAAATGACTATATATATATATATATATATATATATATATATATATATATATATATATATATATATATATATTAAGCAATTCCCTCGAAGTAAAGCGGGAGTGCCACTAGTATGAATGGGATTACAGAGAGAGAGAGAGAGAGAGAGAGAGAGAGAGAGAGAGAGAGAGAGTATATGAGAGACAAAAGAGGAATGTGGTTTAAGACGACACAAAATGGAGATTGACGTTGGAGGTAAATTTTTGAAGATTGCGGTTATCAGGGAAGCAAGTAAGAGCAAGAGAGTTCCACTGTTGGGAAGTACGAGATAAGAAGCTGTTGGAGTAGAAGAGATGGCTACATTTAACTGTTTCGATAGTGAAAGGGTGGGGCCAAGATGCCAATCTTAGTACCATGCCTAAATTCATGTAGTCGGGGCACCAAGGGAAAAAAACCCGTCTAAACAGTTGCCACGAAAAGACAGAGAGAAGCCACATCACGTCTGTGAGAAAGTGACTGAAGTCGAGATGCCATATCAGGATCGATTACATGGCAGATCCTTCTTTGTATTTTGTGAAAACCGTCAAGATGAGCAGCAGGGGCATCACAACCAGATATGGCAAGAGTATTCAATGCACCAACGAATGGTAGATTTGTAGATGTTTAAATTGACTGAGATGAACAAATCCTTCTGGTACGACTCAATGAATCAACTTTGCTTGCAGTAGATGCAGCTGTTGATTAACTGTAGTTGTTCCAATTCAAGACAGTCGAAGACATGAGTCAAGGAAGGCACAGTGATTCGCTCTCCTGGAGCCGAGCATCAGCCATGCTCATGGCGGACAGGGAAGTTTCTCCATGATGGTTAAATGAGAGCAATTTCGTTTTGGAAATATTAAAATTTACAAGCCATTTCCTGCCCCAGTTAACCACTGATTAGAGGTCCGTTTCGAGAGTAGCGGCCACGCTAACCTTGTCATCGTTGACGGATTTACTATTGAGAAAGGAGTAAATGGTAGTGGCATCTGATAGGTGACTATTTAGCGGGTGATGACGTCTTGAAGATCATTGATGACGATCAGAAACAGCGTAGCAACCAGGATATAGCCTTGGAGGACACCCACGTTCGTGTGAAAAGGATCTGGAAGCGAGACCTTCAGAACGACCTTCATTTCACGATTTGATAGGAATGATTGGATTAAATCAAATAATCGTCCTGTAATATCGTAGCCCTGAAGCTTACGTTGAAGACCAGCATGCCAAACCTTTGAGATATCTAGAGACACAGCTTTGCCGTTATTATCAAGAGCTTGTGAAAGCTGGTATCTCGTCACCTCCACTTGCCTTATAAGAATCTAATGGGAATCTTATGGGAATCGAATTTAGAAATGATGTCCGAAACCAGCAACAGAGTTATGCGCATATCAATATGTATAGCCTCAGTTCTCGGGAGGAAATCTGGTATGGTAGTCTTGATGAGTTCTGTGTTGAGTTGGATGAGAATTTTCGAGCAAAGCATTCAACCTTATCTGCTTTAAATGTCATTGAGTCTTTTCTAAGGTGAGAAAGATAACCAGAAATCGGGAAATCAGAAGAAAATATTGAAGAGTTAAGGGCAGAGAGCTAGGATGTCCAGGTACTTTTCGAACGCTTTCCCACTGCAGATGTTGGTACGATTAACACGAATGTTGGAAAAGGACAGGTTAAGGGATTTAGGTGTTTTTGTTTATGTGGTTTAGGTTTATATCTTTGGTTGTTTATAGCCATGCTCTTTTATATCGGTAAAGAGAAGGATTAAGTTAGTAGTAGCAGTTAGTCATCTTATGTATGATGTGCAGAAGGGAACTGGCACAGACTGCAACATAGTGTAGCATCGAGGTTGCCAACCGGTGGTGCTTGCAGGGACGTTCTTACATGCGCGAAATAGCACTGCAAAAACCCCGGTATTATGCAAATGCTGATTAAGAGTAGCCTCTCAGAACGCGAAGCAAGATTTCAGGCTCCTAACAGTCTATAATATATATTAAGTCTGTAATATATATATATATATATATATATATATATATATATATATATATATATATATATATATATGTATGTGTGTATAATCGATTTCTATTTTTCTCAGATTAGGCAGTAATATGGATTTATTTTCGGGGTGTAAGATGAAATTTGTTTAGCCTTTGAAAATATTTCCGTCATATGTGATTGCATCAGAATTTTATCACGCCCTAACACTATTGTCTTGACTGTCGATTAGTTGTCCTACAGCCATTGTCTACGATGGACCTTACTCCAAGGAAGCGTACGAAAGTTATAACGCTGTACGATCTCCTGATTTAAATCCAATCGAGAATCTGTGGTCAATCTGCAAAGAACGACTTCGTGGAATGGACATCCGAAGTACTATCATGTGTACTGGGTCATGTCTCATCGGAAAATACAAAAAAAATAAATAATAACAGAATTATTTGTTTTGTTTCAATTAATTTGCCCAAGGGCATATGTTAAAATATAAACTTAGTCTCCTTAAGTCTAAAAGACCAAACGCTGCACATGAAAACTTTTTTTCACTTTGTCATTCTCATTTTCCTTAAAATTAATCTTTATATATAATATATATATATCCTTATCCCATATATATATATATATATATATATATATATATATATATATATATATATATATATATATATATATATATTGGGAGAGACAGAAAGTGAGTTTAAAGGAGAGAGAGAGAAAAAGATATGGTGATAGAGAGTGTATGTCAGTAATGTATACTTAATTCTGATTTATTTTAATTATTAATCCACAAAAATGACAAAAAAGAACGAAAGAATAAAAGAGTGAAGGAAAGAGGAGAAAGACAAATATATGATAGAACTGACCATGAAAAAAAGTAAAAGGGAACTCAAAAGAAGATTAAAAGAAAAGAAAAGAATGACAGAAAAAAATATGACAAAACGAAGAAACATTTTTAATACGGCAGAAATTAAAAAAAGAAATAAAAAATAACAAACAAAAAAAACCCCAATAAAACAACAAAAATAAACAAAAAAAAAATCAACCGAAAATATAAAAGAAAAAGAATAACTCAAAGGTGAAAGTGTTGGCTTGCAAAGACAGAGGAATGTGACAGAGGAAGAGGCTGCTGGCTTTTGACCCTAATCTTTAACGACAAGAGGAGTGAGTCAGTAAATCGGTATGGTAAATACCGCGTGTAATAATGTTATTTTATCAGGTGCGCGAGGATCACAGGACTTTCCTGGGGTCAGATTTACAAATCTTTTGAAATAAAGGATTTACTGTTCATATCTATATATCCCAGTTATTTGCTGTCGGTCTTTCAGTTCATATGTCTACACCAATATATATTGTTATCTGTCAAAGTCTGTATCTATCACCAAACTATCAGCATCAGCAATTATAATGACGTCTGTCTAAAGATGTTCGAAATAATGAGTCAGGGAGAAAGAGAAAGAAATTAATAACAGCAAAAAGAAGGAAAGTAAAAATAATTGTTATCATTAATAATGATAATAATAATAATAATAATAATAATAATAATAATAACAGACTTAGAAAAGAGCAAAAAAGAAAAGACACTGTTTAACAAAGACAGGATGTTTTGTCTTTTCTGTTCTTAAATTGCGCTCTTCTCTACGTGTTGAAAAACATAATAATACTATTATTAATATTATTATTATTAATAATAATAATGTTAACAAGGACCTTGAAATCGAAACCTCAAAAATGTGGTACATTAGAATATCAAGAATCCCTGTTGTAGTTGGAGCTCACGGATTGATTTGAAAAAGATTCCAATAGACTCATTGAAGGGATTCCTGGAAGCCCATACCTTAAAGAAATACAAAAAAATTAGTCTCACGAGTACTGCCCACACCTTAATAAGGGATTTATCTATGTAAAATAGCTGTGCTGTTTTTTTTTAATTGCTCAGTAGAAAATGTCATGATGTCATTTCTAGCCGGAAAACAAAGGAAATAATAATAATAATAATAATAATAATAATAATAATAATAGTGAAAAAGCCTCATCATTGACGTGATTGTTACTGTTGACCATAATATCAAGGTCAAAGAAATTGACAAGACTGAGAAATACAGTGACCTCCGGATTGTGGTTGCCAGAATGTGGGACGTTCAGGTCACTATTGTCCCAGATATAATTGGAGCATTGGGGTGGGGTCTATACTCCCAAATTTAAATTTCTATATTATGAAAATTTAAATTTTGAAGTTTAGCACCTAGTCCTTATATATATATATATATATATATATATATATATATATATATATATATGAAAGAATCCAAAATCACCTCATATGGGGAATAAGAAACAGCGGTCTCGCCTGTATTATCAACCCCTGTATATTTACATTTACTATATATATATATATATATATATATATATATAGTAAATGTAAATATACAGGGTTTTATAATTTTGTTTTTCTATTATCTATCTATCTATCTATCTATCTATCTATCTATCTATCTCTCTCTCTCTCTCTATATATATATATATATATATATATAAAGAAAAACAAAAACCGTTGGTAGAACAAACAGGCAACTTGCCTAAACTTAAAACACTTATCCAGTTAGAGTTTCGAATAAAACCGATAATACTGAAAAATGAAAGAGAAAAAAATGATCTAAAAGAAAACTTTTTACCCAGTAAAGTCCTCGAAGCCCAGATCGCCCAGATCGAGCAAAAAATCGCTTACCAACATTAAATCCTATGAAAAAATCACTCTAGGTGTGACACAAGTTACACATTTATGCGATCTCTAGAAGATTTGAACGGGCCCATTACGACTAGAACCATCCTTTCATACGATAATAACAACAAAAACAGGTCCTAGCAAAAAAATTAAGTTAATCATATACTACTCTAAATCTAGTATAACCAACTCAAATATTTGCAATGATTCTTCTCCCCTGGTTTGCGATTTGCAAAAAAAAAAAAACAACATAGTCTAAAAATTGAAGTACCCTTTGGGAGATTGTATCTCCAACGAATTAAATAATATTTATATTGGTCACACCACAAACTCGCTTTCAGGACGCTTGACACTTCTTTTGAATGATAACACCAACATTTAATAAAAACTAAAATAATTTTGAAGCTATATACATAAAACAGTTGAAACATCACCTGAACAAAATAAACTATGAAATCTCTACAAATATTTTAAATACCTATAATTGATAACAGAAGCCATTGGTTTATACCAACGGCTTCCCATACTTGATACTTCTCGAATTCCCTCTCGCGTGGTCATGTGTGTCGTCATGAGCTGCGGTGCGATTTTCGCTTCCAGCGTCTTATATGCACGAATTTGTCGTTGCTTGGAAATCATCCATGTAAACAGGAACAGACTATCATCACTGTCTTGTCCCTGTATTGCTTAATATATTGTAATGTAATTGTCATCTTTGACAATGGCTTATGTAAGCCGAAAGCTTAGATAGGATTAAAAAATATGGATCAATATTGTGATTTTCTTTCTTCGTTTAATGATAATGTTATTGAGCTTATCAGACGATATGAAAAGAATTTACATAAAATAAATAGACAACGCTTGTCTATATTATTTAATGAAACATGTATCAATATATATATATATATATATATATATATATATATATATATATATATATATATATATATATATATATTCGATTAAGAGAAAATTTGTCATTTAGCTGATTGATGTTATATTCAGCGCCCCCTACTCTAGAGTTCGTAGATAAATGTTTATTTGTAATTGTTCGTCAGGCGGTTTCAGCAATTAATTGCAGGTTTTCTCCATTTTCGTTATCTTTATATTAAAGTTGATCGGCCCAGTTGAGTCACAGTGGAGAAGCATAAGTGTCGTGAAAAAATCTGCCATTGGGAAATATATCTGGTGACTGAAAAGTAGACTCTCTGAGATATGATTCAGTTAATTGACAGAGAGCATCAAGTGTATTAAAAAAAAAAAGACTCTATTGACCACCAGTAGAGATAGTAAAAAGTTTTATGCCATTTTCTTAGTTTTAAATAAGTTTTAGAAGAATTGCCTACTCGCTATATCTGGAATCGTCTTGATACTCCTTGTATCCGAGACTGTTAAAGTGGATCCATCCGATTTTCACCGGTTTCATTTTGTCTTAATCTTTTCATCCTAAGCAAGGTGATGAAGCTAACATGAAGCAAAGAGTCACTGTTTTGAGGAATATTTATTTAAGAGAGAGAGAGAGAGAGAGAGAGAGAGAGAGAGAGAGAGAGAGAGAGAGAGAGAGAGAGAGGACAATAAAAGAACGGATTTCAAGGATATAGAACATGATTGATTTTTTATTTAAAGTTTAGAAGAACTTCGTTGACAGAAAAGCAAAAAATCGGAAGAGATATCAGTATAAACATGCGAGAGATATAGCTATTAGAATAGAACATAGCTGACATTAATATTATGAGATCTAGATACCAATCTAGTGCTATGGTTAAATTCATGAAATTTAGTTGCTGAATATTAGAGCTCATCAGAAGAATTATCATGAAAACGTTTATAGAAGAGGCACAGAAAAGCTAAGCTAGAAGAAGGTTTTACTTTTTTTTCATACCGTATTTATTTAATAAGATCTGAAGAATAGATAAGATGAAACTATGTGTTTTTAGTTTCTGTCTGTGGATGATTCTATCCGAACTGACCAAAAGTGAAAGGGAATAAGAAACACAAAAAATAATGAAATTAAAAACAAACAATGAGACATAGACATTTTTATCAGCATTAATGAAACAGTCTTAAAGAGGGAAATAAAGAGAAATTTGACAAGAGAAACCAGTCTTCTTCTTTTATGTGCCGTGACCATCTTATTTCATGTAAATCTTTTTCTCTCTTTCGTAAGGCCTCCACTCACGTTCTGCCATTCATTCACATAAGCTCTTCAGATAATTGGCTCTTACCCTCAATATTCCAAGTGAGGGTTAAGTTTTCCAAGTCCTCTTACCCATTATGCAATTTCCCGTTTTCTGATTTTGATTATTAGTATCTGTTGCTATTTTATTTAAGACTTCCTTGTTGCTTACTCGCTCCGTTCATATAATTTTCAATATCCTTCTGTAGAACCACATTTCTACTGCTTCTAGTTTTTTTCTCTCCTCATCCTTAGGAAAATGTTCAACATCCACTGCCATATAAGTGGATGGATACCACAGAGAAATCCAGCACTTTCTTTCACAGTGCCCTGCTCAGCTTTTGGAATGCCTCTTTCACTAGTCAAGTGCGTGTTCAGATCTAGGTATCGCATTTTCCATCCTGTGTTAAAACGTTAGTTCCCCCCAACTGATCGGTGAATTATTTGTACGTATATTTTCCTATTTTTGGTACATCTTCTTTTCATCAAAAAGTTCAGAATCTGGTGATTGGGCAAAAATTTTCCTTACTTAGCAGTAGGAGATTGGGAGGGAGAGAGAAGAGAGATTTCGAACTAGTGATAGAGGAAGAAAAGAAGAAAAATGAAAATGATGGAGAGAGAAAAGAAGAGAGATTTTGAACTGATAGAGATAAGAAAAGAAGAAAAATGAAAATGATGGAGAGAGAGAAAGAAGAGAGATTTCGAACTAGTGATAGAGTAAGAAAAGAAGAAAAATGAAAATGATGGAGAGAGAGAAAGAAAAGAGATTTCGAACTAGTGATAGAGTAAGAAAAGAAGAAAAATGAAAATGATGGAGAGAGAGAAAGAAGAGAGATTTCGAACTAGTGATAGAGTAAGAAAAGAAGAAAAATGAAAATGATGGAGAGAGAGAAAGAAGAGAGATTTCGAACTAGTGATAGAGTAAGAAAAGAAGAAAAATGAAAATGATGGAGAGAGAGAAAGAAGAGAGATTTCAAACTAGTGATAGAGGAAGAAGGAAGAAAATGAAAGGAGTTAGGTGCGAGGAAATTGAACAATCTGAACAAAACCGGCTTCTTACAATAACACTGTAATCCGCAGACAAACCGAGTAGCATTACAGAAAGCAGTGAGAAAACTTGCTGTCGCATGATCTACAGATGAAATCATATGCGCTAGTGTGAAAAAACACTGAGTAATAATATAATACTAATAATAGAAGTAATAGTCATATCATTAATTTTCATAGTTAATGGCACTACTAATAAAATTCTTGCTATTTTTATATGTAAGTTATATTTGTTGTCAATTGCTACTAAAATTACAAACGTGACTTGTAAGTCTAGTTTGAAAGCTGAGTCAAGAAATTTATTTTTGGACGGGATTACTAAAATAAATAAAAATGATGAAATTACAAAAAAAAATATATCAAATTAAAAACTACAAGCTTCTCTCCTCGTCGATAGGGGAATTCTTGATAGTGTAAAACAAATGAATATAAAATAGAGAAGTGAAAGAAATTAGGCTAGTTTAACAACTATTAGCTTCTGTATTCGTTAATAAATGAGTTTCCGGTATTTTGAAACAAAAGAATATAAAATGAGGAAAAGGAATAAATTAGGTCAGGTTAATAACTACAAACTTCTATTCTTGTCGATACGTGAGTTTTCGGCATTGTAAGACAAAGAAATATAACATTTCAAAGCAAAGGAATTAGGTCAGATTAACAACTACAAGCTTGTCTTCGTTAATACATGAGTTAGCGGTAGTGTGAAACATACAATCACGAAATGAAAATAAATAGGTCAGTTCTAGCCGTGTAACTCGGCCCTTATTACCGATTAACACAAAAGGGTCTTTGTCAATTTTATTTGTTAGTAATAGTAATGGTAACAATAATATTAATTCATTGACCAAATAGCCAATACTGCTTTCGCTTGAAAATTATAAAATCTTTCTTTTAAAACAATTTTACAGGAAAATAGGTTTCTCAAGTCCAGTGTTGGTTATCGCTCTTTCCTGTATTATTGGGAGTTTCCTTCCGAACCTTCTATTTGAAGTAATGTGGAATGCTAAAATCTTGATTATGGCATTATCTTATTTCCGAGTTATATGTGCTATTCATTTTAATGTTGCTACTGTTGGCACTTCTCAAGTGATGGGGTTTCTGTTATTTGGTACAGTTCTTTGTTTGGGATTAATTAGCACCAGTACACAATGTCCAAAAAAGGATGACCTTTTGTCAAGATGCTTAGGTAATTTTCGGTTTTGTGCAAAACTACATCTGGCACTGCCTATTCTATGTTCAATTTCTTTTCCTTTTATATTTAATTTGTTATAACTGATCTATATGCCGAGTTATCAGAAGACTTTTTTTTACTAATTCCACATCATGAAGATTTATGACGGTTTCTGGCTAGGCGTCATCACTACTTTCATTCCAGTTGCATATCATAGTTTCTGTTTTTGAAATGGTTTTTTTAATTCCCGTTTCTTGGGACATTTGATAGAGGATACTGATTTTTTTTTCAAGATCATTCTTATGAACACCTATGTCACCAGCATAGATCCCCTCATAATCAGTACATTGGCATCGGCTGGGATGCAGTATGTAACGTTTAAAAGTTCAGTACCCATCTCATCACATCTGTGTCTGCAGGAAAAGATTAAATAGACTTGGGCTCTCATCGAAATGTTTCCGTATTGGTGTCCTCGCCAGACATGCAAGATTCTGTAGATCGATATCATTCCTCTATTAAATCGATACATTCAGTAGAACCAGAGCTTGGAAGGTAGTTTCTAATGGATGTCTTCATTGATGTCATATATTGCTGTGAGGTCGACAAAGCAGATATACAGTTTCCTATTAGAGAGGTAAGCAATTTCTTGTGGTTGTTTTATGACATATATGCTATCATTGCAAACCAAACTGAGAAGTTGACTTTCATAAAACGATGAGAACCTGGTTAATAGTTTTATTAATAATTTCACCATGATGGATCCAATTGAGATACATCTGTAGATGTGAGGATCTTGAGGGTTACCTTTTTGTTGTCAGATCTACCTTTGGGATCTGTCGAGTGCTCGTAATAACTTGTCTAATAAGAAAAATGACACACATTTTACTGGAGATATTGGAGAAATTTCCAAAGGGATACAGACATAAAGCCGGTCTGAGTAGTAAATAGGTTTTTTCAGAGTTCTAAAAGACTTGCTTTAAAGATAACATTTGTTTAAATGTGAAAATTTCAACACTCGATCTGATTACACAATTCAAGGAAGCAAATAAGTTTTGATAATCGTCTACAAGGAGAAACATTCTGTTTAATGTGCACGTCATATTTGTTAGTTTCTCATATTGTTCTTTATTGGAAATATGTTGTTTCCAAACGACATTTAGCACTGTTCCCAATAGTCCAATGTATGTACCATCTGTTACATTTTGACAGTGATTTTGTGAATGTCCAACAATCGACACACTGGTATTTATCTCAGTTTGAACACTGACGTTTCATCGATAGCTTATGAATAAACTACTGGGATTCAACAATGAAATGTTAAGAACATAATAAGGTGGTATCGTTACACTGAGGTAGATTCATTTTCTTAGTCTTGGTTTGGTTTGGTTTGTTTTGTTTTACGGCATATCAACCTCAGTGGGTTATTTAATGCCGACAAGATTTTTATTGCTGGTAATATTCTTTCTCAAAAATATATTGTTATTAATATTTTTTCAAAAATGTATTGCTGGTAAAAAATTTTTCCAAATAAGTATTGCTAGTATTAAAACCTATTTTTATACTTTCATAGTATTTTGACCCCTCTAGAGGAATTAACTATTTGCCCATAGCTAAGACCCCTAAGAGGTGCGACCACCCGGTGTCAGGTGGACCTGAGAACAACAGCAATTAAGTGGTGGTTCCACGCTCCTCAAAACCTCCTGATCAAAAGTCATGCTGTTGGATGTAGTTTATAGTCTTACCCAGAACGCGGATGGAGTTTATAGTCTTACCCAGGACTCGGATGTAGTTTATAGTCTTACCCAGAACTCGGATGTAGTTTATAGTCTTACCCAGAACGCGGATGTAGTTTATAGTCTTACCCAGAACTCGGATGTAGTTTATAGTCTTACCCAGAACTCGGATGTAGTTTATAGTCTTACGCAGGACGCGGATGTAGTTTATAGTCATACCCATGACTTAGATGTAGTTTATAGTCTTACCCAGAATGCGGATATAGTTTATACTCTTACCCAGGATTCGGATGTTGTTTATAGTCTTACCCAGGACTAGGATGTTGTTTATCGTCATACTTATGACGGTCTTAGTGTTGGTGTTTTAGACTTTAGACTTGGTAGAATAATTTCCCACGGAGAAGAATAACTACGAATTCATGAACATTTATGACGATTCGCGATTTACAGATTTTAAGAGAAAGCGAAGTTATTGAGATCCTTTCTCTTAAAGATTCTTGGTGTTAAAAATATGCGTTTCTTTGCTTGCGTGGTGATGAATTGAAGTGCTAAGCTGTATGTTTTTCTCAAGCCTTTTTTAACATTGACACAGGAACTCTTGCTAGAAATAATCGAATTTGTAACATAGCTAAGTCTCTCACTCGCACACAAACATATAAACGCCAATGCACCAACACACACACAAACACACACACACATATGTATATATAAGTACTTACTGATAGTGTGGAACAAATATTTTCAGTGTCTATATTCATACACATGAAGAGGTATAGATACACTCATATACATACACAACGTCGGAAATGCTTACACACTCCATATACACATACAGAAACATTGATACGTTAACATCGAGACTAAGACACACCCCCACACAACATACAGAGAATGACGCATACTGACATACATAAATGCAAACATTGTCAAAGAGACAGAGTCACAAGTTCAGATACACAGGCACAGATAGATCCACCTACACGTAGATGTACGAACATTTGCCCATATACCTACAATGAGGCACTACTTCAGATATACTGACATACAGAAAATAAATTCAGATACACAATCACGTACAAAATACACATACACACACAAATATATTTATTTGTATGTTTATGTGTATGGATACAATCTTTCTTGTTGATGGGAATGTGTTCTCTATGAATGAAAAAGAGAGAATATTCAAGTGTGTGGGTGTGCACGTGAGGGTGTGTCTTTTTATACCTGTCTTCGGAATGTGAACTGTTGTTTCAGCATTTTTAGTCGCTCATTTCCGATTTTGTGTTTTATAATGATCTTAACACGTTCCTTGGAACTGGATAGTTTTCGCATGAATAGTAAAAAGAAAACCATTTCTAATGACAAAAAGTATGAAAGTGTAGGCATTAAGAAAGCTTTAATCAACTGAGAATACAAGGTTCGTGTAAAGTGTCCTTTTATAGTCCCAGTAAACGGGAATAGCTCTCTCAAAGAGAGGGTAACAAAGCAAGAGGAGACCACTCTTGATTATTCATAACACCATTTTTGAAATTCACAACATTTCCAGCGGAGTCTGTAATGTATTGCGGGCTTGATTAATAGTCAGAGACTATAATTGTATAGTTCATTTTTAAAAGATTTACTCTATCCTTATTCTTTTCAAGCAAAAGGCAAATATTTTCCGCACGAGACAATATGTATCTGAGATAAATAAAGATTATTACTGTAGACTTTTTCCCATTTTCTTTGTTCCCAGAACATTTTAGATTGAGAACCCTTAAGATATGTTCTTAGTATACACAATTTTCTTACAGTTTTAAGTGGAATGTCTTTCAAATAATTTTACTATTCCATTTGTAAAATGAAAAAAATTCGGACAATGCTCATTTTATTAATTAGACGATTTAAAAGTTTTGTTGCGAGAAACTTATGTCGTCTTGAATAACCAATTTTACATATAATAATGTTAGTAATGTTTGTCTTAAGTCATTATCGATTTTTTTTTAATTCCAATTCATTTGTAAAGTAAAAGTATTAATGATTATTCTAGAAAAACTTCAAAGCATTAAAGTTACATATATAGATTTTGCTAGACTTTAAATATATGTCTATAGTAAAATAATCTGCAATACATTTCTACTGTAAAATTATCTATAATGGTTTTATATAGCAAAATAATTTTCTAAAGATTTATATTGCACGACGTTCCTGAAAATTTTTAGACCCGTCCCACTTTTGAAAAATATCAAATCAAACTTTTGTTTTGGAATAACCTTTTTTTTTCAGAATCTCTCGTATGCCAAATAGCCTCTGTCATTAATAGCCTATTTAATTCCTAACCCGTGACAGTCCATTGAAATAAATTGTGATGGACGATTAAAAGATAAAGGCAAACGAGCGTGGAAATTGAAGAAAACTAAAAACACCTTTAATAACTATAAAAGGTTAGTCTACATCCAAAGAAGGTGACGTCATGTAAATAGTTCGGATTGGAAAGTTTCCCCGTGAATTGCTTCCACAGAACCAATCGATTGATTTGAATAATTACCGATCCTAAACTAATCGCTTCTTGATGGAAATGTCATAAAATCGTTTGAAAAATCGCAAAAGATATTGTAACTCTCAGTAATTTGTTATAGAATGTAGAGGGCAGGCCAGGATAGCAAACAGCTGATGAGAAGGAATTCTCACAACAATAGAGAACCTCTGTTGAAATTTTGCTTATAAGACGAAACCGGCGTGAAGAGAGGAAAAAGGTCACAAGAATTTTGAAAAGCCAATACACCTTCCACGTCCATATTCCTTTGAGAGGCTAACCAGCACATTGCGAAAGGCTAAGCAGCCCCAATCTTCCTCCTGCTACTTCCAAGAATCGATGCTACCATGTCTCTTCCACTTGTATAATAAAGTGAATATGAAAAAGAAATTGTCCTTTATTGATACAGTATTTGATGTAGCGTTGGGGCCTGAAGTGGCAAAACGGAACGTACCATTTTTTATCCATTCACTGCGTGTAAGGACAGTCATTTCTTTCCTCTGTGTTAAACGTAAGAATTTACAAAACATTAAGAATTAGAAGTATTTTTGGCATAATGTTATAAACTTTACAGAATGTGTTAGGGTACACATCCCACCATCGAACGTATATCGTCCGTTCGATGATAAATTGAAAGTGCATTTACAATTTTTCGAAATGATACAATATGTTTGCATCTCTTCCTTCAACTGAGATAAAAAAAAAATAGTAATAGTTCTCAAACAGATGATTATATCAAATCAAAATAAAGTGTAAGCAACATTGGGAGGCGCCTGCGGTAATAACAGCGTTTTCGTTACATCTTCTTCTTCTACGTGTCGTGCCCATTCAGGAAATGGGTGGTTATAGCTCTCTACCATCTCCTATCATTTGCATCTCTTTGCAATGGGTTTTTATTATTCCCATTCTTCTATTTTGTCCATTTTCACAGACTAGGCTATATGTTCAGAGTGTGTCAAATTTTCCAATCCTTTTTTCCTCATTATGTGTTCAATTTCAATTGACTATTTCTGATTTTAAGTATAAATGTTCTTTGTTTCTATTTTTCTTTAAATTTACTCTTGTTTCACGCGACCCGCCCATTGTATTTTCTCAGCATTCTTTTGTAGAACCACATTTCTGCCGTCTCAAGTCTTCTCTTCGCCAGTGAGGAAATTATCCAGTATTAATTGCCATAAAAGTTTCGTCACAAAAGCTCTGACTTTTAAAAAAAAATTTTCTTCTTTCTAGTAACATTTTAGTGCAATTCCAGTTTATCTATCACCCTTGCGAGGTCAGAAAATATGGCTTAACCAAACTTCAGATTTTGGTTCCATTTAAAAGTTTTGTTGCCTATTCATTTTAAACACACACACAGACACAAAGCGAGTTAGATGGAAAGAGAGAGAAACAATTTTCTTTACATAAGAGATGGAAATGAAATTAATTTTCATTTGTTAGGCAAGTTATTAGAAACTTTTGCAATGTCACTGACATATTTCTTGTATTTCCTACTAATTTATTAAGTTTAAAAAGCTTATATGGCATTGTTCCTTTATATGAAAATCGACATAATGTACTTGATAACTGGCTGAGTAGATGACTTCCATGTCGGTCTAGGTGTCTCAATTTGAAAGCTAGTCAGTATAATTTCCTGCGTCTGCATTTTCAATTAGGTCATCAACAAGCAACCTGTAAATTAAATCACAAAAGAAGTAACAATACACTTTTGAGAATTAACGCAGACAATTTATTTGTCGGCTGAGAATTGTGTCATTCGCATTTTCCTTTATTTTTTTGAATTTCAACCACAATATTTTATTGCACATCCAGCAACGCCTCTCATTGTTCATTGAAATTTTGTCACATCAAAGGTATGTGACATATTTCTCGGTTATAGTCAAAATTTGGAGCATGGACTTAACGGCTCAGTGAATTGATATTCTTTCCAAAATGCTAGGTTGGTGAGACTCATTGCCAAAAAGAACGCCTCAAATTCGATTTTGAACGAAATCGCATTCATTTTTATGTTAGTATCAATACTAAGATAACCGTTATGATAACGTTAATCGTTATTTGACATTCATTGAACAAGCAGCCACTGCTGATGGCGGTTAAAATTCAGGAAATCTTTCTAGTAAAACATTTCTTTTTCAAGAAAATAGATTTGTCAAGTGCAGTTACTGTCATTCCTTTTTCACCGTATTGATGGGGGTTTATTTCCTAACATTTTACTAGTATTTGATTATGTCATTAGTTGGTTTTTTTTCGAGTTACATGTGTCATCTATTTTTGATGAGAAATTTTAGTCAAAATCTGTTTAATTTTCATTCATTTAATTTTTCCTACTTTTTATCTCTCATAATAGGCTTGTTTTTCAAGTTTTTGATACATTATTTCTGATTCGCCAATCATTGATAGTGACTCATTAAAAAAGTTGCAATTCCTTTTTAGTATTTGAAAAATGATTGAAGGCTGTGTCTGGTCTTCAGCTGATGTTGAATATTTTTAGAAATCTCAGGTAATGCTATTAATTTTATTCGACAACAGGTGTGCTTGTTAATCTCTTTATAAATACTAAGAATCTTTTATAAATATTGATTTAAATTTCAATTTATCTCTTTTTCAGATCAAAACTTAATTTTTTTTTAATTTCATATTAAAAAAATTGAAAATTTGATTATTTTGTCCATTTAATGTACCATGCCAAATGTCAACAAGAATTTGTTTGTCATCAACATCATTTGTTGCATATTTTCATATTATTTTATGTTATCTTAACATTAATTCATGATACTTTTTTAAATAATTATTTTCATTATGTAACTTTTTGATATAAAAAATCTCTTTGTTGTATAATAAAAATGTAAACAAAACCAGCAATAAGGTCGTTTATTTTTCAACGAATTGCTCAATATTTAATCACAAATAACGCAAATTCTGTTAATTTTATGATCACAGTTCTCATGTGAATATTAATTAGCATTTAAAGAGCTTTCTAAAGATATAGAACTTCACCATATTGGGATATATGAAAATGTTAGCAAATACCAAAATCCGCCATTTTGAATTTGGCCCAACTCAGTAAAACTCTTGTAAATCAGTCCACAGTGAAAAGCCTCCCACAAACCTTTGCAGTCTTGCCATAAAGTAGACAAATTTGGTGATACGGTTTTTGAGATATTAAAGGTCAAATATTAAGGTCTAGGTCAAATTATCTTATCTGACCGTTAAACAAACAGTAAATAGATCAGCTTTTAGATGTATCCAAGTACTTTAAAATTTAGCTTTGTAGATGCAAAATGATGCAAGCTGTTATAGAGTGTGAGAGAATAAGAGAAAAAGAGAAACATTCACTACAGAGAACAATAAAAAGAACAGGAATTATGACGGCAGAAGAAAATCAAAGTTAACTGGGAATCAAGTAGAAGGAAGAGAGTTCCATAAGCGAGAAGTGTTAGAGAAGAAACTGTTAGCATAGAACTTACAGTTATATCTCGTAAAATGAACGGATATTGCCGGCGATCTAGTGGTACACTTATATTAATAAAGTCTATGTAGTAAAGAGAAAAGCTCCTCAGAACAATTACTATTAAAATATTTATAGAAAAGGGAGAGGGGCTATATGTTGCAGCGGTGAGAAAGTCACTGAAAGCGAGATGTCAGGTCCTGGATAATAATAGTACTACATTTTATTTTATCAATAATATCGAAATATATAATAGAAGCAGCAGATGTGAAAGCAAAATATTCAATTCATAAAAGATCGATATAGACTTATGGATGTACAAAATAGGTTATGACAAGAAAAGTCTGCAAAGTTATGATATATTAATAATGTGTTGTGTCCAAAAATCTATGTAAAAGAATTTACACACGAAAACAAAATACTCTACTCGATTGAGAAGCTTTGATTTAAAATCATTTTTACAGCGCTGCATATTTTGTTTTAATTTTTTTTTTACATATACTAAAAATCTTCTTCCCCTCTTTCAGGAGGGAAATATTTGTATATTCCTTACTGGTGTCGATCACGAGTATTTGAATCGAAATAAATGACACTATTTAGAATAGTAATTTTTAATACTTGTAACATTACTAAGACGCAAGCAAAAACATTTCCAAATTCATCCTGTCATTTTTCTTAATTGGGCAGGTGCCCAATCAAATTGAACTTAGTAGTAAATCACGCCTCCTTCAAACTTCAAGATGTAGGTGATCCTGGAACGTCTCAGCTATCTTTCTTTAATATCAATAATTTGTCGATTGTCATGACTGTTTTTGAGAAAGCTACTGACGTATTTCCCCTTAGCTTTCATCACTGTTTTGAATTTAGAGTTGCATTTTTCCCAAACTGGTTGTTCTATTAAGTCTAGAGAACTGTATCTACCCAATTATTTTCTCCATAACTGATGATGATAAGAAATAAATGAATTCTTTTCTCAAGAGCATTACTGCAAAATGAACCCAACAGTCTCTGCTGTTATTTTGAATTGCCGCTGATAACATTTGCACCTCACGGGCGTCCAAATTAGTCATTAGGTATACTTACAATCGGATTCAGAGTTCTTATGTGTTTAGTAAGCTCCTCTCAAAGGCCATTCATAGTAAGTTCAGTTTCCTCAAGGCATTCTGTTATGGTGGCAATGGATCATCATTAGTTTATTCTTCGACATTTGATGTGTCAATATAAAAATCTAAAATCTTGACGTGTATTTCTGAAGCCCAAACTTATACCAGAATCATATTAAACAATCTTTCTCAGTTGTTAGTTTCTAACCAGCGCTGCTTCCTAAAACAATACGAATAAATGTAGGTTTCAATGCGCAAAACGTGCTATTTAAAAAACTCAGGTTAGTCAAATGAAAATTATGGGGCAGCTTTTGAGGGTCGAATTCAATTCAGTATTAATTTATTTATGAGATGAACATGTCAGCTCTCTGCTGAATGGTAGAGATTAAATATTGACAAACTTACTAACCTTACTTTAGCATCAAATCAAAATTTGCTGGATGTCTTGTGAGGTTCGAACTCACTACAGTAATAGATTGTATCCGAAGATAGTTTGATAACTTTTTCTCCGCAGTGAAGCGAACGTTATTTATAGTTTCGATTGACTGGCAAAAAAAAAAAAAGCTCTTGTAGGTTAGGCCGGTATGACCGATATCTCTAAGGTAGTCATAATATTTTTTAAAAGAATCATTATTGCAAGTTTTATTCATAGAACTACACTAATTATCTTGCTGATATTGCTACCACAATGTTTCGATCAATTCTCTATTATTTTCTAATTAATGAGACATTTTTCTTTATTTTAATAATAACTGGTGTACAAACGCGACAAAAATGTGGTTCTACCGAAGGGTGCTCAAAATACCATGGGCAGAACAGGTCAGAAATGAAGGAAATATAAAGAAATGAACCACATGGAAATGTATACTTACAATCAGAAAGAAACTGTTCATATTTCTGAGATATACAATGAGTAATGATGGCCTGGATATTTTAACACTTACAGTGTATAATTAATGTAAGGGAAGTGTTACAGAGTTGTGTGAATAGATGACAAACTGACACAAAGAGAGATGTGAAAGAGTAAACAGTTATTTACAACAAGAATTGATACGAAGTTGTGGGAATTTCATGGTCTTTGACACTTAAAAGAAGAATAAATAATTGACCATGTAACTATTTTTTTAATTTGCCTAAATTTTTAAATGACGTATGTGGCCATGGCCCTACGCAGATTTCTTTCTATTTAATATCTATGATAATAATTGTTCATGAATAGATAAGATTGTATTAATGAATGTTGATATTATGACTTTATATTCTGTATTTATAACTCGTGCTAATTTAAAGGTTCAATTTATTTAAAATATTTATCGATCTTAAGATAATATCACAAAAGTGAATGAATGGTTTATGAAGAAACCAATGTTACAGTCATATTCTACTAGTTCTTTTAATATTATCTAAAAAGCTAGTGCTTCTATTAGCAACGTGTTACGGCCCGAAGCAGGAATATATTTCGCACGGCAAGTTACTGTTTTCTCTCTCTGTACACACTTTCTTTGCTTCCTTTTTCTGTTTTACTTTCTTTCCTCCCGCAATAGAAAAACTGTATAACGAGTGTTAAGAACAATTTCCCCTGATGGATGGGATAATGTTGCTGAACATAAGTAAGTTGGAGATAATTCTTTCAAGAAAGAATATTTCCAGAGAATCCATTTTGTTTCTTGAAAACTGTCTGAATGGTCTCTCGAGAGATATATTTAAAACTAACCTCCCCTGCCAGAGTCCATAGTGACAGATTTTAAATTCCCATCGTGAGTAAAATAAAATAAAAATAAAATTGAAATAAGAACGAATTAAGATATTTGTGGTAAAGGATAGAAAATAAATGAACAGAAGATGTTATTTACATTTTTATATCGTCTCAGCTTGCATTTAAAACTTGCAATCGCTTCGGTTGTATCTCAATTCCACAAGGATATTTTTGTTCAAATTATATATTGTACTACAGGATAATGTCGATGTGTTCGTATTTGCCTTTTGGCATTGCTATAATTCCTCAAAACCCTCTAAAAGTAGATGATGGTAATATGGAACTAAGAATTGAAATTAAAACTTTCGGAGTATGTACATGTATCTATCATTGTTATTTCTTGTGGTGCGTTGCAAAATTCAAATTCAAATTACACTCCGCTGATACTGGCACAAGTTTACCTCTGTAGAATACGAAAAGCAGATCAAACTGAAAATCGTCACTTTAATCAACAAATCTACTAAAAACTCTAAGCTATGCGTTAAATAGAAAAGTAGACTGGAATCTATAGATTTGGTTGCAAATCAATCTAGGAGAAATCAACATCTGAATGAAAAATATCTGGAAACTGTACGAGAAACTGATCCGCTATCTTTTCGCAGAACAGTTAAAAAAATACACTGCCATTTTTTCTTTCATGTTCTGTGCCAGTCAAGGCTCTCCACATCATCCTGTCTCTGTTTCCTGTGAATAACTCTTACCACCCATCTTCGCATTCGATCTGTCATGCATTCACCTAATGTCCATGAGGCAATTTGCTTGCTGTTTCTCGCTTCCATTCCTTCTATAAATACGCCATGCAAGTATTAAGTTTTCCGAAGCGTCTTTCCTCATGTTTTCTGCGTATGATAATATACAGCATCCTTCTGTGGAACCATATCTTTGTCGCTTCGAGTATCTTCTTCATGTGTAACGAAATTGTTCAGCTATTCCTGTCATAGATGAGGATTGTTAAAACGCAGGAGTTCATTGGCTACAGATATGAGAAGAAAGGTAACTATGGATAAACAGGGTCGCGCCTATGTTCTGAAAAGACATGGCACTTATGGTGGAATTTTTTTCGGGAGATCTTAAAAATTTAAATTTAAAGACATTCTCGAAAAAAGAAGCAAAAATAGAATCAGAAATAGAAAAAAAGAAAGAAAAGAAAACTGAATGGTGAAGTGTGAAGTCTTTTCTAAACATCAAAGGAGTTTAGTAGACTAAAACTTGAGAGCAAGACTTGATAAACTACGGTCCGTGAATAAATTTCGATCCGTCCTGTCATTTCAACCCGTCCTGTCATTTCAACCGGCTCAATAAACACAGGGAATAATATATTAGTATGAAGTAATCATTTTTTATGTTAATTGCTATTGCAATATTATTACATTTGAAGTAATATATATATATATATATATATATATATACTTTAAAAATCAGGAGGGCAGTTGATCCCCCTACATTGGTTTCAACCTTACAATATCCTTAGGCGATTTTTATTAACTGTCCTCTTAACGCTTTATTTTTTATTAAACTGTGGCACCATGCATCCAGGCGATTTGAAAGAGAGAAAAAGAAGAAAATAGGGAAAAGGAAAAAGTAATGCGAGACGGATCATAGGCGAACACACACACACACGGCTTAAGAGACAATAAGAAAAAGAAAAGGGTTATTTTGGATAAGTGTCAAATGTCGAAAAGAGTTTCATTACAATGACAATGAGATTGAGTGGGTAGGGAGGCGTTATCTAAACTATTGGTACGAGAAAGCATCTAGGCCACCTGCGAACAAGCATTGATCGATTTCCGCACTTGTCCGCGCGAATGGAATTGTGTTATCAAGAGATGTCACCAAAGAAAGTCCACTTGAAAACGTTAGATTTTGATAATTGACAAAACACAGGTGTAGCTTGGAGCCTTGGCTGGGTATGGAAAATTAAAATCCCACACAATTAGTCTCTTTGCGACAAAACAGACTTTTGCCCTGCGATAATAAAATTTTGTTATCAGACACATGAACCGAAGGGAAATGAAATATTTTTATTTCTGCTTTGGAGACGCCAGACTGGCTGAGAACTTGGAGAAAATTCCTTTCTTAGACCATGTCGGAAAATCCAGCCGTCTAATGCATTACCGATAAACTGCTTGACAAACGCCACGTGTTGAACAAAGAGTTGTCACATTATCCGTTCATGATAACGGCGATTTGAAGGAAAGAAAGAAAAAGAAAGAGGAGAGATCATTAATTTTTTTAGTTAAGCAAGGTATATTTCTTTTCCAAAACAAAGCCACGGGTTGTTCACGCCCGACTAAGACGTCATTGGCCAAGTGGTGATCACATGACGCACGAAGGAGGAGGAAAGATACCCGACCAAGACCTCATTGGCCGAGAGTGGTCACGTGACGCAGGAAGAAAACTGTCGACGCTCCCATCCAGAGTATAAGTATGAGAAGCCGCAACGAAGAAGTGGGGAGGGCAGTTCACGCCCCTCAGAAGCATGGTGAGAAAGTGGGAGTGAGAAATGGAAAAGAGTGGAAAATCCCTAACCAGAAATAAAAGAGGTGGATATGTATTTAGAATTATCGAGGAAACCCCGACGCCAACAGATCCACCCCGGTTTTGGTCGGCGTCAATAAAAATGAGGCCCCAACAGACCGAAATCTGTTCGTTCGACCCTGGCGGGCAGAGTTAGTTCAGTCGGACCCTGGCGGGCAGAAGACAGTTAATTCAGTCCCGGACGGCAGAGATGAGTGCCCAGTTTTGAAGCCGCCTCAAGATAGCTGACCAAGATTCACGCAAAATTTTGGACTCCTCTTCAACCAAGAACAATTAGTTTGAAGAGCAACTTAGAACCAGACCACAGAAATAAGTTTTTCGACTTTCGTCCAAAGACACACCGAAACACAAATTTCTTAGAGAGCAGACAACTTGAAGCGTTAAAACTTGCCTAGCGAAAGCGACGTGCCACAATCCGCAGAACGGGTCGGGAGGTAGATGCAGTCCTATGTATCCAACAACTAGACATAAAAAGTTTGTTACCTTTTTCTTTGATACTTTGAACTTTTTGAGTTTTCATTTTCTTTTCTTTTATGCATATTTGTGTGTTATCACCCCCGTTGAACTCAGCTTGCATTACGGCCCCAACCCCTGTTTGATCTCGTCTGTCTAAGATCAATTCACAACGTGGGTAGGCAGACTGGAGATCAGTGCAGTTACTCTGGTAACCAGGCGTTAGAAGCAGGTTGGGAACGGCGAGGCTGATATCAAATCTAACCAGATTCCTACCCGAATCACCAAAGGGTTAGAACGTCATGTTTGGAGCAGCGACACCCGGACGGAGCAGCGAGGAGCGAACAGCTGGCGCCGCGGCGAAGACGTCACAATTGGTGCTGTTTAGGGACGTCACATCTGGTGTCGTGACCGGGATAGGACCCTGGAACGGCCACGTCACAACTGGCGCCGTGGTAGATCAGGATAGAACGTCACAGTTGGCGCTGCGACCGGGGGACGACGTCACAAAACTAATGAACGCTATATTATTATTTTCAAAAATATATAAACAAACGCATGACGTTGAAGAAGAAGAAGAAGAAGAAGAAGAAGAAGAAGAAGAAGAAGAAGAAGAAGAAGCAGCTTAAATATCTACGTTATTTTATTTCATTTTATTTTTCACACATGTATTGAGCACTTTTTAATACTACTAGTTCATGGTTCAACTCTGACCATCAACCTTTTATATATATATATATATATATATATATATATATATATATATATATATATATATATATCAGACTATAATGATAATGGAGAAGTACATATTATTTATTATAAGCACAATTTATGAATTATGAATATATATTAACACCAACAATCAATGTGCCTTATTATATATATATATATATATATATATATATATATATATATATATATATATATATGTGTGTGTGTGTGTGTGTGTGTGTGTGTGAAAAGTGTATATAAATATAAATAAATATATATAGATGTATAATTATTTATATATTATATGCGCGGTACTTATTAGAAAGCGCACAAGCGTGAAACCCAGGGTCACAAACTCACATCTATCCAACCAAATATATATATATATATATATATATATATATATATATATATATATATATATATATATATATATAAATTAATACGTCAGAAGTCGCATTGTGCTTCATTTTACTTTATTTATTTTGGATCTTGAACAGATTCAATACGATGCTTGTTGAACTGTGGTCTGCGAAGCCCCATTTTGGTTCCGGCCAGTAATGTCCACCTTCAAAAGGAAGGAAACACGTGACTATCCAAGGAATCCACGGCACCCCACCTCAATAGGTAACATATGGCATGTCCATTTTTTTCGACGCAGTTGGATTGCAGAGATTCGTGGCGGTTTTTCTCTTGCACATCCGCAAACCATATTGGTAGTACCAAGTCTTCAGTTTGCCGGAGAGATGGGTTCTGTCACTGGATTCAAGTCCATCTAGTGCCACATTCTACACTATTTTAGTTTGGTGCCGATGAGTCAGTGGGATTTCATATAGCCATCGGAGGCTCTTCGCTGGCTTCTCTCCGACTTTCGGGATCATGTCACCCCTTAGACGAGACCATATCATTCATGACGGATCTGGAAAGGGAAAGAAGCATTTGTTCTTTAGTTATCACTCCCTTTTGCTGTGTCCGCTGCACCCCGTAATATGGATATAATGAAAAGAAGTGGTGAAATCATACACCCCATGATGATGCCGACCTCGAATGTTTGCTAATTGTTGGTATATTTACCAACGGTGAACTGCATAAACGTTGCTAAGAAATATTTCATTATCATTTTCCAAATCTTACTAAGGAAATTGAAAAATTCAAGGGACATTCGAATTAACTCATAAGGAACTGATCCATACGCATGACTTATATGAAGCTCGGTTTTATTTTATTTTTCTGGTAGGATTGAGTTCCAAATGATGTGTGAATGCCCCAAACAGCCGGGGAAGCAAGGTATTCCAGCCTTCTTGACAGCTGTGTTTATATAATGGTTGCGACGAGCAGGGACCCCCCACCCAATATTTTCTCGTTTGCATTCAAGAGAGAGATTGGGCGGAATTCTGCATCTTTTTCCTTAGGTATCTAAATGCCATCCGCCAGGCACCATTCTTGCGGTACAATACCTTTTTCCATGCCCGCTAGAGGAGGAGAGTGAGTTGCTTGAGGACGTTTGGACAATTCTTATATAACTTGTAGGATATTCCAATTCCAGATGCAATATCGACAGGGGATTTGCGGATGAATTCCTAAATTTACCTCAGATTTAGTTCTCTGTCATTAAACTTGACCTCTGGATTTTAAGGCCTAGGAAGGTCATTCATAGGAATGGATTGGAACATATTTCCAGGCAAGAATACATCATCCTTGGATGGTTCCCGCGTTCCTCCTACGGTTCGTCGAGTTTGTCGCTCTTAGTCTCCGTGGACAATTTTTTGTTAGACTAAACGTAATGATTATTGTAAAATGATCTCCGAGACTGCCGCATTTTCTTCCGACATATTCTTTGGTTCTCAGCTCTAAAGATCACTTTAATATCCTTAAGCAGCTCCTTAAGGCTTGTCCTCTCATGAATTGGAGGTTCATTGAATTGGCGCTTCACAAATCTCTGCTTTGCTCTTAGTTTACCCTTTTGAATCCGTCGTCTATTTGGTCACTTTTCTTTTTTCTTATCCTCTTTAGTAATTGCCACACCAAACCACTCAAGACAAAACTCTTTCACAACTCTGCAGAATGATCTGATCTGCTGGCTAATGGGCCCTTTAAATGGTTGGTAAGTTTTAATTAGGGTTCCCAATCAAGATTCGAACAAGTAGCTCTCTGATTGCCACTGAGCCATCGCATTCTTGGCTTACTTGGAAGCAATGGGATCCTGAACACTGTGTGTGTAATCCGGACTTATAATCCCATCATTCGATTCACATTCACCAATAGAGGAATTGCGTTACCTGCACCTGCCTGCCTTATGGATACGTAAACGACGCAGGCTGTCGAATTTTCTGCCGCAATCAAACGTCTTTCCAAGAGGCCTTCCCATCTTTCTGGGGGATCAATTCTTCTTTCTGACATGTCACTTCGTCTTTCCGAAGAGTCATCTTATTTTTCAGAGAGCCTTGTGATATAAAGTTTACACTGAGGATAACAACCAGTGGTGACAGTCTGTTTCGTGCTTACACGCCATGGTCAAGCCATAGGCTGTCGCCGAAGGGTGTTGATCTCATTGACCACTTTTAGAGTGTAGGTAAATAATACACTCTATCCATGATATTCCACACTTTAACTCATAAATATAGAATACATTAAAACAATATTTTTATCATATATATATATATATATATATATATATATATATATATATATATATATATATATATATATATATATATATATATATATATATATATAAGAGAAAGTTAATTGGTAATCCGTATGGATATTTCCGGGAGGATATAAATCCTGAGAGCTCAATGTAATAAATAGAGCAAGTGATAATTAATTAACAAAGTCAGACATCAGAAAGCCATGGTAATATTTTATTTCATGAAATCGATAATTCGATTTCCTTCGTCAACCAAGCGGTTTCAATCCTTCATTGTTTTGAAACCGCCTGGTCTGACGAAGCGAAATCGAATTATCAATTTCATGAAATAAAATATTACCATGGCTTTCTGAAGTCTCCGATTTGTTAATATATATATATATATATATATATATATAATTAATACAATAGAATTCATGACTTAGCAGATGTATATCATAGTCAACAGTTCGACAAAACGAGTTTTTTCTAATTGTTAGCCCACTCGTCAGGAGTTTTCAGTAATTGACTGCCGTTTTACTTATTTTTCGTTATCTTTATAACAAGTTTGACGTAATTAATTTCTTCCCTTATACATATACAATATGTACAACATATACATGCACGCGCACACACACAAGTACGCATACGCACACACATATGCACATCGATCTGAGTAACTTATATAGAATTCCGAACTGAATCCTTCTCGCTCCTCAGTTATTGCTTTACCCTTTTCCCACACACTGCCTAGCCCAAGGATTGAACACACACTCGCTATGTTAACAAATTCACGACCCACTGCTTTAATCCGCTAAGCTATTATTTCGTAGGAATCCCCTGTAGGTTATCTGGATCTATATACACCTGATGAAGGCCGGAGGATACAACGGCCAAAATGTTCAGGATAACAGTCTGAAAATACATAGTGTAAATAATGTATATCTATTTATTAATTTGATCAAATATTACCGAATATACAAAAATACATTATAAAATTTATATCAAAAATAAAAAAAAAGTATTTAAGGTAATATTAAAAATAAAAACTTTCGTAAGCCTGATAGTGTGTCGCCTTGACGTGTTAGGACGACTTGCGTGCTTCAAAGACCCCCAGAGCTATGTGGACGAGAGCTTCGTCTCTTAGAAGGTACAATCAAGCTCAACAGGTCTGTGGGGTAGGAACCAGACGAAAGACACACCCTGGCTCTCCAGGTTGGGGAATATGCAGTAGGCTAACAACTGCTTACTTTAAAACTAGCATGTTACAGAAACTTCAACGATATCTTCAACCAACGACAGAGGAAGAGTCATCCAACGCGTATGACGCGTGCTGGTGAAAATCCCCCGGGAAAGCAGCCGGCATGACATGGCCCGAGCTGAAGAGGATGGCCCAGAACCACGTCCGCTGGAGAGGTGTTGTTGCGGACTTATGTTCCTCAAGGAATTAAGAGGCACAATGATGAAATAATGAGCCCTAATTGAAGATGATTAGATGATTTGAAACATTAATCATAAACAAATATTTACACGACAATAGTGCGACGAATTCACGAGGAACTTAAAATTTGAAGACAAACTATTCTATCAATCAGTAAAAATACTTGACAATGATATGTTTGAAAATAAGTGTGTGTGCCGAAAAATTATTATCAATTAGTCTACAAAAATTACCATATACTCTCGTTAAGATCTATTCATGTAGATATTTTTCTAGAAAGATTTATACAATAGAAATACAAGAAAGAGATCTATACAATTAGCCTCTGCTTTGACCGTCACATTTTCCTACCTATAATGTAGTATCTGTGCGTGATTTTGTGTTAGAATGTTACGCTTTCTACTTAATAATATTGAAAAGCGTGAGAGACATAAAGGGGAGGGAAATAGAACGTAGGTGAGAAAAGAAATCGGAAAGATAGCTACAGAAAATCGAAAAGAAAACAACTAAAATAAATATAAATACATATTATATAAGGAAAAGGATGACAACGAAAGTGTATAAGTGTTGAGGAAAAGATGGAAAGGAAAGGAGGAGAATAAAAAACAGTTAACGAAATAATGCAGGGCAAAGAATGGTAAAGAAAACAGATGAAAGGATGGAATAGAAAAATGCCTAAAGTGTTTGGAAAAATGATAGAGACGAAAAGACGAGAAAAAAATGTTTAGGAAATGACGCAGAGAATAACAAAAATAGAACAACTTGTCAGCTGAATAACAAGAAGCGTCGAACGAAAGACTGAAAGGAAAATAGGTGCGATACATTCAAATTTGTAATGCAAACAGAGGGTGAGAGATCGGACATTATAGAAAATATTCGTTTATTCCGTGTTACTTTTTCCTAAGTTAAAGTAATGTATATTTATAAAACGTTTACGTAAAATAGAGACAGACAATGAAATTTGGAAGAGATAAAGATGTAACTATTTGTGTGTATCAATTCTGTCAGTAAAAAAAAACCCAAAAAAACAAGAAGTAACGATTCTCCAACCGGAAAAAGTGATTGGCTGTAATAAATCTGTAACCGGAAGTGTGAATAGATATAACAATACTTCGAATCTGAACAGTAGATGTAACAGCACTCCAGCTGCATGTGTGTGGAGATAATGATTAGACACCGGAAGTGTAAGTGGGTGTAACAATTCTCACACCGGAAGTGCATGTGGCATTAACAATTCTTACACAAGAGGGGCATATGGGTTTAACAATTCTCACAACGGAAGAGCGGGTGGGTTTAATTATCCTCACACTGGAAAAGTGAGTGGGTTTTAAAAAAATCTCCCAACAGAGGATTGAGTGCTTCTATTGTTTTTGCAATGGGAAAAACTAATATGTGTCACATTTCTTGAATTAATCTCGAAATACATTTTCTTCTGTGTGCCGTCTCCATTAAGGATGTGGGCCATCATGGTTTTCTACTTCTTATCACTTGTAGATCTTAGTCTCTTGAAATTACTTGCCTTATTATATGGCTGTAAGAAAATAAATGTTTGTTATAATTCTCCTGTGCAGCGGGATTAGCAAATAGAACTTTACCTATTTGCACATGTTTGCTATAGGAGAAATAGAGTGTAGAAAAAACTGTCAGTTAGGAAGAAGTTGACTTCTGAGCGTGTGTCGTCGAACAAAACTTTACATCAATATCTCGTCGCCAATAGGATGTTTAAGTCGCTTAGACGAACATGAATTTGTACAGATTTGGAATCTGTGTTTTGCAGCTCAGGCTAGGACTAAAAATGAATACAACTAGGAAAGAGCGAGGGGAGAAAATGAAATAACCGACTTCATTCATGCTTCGGCATGTTGTAAAGCTATAATGAAAATTTCTGTTATGCCCCCCCCCACCAAAAAAAAAAAAAACAATTAGAGAATTTGACTTTCGTCGAAATTTCAGAAATTATAACAAGAAGTTTACGACCTAAAAAGAAACTTTTGATAACGGAATGAACCAAAATGATGTCCATAAAACAGAAATAAAATGAATCAATCATACAATATTTTCACAGATTAAGAGAAACTTCGAACTCAAGATTTGGCTATAGAGTACGAATTGATTCAATTACAGTTGATTGAAGGTATGGCTGTTACATCTCATAAATATAAAATATAGGAATAATTACAAATGAATAATTTGTCTAATTGCACGTGTGGAAGTTATACAACAGCTGGAGTTGATTAAAAATATAATCCTACTGAAGATAATGTTGAAACGTAGAAAATAAAAAAGGAATGCAAATACTGTAACTATGTACATGGAATTGTTAGAAAAAAAAGTGCGCCATGCTGTTGGAAAAATTTGCCATAATTGCCGAAGAAAAATCATTTTCAGTCTGTATGCAAAGATAAAAAGAAAATATACAGTATAGAAAAAAAATGGAAAAAACAGAGAATTGATGATTTTATTTTTCAATACAAGACCTAAGTAAAGGAATTCTTTAGAGAAAAATAAATTAAATGGCATGACATTTCCAATGCAAGTGAATACGGGGAGTGAAGTCATTCTGATCCCAAGAAATGTCTGGGTACAAATGTGTAAAATTAAGAAAATGTCATCTGAAATTGAGAAAATTTGGTGAATCTTTTATAAAAACAAAAAACAAAAAAACTAGAATACTTCAATGGAACATTTGAAATTTGTTACCGATTTGAAATTATTCCCATTACAGTATTGGAATACTAAAACAAAAAAAAAAAAATCACGGACTACAATGCATAGATGGTCTAAAGGTGGATAAAACGAAATTAATTAGTAGTGTAAAATCAGAAAAACTAAAAACGAGTGTTTAAAACGGGTATAAAGTGAGCATACAATTAATGAAAATAGTAAAAATATTTTGAATCCCGTAAATTACCTACACACCTTCTAACATTACCGGTTGCTAAGATAAAGAAAATGGTAGAGGAGGAAATTTTGGATCATGTTCCTCCATCTGGCAGTAAATGGACCTCTCCCATTGTAGTTTTGCAAAAAGCAAACGGAGACTTAAGAATATACGGTGATTTAAAATTGGCGTAAATCTTTCGTATCTTATTCACAATAACGAAACCGCTGTCCACAAATTATCGGACATTAATTTTTTTTTCGAAAATTGATTTAAAATCGGCCTATGGTCAAATAGATATTGATGATAAATTCAAGGAAATAACCACAATGCGTTCATTAAGAAGGACAAGAATGCCTTTTGGATTAAAATCAGGCAAGTGTTTTTTTTTTTCAGAGAGCAATGGAAAACGTGTTAATTGACGAAATTAGTAATCTGATTATTTTAATAATAGATTCATACCAAAATACAGCGAACCATTTTTTGAACTGCATAAAAAAATAATGAGTTTAAATGGGCTGAAAGTAAAAGCTTAGGATTTAAAAAAGATACTCGCAGAACAACCAATTGTATAAATCTTTGATCGAAGAAAGGATGTTACGTTAACTACAAGTGCGAATGGGAGAGCTGTGGCTGCAATTTTATCGCAAAAGGCAATCCAATAATGTACATTTCAAGAAGATTGACGGCATCAGAAATAAATTATTCAAATACTGAAAAAGAGGAACTGACCATTGTCTGGAGCACAGACAGAGTTGTAGAATATTTATTAGGTAAGAAGTTTTAACTCTAGAAAGGAGATACCAAAAGTTACTTCACCCAGAATTCTAAGACTATTTTCTAATTTTAGTAGACACCTTTTCTGGATGACCTGAAGTTGTTACACTTAAAAATAGAAAAAAAAAACGACTACAATAAATTTAATATTGAGAGATCCCTAAAACGTTAGTATCAGACAACGCACCAGAATTTTGTGATGAAGATTTATGTAATTGGTTGTGGCGGATTGGCTGCTTCCCTTACAACACACCATCGTATCACCTACAATTTAATAGGATTTCAAAATAATGGTGCAGGCAGCAAAACTGAGATTAGTAGAGATACTATAGACAGTTATTTACCAAGGTTACTGCTTAGTTATAGGTTGATTCCACATACAGACAGAGTGCAAAGTCCATCTGTGTTAACAGGTAGACAGATTTCTATTAATAATGTCTAACTCGGCCAATGAAAATATCTGCTGTAAGAATGACAAAATAGCAAATTCCGAGAGAGCTATTGTCATCATGCAAAGGTGAGAGAACACGGCAATTATATCAAAGAAAGTAAAAAGCCTAATGGCCCATTCCGAACAATTAAAACCAAGAATTGAAAAGGAAGATGTTGTGAAGAAGATCCTGACAGAGAAGAAAAGATGAGTTCTTCAGATCAGGATAATGTTATAGAAGACAAGTTTATGGATTATAGCGGGAGTGATTCAAACACGGACGAAGATGAAATGAAACCAACATCTCCATTAAAGAGAACATGACAAATCTCAGTGGGAAAAGTGGTTGTAGAAGAAGTTCAAGAACAATAAAAGGTATTAAACCCCTTTTGTTCAGAGAGGTGTAGCGGGAGAGACAAAATAGGATTTTACCTATTTGCATATGTTGCTTATAGATAAAGTGTAGAGTAAAGAGCCAGACAGGAGGAAGCTGACTACTAATCACTTGTCGCAGAACCACACTATACAATATCCTGGCCAGTTATTTTGAATAAGTCCTTGTCACTAACATGTCACAATTGGTGAACGTTTCATTGAGTACACGTGAATTACTCTCTTCCATGTTTACTACACCTTTTACTTTGAAACACATTTCTTCAGGACTTAAACAATGATGGTTGTCCTCAGCTTCCTTTTCTTGAAAAATGTAAAATATTAATTGCTATGAATTTTCCAAGATATTTAGTGCAGTTGCTTTTACTCAATTTTGGTTTAGAGTTATACTTCTAGAGTGGTTGCCCTAAGAAAGCTAATGAGCCCAGTCTGCCCTGCTATTTTATCTATTGCTGAAATGAGCGGAAAGTGATAAGTTAATGTAATTACCAACCGAACTAGTACAAATGGATCATAACTGGTTGGAATTTGAACTCGGTTTAACGATTCCACTTTATATGTCAATAACCTGTAACCACACAACTCAACAAAATGGCATCTCTGTCTATTGTAAGATTGAAGTCAGTCAGTACATGACAGAGATTACAGTCATGGAATTTATTTTAAATTCTTTTATTGAGTAGAAAAAGATCTTATTTATAATAATATCAACAAAATTACTCATATTATCTTCATTTTGTACAAAGGTTCACTATTTATTACCGATAACGTTTAGGCAAAATATTTTTTTCTTTCTTTTTGTATATATTGATAATTTATTTAAGATATTGTTAGCATTTAATGGTGTCTGTTTCATAAAGTACACGTTTTATTTTCAGAAAACTATTTTGAGAAAGGAAGTAACATCAGCAACAATAATGCATAATATTGATGGATAATTCTATTTATAGAACAAGGATATATATTTAAGTGTTGAAGTCGCGTCCCATAATTGAAGAGAGAATTTTTAAAAAGCAGTTTTAGATTTTAGTCTGTCCCACTTGGAACATGAACATTTTCAATCCAGTAAAGAATACAAAATAATGTATAAAAAAAGAACAACTACTGGAATGAAAATAGTAAAAAGAAATAATTTTAATAATTAAATGAAAGTTAACTAAATATAAAATTAAATTAAATGATGTGAAATAAAAAAGAACAATAAAAATCTCTTCAATAAAAAAAACCCTGTGTATGTGTGTGTACATGTGTGTGCTTGCGAGTTGATACATGTGTTTGCGAGTTGATACATGTGTTTGTGCTTTACTGACGTCTTGAAATACTTGGATTTATGCATATTCTTATAATTGTCTGATCTGAAATCTGACATGTATATGCTTCCAAAAGTTCCCAAATCTGTGAGACACAAAGACCTTGCTTTAAACCGTTAACGTATTTTAAAACCTGTGACCTAAACTTTTACTTATTTTTAGATGGAGTATTGTAAATAAGTTTTAATTCTTAATAAACAATTTTCTCACGTCACATTTTTTAGTTGATTCATATCTCGCAATCTACGCCAATGAGAATCTGGAGTGGATTAGAAAATGATTCCAAGTTCCCAGTGGGAATTTAACTCAGCTTTTCTCCGTTTTAACCATAACACCTAACCGCCTAAGTTACCAGTTCATTGACAGAATTTTGTTTGCCCTTTTAATATTGTTGTTTACGATATTATAATACACTATATTTTAGGTCCATCGACTTTGGCATTGAGCTCTTGATTTTAGGTTTTAAGCTTTTAGATTATTTTTAACTTTATTTTACATTTTATTATTATTATTATTATTATTATTATTATTATTATTATTATCAGTAGTATATATATATATATATATATATATATATATATATATATATATATATATATATATATATAATATATATATATATATATTAATATGTATATATATATATATATTAATATGTACATATATATATATATATATATATATATATATATATATTAATATGTATATACATATATATAAGTATTAATATGGATAAATCAAATAACTAGATATTAGCAACCGTATATACGTCGGTGGGGGGTGTAAACGGTAGTGTCAGAGCTATGCCGCCCGGAACTTCGTTCCTGGTAGGGCCACTTTACTACCTGTGTATAGTCATCTGTTTTAATACCCCAGTAACATCTTGAGAGTGCCGTGGCATTTGCATGTTGCTTATGGTTAAGAGTCATTTTATGATAATAAAACTCTTGTTTTCCATTTTTTGGCTGTGGAACCAAAATAAAATTTTGTCTCGCCATTATGTTTAATGCTAGCATTGTAGATGACGCCTTTATACATACATTTATGATTCACTGGACAGTTAATGCCTTTTTGACAATTGGTGTTGCTTAAGTATTTGCATAAAGTTACATTATTATGCTGTGTTATAAATTGTTCAATGTTTCTAATGTAGCTGTAACTAATCTTAATATTGTTCTTATTGCAGGTTTTGTTGAGTAAAGGGTTATGGTTGAAATGTTTGAGGATTAAATTTAGAAAAATTCTACTGATGTTGATTTTGACATTACTGTTAAAAGTGGATTGAACCAAATTATATTGCGTTTTCTATTCTTAAAATTATTGTAATTATTACTAATGCTTGCAATATATTCTAGTTTAACTTTGTTTTTACTTTTATTTGTTACATCTGCATATTTAGTTTTATATGTGTCAAAAATAATTTTGTTTCTGGAGTTAGTTGAGAGTCTGTGTTGTACAGATTTATGGAATTTATTAAGAATTCCAGGTATGTGGTTGATTTCTTAGTTAATGTATATATGGTTATAAAACTTTTTAGTAGAAGGCATGTGCTCACCTCTGGATAAATCGAAAGTAGTGTACAGAAAGTTGATCAACTTGGCGTTGATGTAAGGCATGAAGTTAAGGTCATCACTGAGTAGCGAGATTCTCTTTCATGCTTCAACGCTTGAACATGCGTTCAAGCATGAGACAAACTGTCGACACTAGGTGTTGACTTTGTATTCACTTTTATATATATATATATATATATATATATATATATATATATATATATATATATATATATATATATGAATATTATTTGGTGTCAATGGTAAAATAATTTCAGAATAAAACCTATGGCAAAGGTGACTGTAAAGTAAAAATCCAGAAAAGTGTTCCACAAGCGAGAAGTGCGAGAGAAGCAACTGTTAGCATAGAACTTACAGTTACATCTAGCCATTTCAACTGTAAAATGATGAAATCTTGCTACCAATCTATTACTGATATTAAATTCGTAAAGAAAAGAGTTAAGCTAATCCGAACAATTACTATGAATTTATTCATAAAAAAGAGACGGGGAATTGATTGAAGCCGAGATGCCAGACTAGGACCAATAATATTGCAGATTCTTCTTTGGATTTTATCAAGAATTTCTAAATACCTAGAAGAAGCAACAGACCTGATATGGCATCAATATTCAGAGCATGGGAAAATGATGGGCTTATGTGTAAGACAGATTAACGCGAGAAAAATGGTCAAGCTTAACATGGTGTACCAACTTTCTAGCAACTGATTCAATATAATCGTTCTAATTCATGTTAGCTAGCGAGAAGGCGCAATGTCTTACTCTCCTTAAAGTTAACGACAGCGATGCTGATGGGAGACAAAAATAATCCCTAAGCGGTTTAAAAGATAGCAGTCATGTTTTGAAGGCGTTCAAATTAACAAGCTATTTCTTGCATCAGTTAACAACAAATTGAAGTTAATTTTTGAGATCAGCTGCAATTTGTCCTTATCATTAACAGAGGAATAAACGGTTGTGTCATCAGCACAAACACCGAATCGAGAAATGGGAAGGTCATTGATGAAAATTAGGAACAATATAGGTCCAAAGATAGAGCCCTGGGAGACAAACCTTATTAATCTAAAAAAAAAAAAATCTAGAAGAGTGGCTGTTCAAGAAAAAGTTGATTACCTAGCCCACATTGTTTCATGATGAATTTAGGAAGAACAAGGGATTAATAAATAAAAATAAAATAAAAGGTGACACGAAATTAATTAACACCCATTTTTTTTATAAAGATGCACTTAATGTAAAAGTTAAGCTTTCAGCCACTGAACATGATTCACATTTTATCTGGCTGATGTAGGATTTTTTTTTCTAAAAATATACTTTAAACTGTCTTTCACGTTGTGCGTAATTGAATCAAAATTCGAAGACATCATAGCAATATCAGTTATAACAAAGTATAAGAGAAAAGGAAATAGAACCTAGAATAGGATAGTTTGACTGGCGCCAAACCTGCTCAGACACATCTAAACTATCAATTGAACAGCTCCCTAAAATTAATGTTGAAAAAAGCCTTTGAGGCGAAGTGAAGCCCGAGAGTCTTGTCAGGAATCAGCCCTTTTTGAACATTATGGACTGGCGCTACAGAATCAAAAAACAATGAACTGTACCAAATAACAGAAAAACAAACAAACACATAACTTGAATACTACCATCATTAGAACTAACTAAAATGGATGGCACATGTAATTCCACACTACTTCAAATAAAAGATTAGGAAAGGAACCCAAATCAATACTAGGAAGAGTAATACCAGCTACTGGACTTGAGAAATCTGTTCTCCTGAAGAAAAAAAAAGTTTTAAGAGAAATTAAAAAAAAAATCAACCTCAAGAAGTACAGGCTGCTCAGTCAATGAATGCTATATGTTTCCTAGTAGGAAAAATGTATAGCTGGTCACTCGCCAATCCCTATTGCAGACGCTTGCTCAGGTGCATTTGTGTTTATTCAACACCCACAGAGCTTACTCGTGTTTTGTACTGCAACTATGCTGAGCAGATCTTAGTTTCAGTTTCTGGGAAAGTGCGTGTTATCTAGCGTGATCAACAACTTGAACAACGCCAGCACGCTCGGCCACAATGACTTGTGACTTCGTGTTAGCGCAGCTATCGCCGGCCCTCAAAAGTTTCGTCTACCCATTTTCACTCACAAGTTTTGAATCAACCCGTGGTATGGTTTTCAGGCACTTTCCAGAGGTTCCGCACACTGGGATCGACCCCTCCAGTCCGATAGCACCAGGAAGTTATCTTCTTGACAAATCGACCATGATGAGATTCGAACTCGGGTCTCATGTTCAGAATGCGAACGTTCTCATCACTCGGCCACGTGCCCATAAGAAAATAAAGAAAGAAAAAAAAGAAAGGCTAGTATTACTATTATACTTAACAAAATGACGTTATTTATAAACTCTAGAAACGCACGTACGCGGGCACACATCCACACGCACATAACGGCCTAATCTATTAAATCATTGCATTTTGATGATAACGAAATGAAAAGCTGGAAGCTTTCGATATCAATCATTAGGATTTACCTACGTTCATAAGAAAGAAAATTGAGGGAAAGATTCCTTGTCGGTGGCCTTTAATCATTATGGGCTTTTCGTCCCGACATATTTCACCGAATATGACCAAATGATTCTTACATGCACCCGAGGAGGGAAAGTGAACAGTTTTTACAATATATACTAACGTACGATTAACCATTATTGTGTCAAATATTCCAATTAATAGGAATATAAAAGAATTAGTAGTAAAGCAATTTATAAGACTAATTTAATCTACTTAAAATTATGATATTATCAATAAAAGCATTCCTGAAACTGGTCAAATAATAAACTCATTCGAAATAAATGAATAAATGAAAAAGAAAAAGAAAATGAAAGTCTCGACAATTTGAATTAAAAAATTAAATCTTTATTTAATTACGGTTTGAATGAAAAAATAAGTCATTTCGCTTACCTTGATAGGAAAAAAAATGTTAAATAAGGGAAAGCTTTTGTAGACGAAAACCGGAGCATTGTGGGTAATAATTGTTTATATTGTAAGGTGTTTTTTATTTATTTTTTTTTTGTAATATTGGTTTTATTGATTGATTCATATTCTATGATTTATCAGCCCATTGCAGGTTATTTAAAGCCAGAAAATACTTTTAGATTGTAAGAATTTTTTGTGGGGAGGTATTAATTGTTTAATAATACAAATCTTACTAATTAACCCATAGTTGGGGCGAGAAGTAGATTCATAACTTTCCGGGGGTATTTGCGCGTAAGTGAATATAACGAACCCAACTGGAATTGGAACTCGGCTCTCCGATTAACAATTTCGAGTAAACCCAAGCTTACAATACCAGATATTCCCAAGCGGTCACGCATCTATGGATTGACTATGGATTGGTGATTGTACGGGAATCGGTGTTTCAACGTGATGTGGCCGTAAGCCTTAAATGAGTTTGGGAATTTTGATCGGTTTTAAGATTGTAATAATGGCGAAGATGGTGATACAGCAGTTGAACGAGAGAAAGAAGAGAGAGAGAGAGAGAAAGAAGAGAGAGAAGAGAGAAGAAGAGAGAGAGAGAGAAAGAAGAGAGAGAGAAGAGAGAGAGAAGAGAGAGAGAAAGAAGAGAAAGAAAAGAAGAGAGAAAGAAGAGAGAGAGAAGAGAGAGAAGAGAGAAGAGAGAAGAGAGAAGAGAAGAGAGAGAAAGAAAGAGAGAGAGAAGAGAGAAAGAAGAGAGAGAAGAGAGAAAGAAGGAGAGAAAAGAGAGAAAGAGAGAGAGAAAAGAAGAGAGAAGAAGAGAGAGAAGAAGAGAGAGAGAAGAGAGAAAGAAGAGAAAAGAGAGAAAGAAGAGAGAAAGAAGAGAGAGAAGAGAGAGAAGGAGAGAGAGAGAGAGAAGAGAGAGAGAAGAGAGAGAAGAGAGAGAGAAGAGAGAAAGAAGAGAGAGAGAAGAGAGAAAGAAGAGAGAAAGAAGAGAGAGAGAGAGAGAGAGAGAGAGAGAAGAGAAGAGAGAAAGAGAAAGAAGAGAGAAAGAAGAGAGAGAAAGAGAGAGAAAGAGAGAAAGAAGAGAGAGAGAACCAGAGAGAAAGAGAGAAAGAAGAGAGAGAAGAGAGAAAGAAGAGAGAAGAAGAAAAGAGAGAGAGAAAGAAAGAGAGAAGAGAGAGAAGAGAGAGAGAAGAGAGAAAGAAGAGAGAGAGAAGAGAGAAAGAAGAGAGAGAGAAGAGAGAGAGAGAAGAGAAAGAAGAGAGAGAGAAGAGAGAGAGAAGAGAGAAAGAAGAGAGAAAGAAGAGAGAGAAGAAAAGAAGAGAGAAAGAAGAGAGAAAGAAGAGAGAAAGAAGAGAGAAAGAAGAGAAGAAGAGAGAGAGAAGAGAGAAAGAAGAGAGAAAGAAGAGAGAGAAAGAAGAGAGAGAAGAGAGAAAGAAGAGAGAAAGAAGAGAGAAAGAAGAGAGAAACTCAGAGAAAGAAGAGAGAAAGAAGAGAGAGAAGAAGAGAGAGAAGAGAGAAAGAAGAGAGAGAAGAGAGAGAGAAGAAGAGAGAGAAAGAAGAGAGAGAAGAGAGAGAGAAGAGAGAGAAAAGAAGAGAGAAAAGAGAGAGAGAGAAGAAAGAGAAGAAAAGAGAGAGAGAGAGAAGAGAGAAAGAAGAGAGAAGAAACAGAAAGAAGAGAGAGAGAAGAGAGAGAGAAGAGAGAAAGAGAGAGAAGAAGAAGAGAAGAGAGAAGAGAGAAAGAAGAGAGAAAGAAAGAGAGAGAAGAAGAAAGAAGAGAGAAAGAAGAGAGAGAGAAGAGAGAAAGAAGAGAGAAAGAAGAGAGAGAGAAGAGAGAAAGAAGAGAGAGAGAAGAGAGAAAGAAGAGAGAGAGAAGAGAGAAAGAAGAGAGAAAGAAGAGAGAGAGAAGAGAGAGAGAAGAGAGAAAGAAGAGAGAAAGAAGAGAGAAAGAAGAGAGAAAGAAGAGAGAAAGAAGAGAGAAAGAAGAGAGAAAGAAGAGAAAGAAGAGAGAAAGAAAGAGAGAAAACTAGAGAACTTTGAAGAGAGAGAGAAGAGAAGAGAGAATCTCTTGAGAGAGAGAAGAGAGAGAAGAATAAGAAGAGAGAAAGAAGAGAGAAAAGAGAGAGAAGAGAGAGAAAAGATGAAGAGAGAAAGAGAGAAAGAGAGAAAGAAGAGAGAGAAGAGAGAAGAGAAGAAAGAGAGAAGAGAAGAGAGAGAAGAAGAGAGAAAGAAGAGAGAGAAGAAAAGAAGAGAGAGAAGAAGAGAGAAAGAAGAGAAAGAAGAGAGAAAGAGAGAAGAGAGAAAGAAGAGAGAAAGAAGAGAGAAAGAAGAGAGAGAGAAGAGAGAAAGAAGAGAGAGAAAGAAGAGAGAGAAGAGAGAAAGAAGAGAGAAAGAAGAGAGAGAGAAGAGAGAAAGAAGAGAGAAAGAGAAGAGAATGGAAAAGAAGAGAGAAAGAAGAGAGAAAGAGAGAGAAAAAGAGAGAAAAGAAAAGAAGAGAAGAAGAGAGAGAAAGAAGAAGAGAGAAAGAAGAGAGAAAGAAGAGAGAAAGAAGAGAGAGAGAAGAGAGAAAGAAGAGAGAGAGAAGAGAGAAAGAAGAGAGAGAGAAAAAAAAGATATTTTATGTGGGATCTAGTATTGATAAAACGAGTCAAACATCACAGTCTAAATATTATTTCTAAACTAACTTATTTCTGCGAAGTGAATTTTTAAGACCGAACAGTTCTCCATTATTGTCCCCTTTATCTAAACCAGAATAATTCCAGGTGATTACAAAATAAATAATTTCAAAATCTTATTCTACCAAAAATATTTAATATATTAACACTGAAGATGCATAATTTAAAAAAAAAGAAAATTCTTGAAGCTCATGGAAACAGCATAAGCGTTTTGCATTTGGCATTGCACCAATAAGAAATACGACAGTCTCAGACTTTTCATTCCCAGTGAGCATTCGACAAGTAGTGAAGTAAGGTGTCTACAGATACTTCCAAGAAGTCTATTTATATACCAAATAAAACTAATTCTGTTACTCTTGTGAAATAGTTGCAGCAGAAGTCCAAGTAAAATGATGTTATGAGCCGGATGTTGCATGCGGACTATAATTTGAAAATCCTGGGTCTGAAACTGGAAATACTTCTTTCCGACTATCAATATATAAAAGATACTTAGTCAAGTGACTGTTAAGACTCTCTCTATCAATCAATAATATTTTGGGTATGGAGAGCAGAAGCGTATGTCAAGATAACGCTGACCCCATAATTACAAGCTACGATGTCAACTATCGCGGTATACCGCTAAACAGAGGATTGAAATTGCGTCACCGAAACCCGAACGCGCAAAAGTTATCTTGCAAAAGCTAAGAAAAGTATTAAGAAACAGGAAAATGTTGTTAGAAAAAAAAAAAGAAAAGAAAAGAATGCTGTACTTCTATACAATATCAATTCTCTTACATGACAGTGAAAGCTGAACAATTTCCTCATAGGTGAAAATGAAACTGTGGGTAAGAGAAAATACGGCATATCAACAATAATGGCTTATTTAATGCCGACAAGATTATTTATTGCTGTTAATAATTTTGTTCAAAAATGTATTGCTAGTAATATGTTTTCCTTCAAAAATGTATTGCTAGTAATATTTTTTTCTTCAAAAATGTATCGCTAATAATATTATTTTCCTTTAAAAATGTATTGCTGGAAATATTTTTTCCTTTAAAAATATATTGCTGATAATATTTTTTTCCTTAAAAATGTATTGCTGGTAATATTTTTTTTTTTTTGCTGTTAATATATTGCTGGTAATAATGTATTGCTGGTAAAAAGTTTTTCCTCAAAAATTCAATGCTGGTAATAATTTTTCTTCAAAAATGTATTGCTTGTACTAAAACCAGTTTTACACTTTCATAGTGTTTTGACCCCAGTTTGGGGGTTAACTATTTGCCCATAGCTGGTATCCTAACAGGTGCTACCACCCCGGGTCAGGGTGGACCTAGGAACACCAGCAATTAAGAGGTGGTTTCCCGCTCCTCAGAATTCCCTTGATCAGAGGCCTTGCTATCGGATGTAGTTCATCGTCTTACCCAGGACGCGGATGTAGTATAAGATATTTGGTATGCACTTTTGATGATTTTACATGTGAACATTTGAATTTTGGATGGGACATACAAAATCCAAATCAACTGAAGCTCGAACTCACCATTACGGCACCGATATTTTCTATGGTAAACATTGTACTTTAGTTTACTGTAAGTTGTTTTGCAAGCCATCTTATTTAGAATTTCATTTCTAAGATGAGTAATTGTCAATATATAGGACATCCTATATGTGAAATCTAATAGCGACAAATTAAGTGATATTTCCGCTATTCCATTATTATGCGTAAATGGTAGTAATACATGTTAATGTGTCCTCTGAGAGTTTTAAACGAATAAGTTACGTCATCACATTCCGATTCAACAAACTTTACTAATCTGACCGACCTAAAGAAGAACGTGTTTAGAGAAAATGTAAAATAATAATGCTGTATGAGTTTAGAAAAGACAGAACCGAATAGTTTTAATTAGAGATGGAGCCAATGTTAAAAACCGATGTTAAAATGACAGCAGACATTTATTATCAGTAGTTTCTGCATTTAAGTTTTTTTTTTAAAGCTGTTAAGCTGTAGTGTTCCATTATGATTTCATGTCTATTGTTATCACAATTGGAAAGACAGACACTTTTTGTTTTTTTTAAGCATTACGCCCCGAGCAAGGCGTGAAGCCACTAGGATGCAGGGAGTTGCAGAAGATTTGGAGTGAGAGCAGATAGGAGAGATAGAAGAAAGGATGAGGAGAAGGATAGTGGGTAGATCAAGGTAACTGGAGATGTCGATTGACATTACATTTGAATAGTTGGAGATTATAGCTCTCAGGGAAACAGTAATTGGGAAGGGTGTTCCACAGGCGAGAGGTGCGAGGTATGAAGCTATTGGAGTAGAAGAGACGGCTACATTTAAAAGTTTCTTCAGTGTAAGAGTGGGAGCGATGCCAGCCTCGTAGGGCGCTTGAATTTATGGAGTCTGGGAACCAGTGAAAGCAGCTCATCGGAGCAATTACCATGAAAGTATTTAGAGAAAAGACAGAGAGAGAGGCGACAGCGCGTCTGTGAGAGAGTGACTGTAGACGAGATGACAGATTAGGGCCAATTATATTACACATCCGTCTCTGGATCTTGTCAAGAACTCCGAGTTAAACAGAAGGTATCCCAGACCATATATGGCAGCAATACTCCATGCAAGGGCGAATAGTTGATTTGTATATTTGAAGTATCGATTCCGGGAAGAAAAATTTCCTGGCGCGGCACAGAGAGCCAACTTCCTCGCGGTGGAAGAAGAAATTGACTCAATTTATTTGTTCCATCTCATGTCAGCAGTCAACGTGAGACCGAGCAGACGCAGGGAGTTGCTCTCAAGAAGTTGACTATCAGACATTCTAATGGGGGGGGGGGCAGTGAAGGATCTCTATGGTGATTAATAGAGAGTAGTTTAGTTTTTGAGGCGTTAAAGTTGACCAGCCAATTCTTGCCCCAATTAACAACCGATTGGAGGTCCATTTCAAGACGCACGGCCAGGTTAGTTTTGTCACCGACACTAGATTTGTTTTTGAGGCAGGACTAAATTGTAGTGTCGTCCGCGTAGATGCCAACTTACCTGTCTTGATAGAATTCAAAGCCCGTACGCAGCTTTGCAGGTGATTAATTAGTTTCCACCCTACAACTCCTTTTCTACAGGCGAAACGTCGCGGCTTTATAGCTATTTCTACGGCATGCGTTCTGACAAGCTTACATTATTTAATCCCAACACCGCTGAACTTTACAAATGGGATCCGCCATGCCACATACACGTGTGAATCATCCCCCATTCCCTTCGTATTCCATTAGTAAAATGTCAGTTTTCACTTGCAGAGCTTCATCCCAAGAACTGCTGCTATGTGGAACAGACTCCCGGCAGTATTCAATCCCAATCACAATAATCTTGACATCTTCAAGTCTAGGGTTCAACATTACCTTTCGTATATAACTATATAACCTTCACTTATTGCATTTTCTTACGCTCATACACCACAACACAGTTATCATCTACATTGAGTAGGGCTTTGGTTTGGTTTTGGTTGAACTTTAGTATATATATATATATATATATATATATATATATATATATATATATATATAGACGTGTGGCCGAGTTGTTAGAACTTTCGCTTTCGGACGAAGAGACCATGGTCGATTTGTCGGGAAGGCGACTTCCTGATGTAAGTCTGATCAATTCAATAAGGTCAGATTGGCGACTGATCCTAAAAATTACACACAGTATGTTGTTAACTGGGGCAAAAGAATGGCGTGTTAATATTAACACCTCTAATACGAAACTGCTCTCTAGTAATGATCTGAGAGAACTCTTTTTCACTTCCATTAGCATGGTTGATGCTAACCTCGTTTCGCCTTATCAGAGTAACGATCTCGGCTGAGAGAAAGTGGAAAGACGATATTGAATCCATTGCTAGGTTAGCTGCTAAGAAAGTTGCTTCAGTGTCTCATTCTAGACAATTTTTCTCTCCAGAATCTATCTTACTTATCTATAAGTTTACCATTCGTCCATGCTTCGAATATTACTGCTACATATGATCCGATGCTTCTGCTATATATTTAGATATTCTTGATAAAATTCAAAGAAGAATCAGCACTATGCTCTTGATCTGGTGTGTCGGCTTCAGTCACTTTCCCACCGCCGTAATATAGCTTCCACGTGGTTATAAATACTTTCATGGCAATTGTTCGGATAAGCTCTTTGCTATGGTCTCAATACCTTATGAATTTAAGATGTAACTGGAATTTCGATGATTCACTCTTCCAAGTCTATACTTTCCAGCCAAATTTGATCATCAGAAATTAAAATTCAATTTCAATCATTATCTATTGTCTTTCTGATGATTCATCTATTGTTCACGCTCCTTAATAATGTTTCTGTTTTCTAATTTTCATACTCAGTGAACTCTTGTGCCTTAGCGAAACCGTCCAACTCTAGAAATGATATATGGAGACTTGCCGAGAGTATCAACCTTAGTTTGCAAAAGACGTGTCCAGTTCGCCGGGCATTGTGCACGTGCAACAGATGAACTTGTGTCATCATTTGTACTCTGGAGGCACCCATCCTCTGACAATCGATCACGCAAGTTAACTTTTCCAGATAGGATAAAACGAGACACATTGATCCCTAAGGAAATCTTTTAGGAGCTATGACGGATAGGGAATACTGGAGAGGTGTAGTGAGTTCAATCTCTGCTGAGGCCGCAGGATGATGATGATGTGCCTTAGCGGCTTAATGCCTTTCTTGGGGCGAATTTGATTAAAAAAACAAAAACAAAAAAAAAAGTTACCAAAAAGTGGTTAAGAAAAAAAGAGTTTTCATTCTTCTCTTTTTGTAACTCATATCTTGGACTGAAAGCTGTACAAGCGAATAAAATAGAAAATAAACAATAGTGGATATTATGTGTCTTAAATATACAATCATCAAAGGCTGACAAAATTTAAACCAAAAAGCCACTTCTGTTTAGAAAAAAAAGGCTGGAAAGATTTAATAAATATAGTCTTTAACACCTTTTAGTGGAAGTATGAATGAACCTTCCTTAGCAACGGGAAAATGTCTTTGCTATAGGACCGGCCACACGGATCGCTAATATTGATTGACGCACCTGTGTAAATTATCCTAATTTTTTTTCCGTTAGTTCGATCTTTGATCTATTCTACAAATGGCGTCGACGGCACACTGACATTTAAAATGGCAAATTATACAACTAATATACCATGAATTCGGACATTATTTTCAGATGACCAGTAAAAATAGAAAAAAATGAAATAACAATCTATAAAATTCAACAAAAAAATTTACAAAAGCAGGCTACGCAAGAAAATTAGCAGGATTTTGATTTTTAACTAGTAGGGCTTGTATTCAGAATAATATTAGTAAACATATATTTTTTAATCGTAGAAACTTTTCTAAAACTAGTAAAAAGACTTACTCGCAACCCTAACCTGAATTGTCTAGATTTCTATATGATATATTTTAATCTCAAAAATTTTATTTATCGTACCAGGTAGAAATGTAAAAAAATGATTAGAACGTCATTATACACTTGTAATAATTATTTAATAGTTTTAGTTTAATATGACACAAGTCTAGAAGAGCGCAAAATACAGTTCAAGCTTACTAGATAAGTAAACCAACATGTGAGATTATATTGCCAAATAGCGTAATCACTAAGTTAATGTTTGTTTGCTATAGGTGTACTGCCCCAGGTAGATATCGAACTTACGACAGTAACAAGTAGGCAGTAAAAATAACGTATCAACGATCAAACTACATTCACTGTTAATATTCTCGAGTTATATGGAATCTCATTATTGATATACGACGAAGTTTAGTGTGGTAAAATGTAATTAGATTGGTTCACTTAGGAAGGAGCGAACTCGTTACTGTTGTCACAGCTTGTGAGATGTGTTTGCCAACCATTACTCTACGGTGAAGCGTTGAAAATATCTACTCGGCGATTGCTAGGAAAAACATTTCAGGAAAAAAAACAAAAAAACAAATGAACAACCTTGAATGGAAGAAATTACGCTATAGAGGAGAGTTATCAAGCCTAACAAAATCTAATCTTTTCTCTCGACAGTGTCAATTGTAGTTAATGCGATAAAAATCACATTTCCCCCAAAATTGATTAGCCTATAATTTTTTCGAGGCTGCCAAACTTATTATTCGTTCCGGATTATTCCAGACAATTCCAAAGAAATCCCCCAAAGACAGAGAAACATAATTACAAAGGCTCTGCATTAAGAATTGTCTATCATCGCCGGGTTTATTCGAAATGAGACATTGCATTCTTTATATATATATATATATATATATATATATATATATATATATATATATATATATATATATATATATATATATATATATATATATATATATATATATATATATATATATATATATATATATATATATATATATATATATATATATATATATATATATATATATATGCATGTATGTATATGTGTGTTTGTGTATGTATGTCATCGGTTTATTTTACTAAGCATTAAAAAAGGTTTCTCATATTTTGGCTGTTAAAGTACATTGTTAGTGAAAGTGCATACTTTATATTGCATATATTACAGAAAGTAGGGGCACCTCGAGGTTGTGTAATGGTTAGCAATCTTGTCTCGCTAGAACAATTACGACTGAGTAGTGAGATCGATCCTCACTGGGGGCCCCCTAACTTCGGCCTGGTGCCTCATCTAAGCTACGCTTGGAAAATCGCTATATTACAGAAAGTAGACGGACTAATAAAGTATAGGTAAATTTACCGGTACTTATTTAATTTTAACAATATTTACTCCAACAATGCCACAGATAGAAGGACGCAATATATATGGGAAATATACATATAATTTTTTATATAACAGAATAATGTTAGAAAGGTCTATGACGAAGTGGAAGAAAATTCGTCTGACTTCATCAGGCTAAGTTTGTTTACGTTTCTGCTATGACACATGCACAATAACGATAGATTGTGAGAATTTTAAATTTAAAAGGAGAGGGGGACGCTGAATTTTTAATTTATTTCGTGTTAATGTGGGGGACGCTGAATTTTTAATTTATTTCGTGTTAATGTGTTTGGATATATAGTCGAGCTGATTTCATTTAGTTTTTTTTTCTTGAATCTTTATCACTTTTGTTATTAAGTTTTCAATATTTTGTGATAATAGAAAATCTGACAAGAAAGATGAAATGTTTTAAGAATCTGGACGTAAATTTAAAGCACTTTCTATATAATTTTCTCTTAGTTACATTTTCGAAACGCATTATACGAATTTTTTTTTTCAGTATCAGGGGATAGAGCGTATGCAAATATAATAGTGGACATTGAGGTCAACACCAGCGGCAATTAGATTGCGTTTAAGCATAAAACGGACTGTCGCAGCTGGGTGTTTAACCTCAATGTCCACTTATATATATATATATATATATATATATATATATATATATATATATATATATATATAATTTATTCGAAAATTATAACATAAATGTATTATAAAATCATTCCGAAAATAGCCATTTTGTTTCAACATTTCTGGTTTATTATCAAGTGTTGGTGGCGAATGGAGAATAAAGGGTTTTAAAAAGTTCAAATCGACCAAACACTGCTCGATAGGGGAAACGCTGTTACATAAGATGCAATGACCATTAAAAATACAAGTATATGAGAATTCAAAAAACTTGACTAAAAACCTTATCTATAATTATTAATGCCTTAATGTTAGGGTTAGACTAAAATAGAAATCATTCTATGTAATTAATATTAAATTTTACTATATAAATTAAAAATCACCAATTTTAAATTTAATCTGTATTAAGTTTAAAATATAAGATTATTTAAAGACGAAACTGATGGAAAAGCATATATTTTTTAATTTGTTTTGTTTTAATTGAAAAAAAAAACTCAGTTAAAATAAACGTTAAAATCTAATGTGGATGTAAAGCTTCGTTACTACTTAGATACATTTGAAGTGGTGATATAGGCAGGGGAGGAGGAAATCTTGCAAAAGACAATACATACACATTCAGATTATAATATACAAACACGTAGACATATTTAGAAATATAAACACGAAAAAACACGAAAGAAACAGGAAATAGATGTCCACGACTCTAAGAAAAACAAACAAACAAAAAAGAAACCACAACATACATACACTGAAAGGCATATATAAGTGATCGTACACAGATACACCAGAAAGTTTTTCTCGCTTGAGTCAATCCTTCAAATCTCCAAATCAACCATTCGTGTTTGCATGGAATACTGTTGCCATATATGGTCTAGTGTCTCCGCTGTTCATCTCGAGGTCCGCGACAAAATCCAGATACGGATATGCAACGTGATTGGTCCTGATCTGGCATCTGCAATCACTATCTCACAGATGGGCTGTGGCTTACCCTCTGTCTTTTCTACAAGTATTTCATTCGACCAGCTACTTTCACTGGTACCCAAACTGCATGAATATAAGCATGCTACTAGTTTGACATTTCGGTCCCAACCTTTCACTGTCGAAACGGCTAAATGTAACCATCTCTTCTACTCCAACAGCTTAATATCTCACATCTTCCGTCAGTGGAACTTCCTACCCATCACTTGCTTCTGATAGCTATAATCTTCAAATATTCAAATGTAATGTCAATCGACATCTTCTAACGCCTTGACCTTGATGCCTGTCCTTCTCTTTATCCTCTTCCCAAACACTCCTCTTTATTCTTACTCTCTCTAACCGCTTGCGTGCTCGTGGCACTTCCGCATTGCTTGGGGTGGTTTGCTTAAAAAAACGATATATATATATATATATATATATATATATATATATATATATATATATATATATATATATATATATATAAAATATTAAGAGCAATTTTAGGGAAAGATGTATGACAAAGATGAAAAGTTTTTCGTGTGACGCATTTCGTCCTTTAGGACTTCGTCGGACTAGGTTTACGTTGATGCGACTACACATGCGCACGAATGAAGGACGCTGGGAATTTTAAGTTTAAAAGTATTTTTTAAATGTGTTTTAGATATATAATCTGGCAGATTTCATTTAGATTATTTCACTTTTCGAGTTCAAATTCCGGTCTATGCTGTGGCATTTACTTCCGCACAATTACCTTTAGGGAAGATAGGGATCCATTTCTTCTCCTCCCAACTATGGATTAAATAGCAGTATAGACTAGATTCTCTACCACTGGGTGACAATTAGTCTAAGAGAAGTAAAAATTCTGAACTCAAAACAAATATGAAAACAGTCATTGTATGGTTATTTTAACACAGACACACCTCTGCTAATACGGTGTTAGAACATTTACTGCTGAAATGGCTCTTAGGTGTTATGGGAAACTTGAAGTGACACTAAAGAACACAATGTGTTGCTGAGTGACGACTGAGTAGTGGATAAATAAAATAATTGAAATATTAACAATTTATATTCAAATTACGTTTGCGTGAAACTATGAATTACAAAGTGGATTTGTATTATATATTTATTCTTTAGAGTTAATGCGTCATGGGTCGATCAAACTAATGTTTGATCGGCCCATGACGCATTAACTCTAAAGGACATTAAAAGAGAAGCGGGTTCTAGTTTTCTTAAGTACTTTTGTTTATCCACTACAAGGCCCGAGAACAACTCAAAGTAGAGGCTTACTGAACAATGTTCTTTCGCCTACTTGCTTTACTCCTAAATTATTATGGGGATATATACGATAGATATCCCGAGACTTGAAAATGTTAAGATTGTAGTGGTCGGAGAATTATCCTCTTGGGAGTCTTTTGTATAATGCAATGATTCTGGAGAAGAAACTGTCTGATCGGAACTTCTTACCAATTAAATATGAAGAGGATAAAGATGAATCGACTCTGAGTATGTGGCACCATGATGGCTTCAGTCTGTGAAGATTTGAGCTGGTGGAACTAACAAATCTAGTTCACCCAAACATCTACAGGAAAACAGTGATAGAACAGCGAGAGAGACTAGGAAGGTTTCATCTATGGGGCAAAATAAGAATTCATCACCCACAAGGCCACACAAACGCGTTTAGATAAAAAAGAAAATATAATTAACATAAGAATATTCTCCATTATACATTCGCTTTATACAGACAAAAACATGCGAGATGTAGAGGTAATATAGTGAGCATCTGTCAAGGCTGGTAAGAAACGATTGGCCTGTTTCAACATGGCAGCAATATTTCATTTTTGGTCGGATCTGACACTTGTAAAGATCAAGCACGATAGGTCCTTTCTTTGGCGGCCCAGGAAGCTGACCTTCCTTGAATTGATAAGACCATATTTTCAACAAAATCTCATAGAATAAGATTGGATGAAAATATATTTCCTATTTTTGTTCATTAATAATTTTTGCAGTTGTCGTAAACATACAAAAAAAACTGGATCCATTTTCTTATTACATTTATAAAGGATCCAGCTGCTCAAAAGGAAACGATTGTATTTCATAGGTATTCTTCTTCAGAAGGTTCTTGAACATCTCAACTTTGTGAAAAGACTCTTGACATTATATATACAAAAGAAAGAAGCAGACATTTTAACTATGAGATTATTGTTTTAATTATATTAACATCAGAAACTCTATATCTACTTCGTATCAAGGGTAGGATGACGTGTGGACTATTAGTGATTTCTGCTTGGATAATCAATTAGTCTTAATCCGCCACTGATGAAAGTGTCAATATATTTGTTTAACAAATTATACTTATGTCATGGTTTACACAAACAGCTAGTAGTTACATGTGACACATAAGATTCTCATCAAAGATTACATTATAGTCGACACGTTTTTTTTTATTGCTGGAAAACATTGGTTTTAATTTTATTGACGTTTTATTCTCAATCCTGGACGGAATGTTAGTGGAAGCTGATCAGTTTAAAGTAAGAAAAATAAGTAAGAAAAAAGATAAAAATTAAATAAAGTAATAAAAAATGTCACTTAGTGAAGGAAACGTCTGCTTTAATCACGTGTCGGCTGACTCAAGAAAGTGGAGAAAGCGCAAGATGTGTTTTCGCACGGATTTTCCCCAAATGAAATCCTCACAATAATTCCATTCGCCGCGCAAGTGTTCACATGTTTTACATATGTGTTGTCGTTAAATCTCTTCTTTTAAAAAGGCTTTTGTCCCGCGACGTCTTACTTAACACGCACGAGTGTACGCCTGTTCCAACGTCTGATCGTCGATTCGCACGATGTTGACATTCGGCGCCATCAAAAGTGCTTCTTAGTTTCTGCTTATCCACTTTAAGGAATATTATTATTTCATATATTTCCCGCCCATTTTTTACTTAGCTATTCCTGCTTCTTATCTTGCGTTTCGTTGTGATGTTATCTTCATTTTATCGCACACCTTCGGTTCTCTTTCTCATATTTTCTCTTTTCAATTCACATATCTCTTTTTTTTTTTCCAGCCTCACAATTTATAATTTGTTTCTCTTCTAAACTTTCACTTTTCACACACGTTTTTCTTTTAGTTTCTTACAGATTTTTTATGTAGAGTATTTTTTCTAATGTTTGTATTAAATTCTGTCCTTTTTACTTTTATATTCCTTCTTTGTTTTCGCCTTGTCATATTTTTTGTTTTTCTTTCTATCTATCTATCTATCTATCTATCTATCTATCTATCTATCTATCTATCATATAATTCTTTTTATCTATCACACTCTAATCATTTCTATCTATCTATCACAATATAATCGTATCTATCTATCTATCTATCTATCTATCACAATATAATCGTATCTATCTATATTTATTTATCTATAGATAGATAGATAAACTATCTATCTATCACACACTAATCGTTTCTATCTATCTATCTATCTATCTATCTATCTATCTATCTGTTTGACTATCTGTCTTAATGTCTATTTATTTATGTATTTAAAAAAATCCTTTTTCTTTCAAATTCTTTCTTTCCTTCCTATTGTCAGTTATTTTAAACTTTTAACAATTTTTCTTTCGCTTTTCTCCTTTCACTTCCGTCCCATTTTCTTCCTTCATTTTTGACTTTCTATATATTGTCTTCATTTGTGTCTTGTTCATTAATTCGTCCGTTTCCTCCCAGTTTCTTTCTTTCTATTTTCCCCTGCCTTTCATCTTTTCTCTATATGTCTTTTTTTTCTGTCGTTCATACCAGTGTCTCTTCTTCATTTCCATCACATCCTCCATCATTTCCCAATCCACGAGACATCTAGTCTCTGACCAACAATATTTAGTTCCCCAGTCACGTCCTTTCAATCTTCTGCACGACCAGAGACATGTGCCCTTAACCATGGCCATATTGTTTAAACGTGCACCCACTTTGTGCGTTGTAGAAATCCCACCCCCCAAATTCCAACAGATGTTGTCAACCGTTCAGGCGTTTCCATACATGGTTCTATTTTCTTATGATCCATTATGTTTGAGAACATTCGAAAGTCACCCCACTTCCAGACAGGTAAATGCCAGTGTGGTGTAGACCCTTTTGAATAGGTCTTTGCATCAAAGTCGATTCCAAGCCTGTATCCTTTTGACTTGTTTGAAATAAGTATAAACTATAGGTCAATATTTTCATCTTTATATATCACTGTATCTCAGCTTGTCCACATATGTGTATCTGTGTTTGGACATGCCCATTATTCTGTGGATGTAAAAAGCATACGAATTCGTTTACTTTGTATTTGCTTCCATTTTTTTCTTATATAGATATTTGTTGAATTGAGTAAACGTTGTCACAAGGTTCTTATTTCTTGAACTCACGGTGAGAATCGTGCTCACTGTACACGACATGTGAGTAGTGTTTCAAAACAACAATACTCTCACAATATGTATTTATTTTTTGCTCTTCAAAGCTTTAATGATTGATATTAATGTCGTTTATGCGCTGTTTTCCTCTGTCCCTCTTGCTTTCTATATACCCCGTGAGTGTTAACTTTTCCAAGCCCTCTTTCCTCATTATGTACACTAGAAATTTCTATTCTTTTTCTGACACTATCTAAATGTGTCTTTTTTGCTTCTGTTTTCTCTAAAACTTCATCATTGCTCAGATGCTCAGTCCATGTTATTCTCAAGACCGTTCTGTAGAATCACCTTTCTGTTGCCTCACGTCGTTTCATCTAGCATTCACTACCGTACAGAAGAGATTACATAACAGTTCAGTTCTATTTTCTTCGTTTCTAACTAATTTTTCCTATTGTTTAATAATTTGCTTCGCTTTTGGAAGATATATTTCGCTTTCCAGTTATTCAGTTACCCATAACCATCAATCTATCTATCTATCTATCTATCTATCTATCTATATATATATATATATATATATATATATATATGTATATATATTGTGTATGCGGGGTTTGAAAAAAACCTCAGATCAAACTAAATCGTATGCGTCTTATAATTGAGGATTGCGGAGATAATCATTTTTCAGAAGCTTTGATAAAAAAACAAGGACGATAAAGATAATCGTCTGAAGAATACGTTGAACAATAGCAACAATTCACCTTAGAATTCTTAAAACACAAGGAACGGTAAAACTTATCATTAGAAATGAGATGCCACAAAACAACACAAGGCCTCTCCTACGTAAATTGCATTCCATATGATGCAGCGCGAGACACCGTCAAACAAGAAAACAAGTCTATTGCAAGACCTCATAACCACGGTCAAGAAGAGAAAGTTGAAATGCTATGTCCAGGTCATAAGAACCAACGGTGTTTCCAATGCCATCCTTCAAGGTACCACCTCAGACAAAAGAGAAAAAAAAAAAGAGACAAGGAAAAATGGGCTGATAACATCACTGATTGAACTGGCAGACTATAACATTACCTTGTCATTTGGAGAGTGTTGAGCAGATGCTCAGCTGCCCAATGACCCTACAACCACATTGGGTCAAGGGACTGATAATAATAATGATGATCATGACAATGAATATGTGTCAAGCTCTGAACTTATCGATTCACTTATATATATATATATATATATATATATATATATATATATATATATATATATATATATATATATATTTAATTCAAAATTCTATAAAACACTTAAAACGAAGTGGTCATATTAACAAAGATGAGGATATTAGTCTGAATAATTGGCAGATTAGTGCTTAGATTATATCCCAGACTGACTTTGGTTAAATAGATGCCAACCTGGTTGCTAGTTTATGAATAAACTCGAGGTTATTTAACTTCCGACGAATGGATTTGCAATATTTGCTCAGTCAAAAAGGTCTTCGTGGCTGAGTTTGTAAATGTGTCATCCATATAGACGATCCCCAAAGATTATCTAAATTCTGAATGCGACCACATACTATTCTGATTCCAATCGACTTATTTTAATAGTGGGTTTATAAACCTGCAGAATAATGATAAAAAGACAAGGAAATGAAAAAAAAAAATGCCAGTTCAAAACTAATTGGTGTGCTTAGTTTGTAATTTTTTTCCACACCTTTATTTGGTATATTTTTTAAAAGTCAACTAGAGAGGTGTTTGCTCTTATAAATCAGACATGTTTTTTTATATTAATGGTATCCATTTTTAGTTCTCGCTCGCATTTGTTTGATATTTTTACTTTGAGATTTTGTAGACATTAATTTTCATTGTGTGAATAGCTTAGTGGTTATCTTCACGAAAAAAAAAAGCATTGTCATGCCAATGCATTCGTTTTCGTGCAAATACCCATGAAAAGATATGAATGCATCTCTCTCTCTCTCATTCTCTCTCTCTCTCGCTCTAGCTAGTTGATAATAGTAGGCTAGATTTGATTCCCTAACCTTAAGTGTCAACAAGTCTAGAAGAAGAAAATCACTGAATACAAAACCAGTCTGAAGAGGGGTGACTGTCTTGCCTTAGAGACAACAATACTGCAACATCTACAGTATATTTGGTGCCTTTTGGCTTTAATGAGTCACGGGACACGTGACGTCACAAATTATTTTATTTACTTCAATGGAAAGGTTAAAGAGTAAATTGACTGATATTTATTAAACTAACCTTATTCTGAAATAAACGTTGCGAGAATTCAATAAATTACGTGTATGGACTGAACATGCGAGCAACGACGAAATTTTAAATAAAATATAAAAAATGGCGCTTATTCTTAGCGTCAGAAAGCGAAAGTGTGCTTAGAAAACTTGATACTCAAAGGACATATTGAAGGCAAGAGGGTCACAGGAAATCTAAGCATAGCCTACCTAGTGGGCTTGAGCAAATAGCGGACGGAATTGGGTTTACGAAAGAAAGGAAAATCTTACATGAATCATTGTCAGCCATCATTAATCAGTTTTCCAATAGAATTTACTTTCATCATCATTACTTTGTTCTTTATCGCAGCTACGACAGATGTCTCGATCCAAAATTAAAGGATAAGCAATTAACCGGACTCAAGCTCACGCCCGTTTTGTTAAAGTCAGCTTCTCTACCGACTAAGTTGATAGAACCCAACTGCTCCGTAGATAAAACTCGACAAAATCTTTAATATTTCGAGTATAGAAACAAAAATATGGCGCCGAATGAGTTCATGGAATAGAATGATCGGTTTAAAAGTTAAACTTAATCTCCTGTCAAGTCGTAGCTCAGTCAGCAAAACCAGCTGCAGAGGTTATCTTCTGAAACAAAATGGATGTAAGTCCAAGTTTTCCCAGAGCGCTGTCTCGTGGATGTCGTAAATTGACGGCCTGAGTAAAGAAGGTTAAAAATGAAAATGAAAGCAAATATTAATCAAAATTAATAATGATAATGAACAGCGCTACCTTTTCATTCGGATAGAAATAAAAAGAAAAATAATATTCGGAATATAAAGAATCATGGAAAATAATGGAATGAATCCAATCAATGATAAAAAAAAATTCCAAGTTACTTTCTAAACCAACTTTAAAACCAGCTGTCGAACGTGCATAGAGATATAGACAGAGTTGATAGGCAGACGCCCACACTAACATGACGAATTCTTTCCCATACGTCTTTCACAGGAAAATGTAAGACACACAGGAATAGTAAGAGAAAGATGTATTCCCACGGATGCTTATGCTCACTTAAACAAGCATTCATAGATATAAATCGAATGAAGAATGAACCAATGACAAAGAACGATTGCAAGTCACGTGTAAAATGAAAAAAAAAGAAAGAAAGCTTTATGCACATCTTGGAATGCAACATTAAACACATATATAATATTAGTGCAAACTTCTCTATTTCAGTTTGCTCATATCTATCTATCTATCTATCTATCTATCTATCTATCTATCTATCTATCTATCTATCTATCTGTTTATTTGTTTAGATCTATCTATCTATCTATCTATCTATCTATCTATCTATCTCTGTTTATCTGTTTAGATCTATCTGCTCATATCCCTCCATTGATAATGCTATTACTGATGATAACGCTATTTCTATTTTGGTGCAATTGTATGATAATAATTAGTGTAAATAAAATAGAGTAAGACCAAAAAGAAAGACAATAATATTCATCAACACCGAATAGCTCTCCCCTAAATGTAGTTCTTAAACTTTGGATAGAAGTCTTCCCAGATGATGTTGACAGTGTCTGTGTCAGCAGACCCCGCTGTGTGAAGAAAACTGAAGAAATATCAGAACGATTGCCAACAACTTAAACAAATGGGGAACGAAAAGTCTAAAGTCATGCCCATAGTAGTTAGCGAACCCTGAACGGAAGTAAAAAAGAAAAATTAACTCCATTCGATACTAATGTTGTAAAATTATGAAGTCTACGATTAGGACCCTCCTCCTCTTACAGAAAACAGTGGTCAGGAATTTTTTTCTTTGATTGGTTAGTGTGAGTAAGTGAGCTGACGACGTGTGTTTCAAACTTGGACCCCTTTAACCATGGACCCTTCTAATTATCATCTATTTAGTTCTTTCAAATGACAATTACCATGAGAAACATTTCCAGAAAAACGACGTTGTTCTGGCAGAAGTGAATGTCTATCGTCAGTGGCGTGACACCACATTCTTCGAGGAGTGTATTGTGCTCGTGTACCAACGGGACATGTACAGTAAACATAATAGTGACTACGTGAATAGACAGCGTAGAAATGTTGGTAACGCAAGCAAATGTTTTATATAATAATGAACATGGTGGATTAGTACAGGGTAATTGAGTTATTTGAGGACATATTTTTGTTTATTAGACATTAAATTATGTTCACTTAGCATTCTCCATAATTTATTAAGACTTTTCAGTTAGACTAATTAATATTTATGAGATTTTATAGATTAAAAAAAAATAATGAAATCTAATGACATTTTTACTTTTGTTTACAAATACCTGCTGCAAAATAAAATCCTTACATTTGCCTTTATAAAGTCCATTAGAGGACGAAACGCTTTGGTTAAGATAATTTTTTTCTTTTTTCTTTATTCATAATTACCTTTGACAAATATATTTTTATTTATATGAGAAACACACAAAGGCACACACACATATATATACGAGGGTAAGTAAAAAAATTGTCACTTTCGGAATAATATGCCTTCTGCTTATGAGTGCATATAGTTGGTACTATTGTGGTCACGTGATCGAAGTTTGAAAATTTGACCGTGTCAGGTTTCTTGTTACAGTGTAAACATGGCCGCCCCGTAAGTTTAAACTTCGGTTACGTGTCCAAAATAGTACCGACTATAAGCCCGCATGAACAGAAAGCAGTGTGACAAACCTAGATATAGGTTATGGCGAAAATGTGGATAATTTTTGGACTTAATCTCCTATCTATCTATCTATCTATCTATCTATCTATCTATCTATCTATCTATCTATCTATATATATATATATATATATATATATATCACACAGTTTATGGAAGAAAAGTATGAATGGGATAACATGTGAAAAATTCTAGGATTGATCAGGTAAAAAGTCGTACAATGTTTTTAAACAAGACGTATGAGAAAGATCAGCTTTACTTAAATCAAGAAAACGTGGTCATCATCTTATGTGATTTTGATATGAACTGATGTCTTAAAGGGAGGGTCCCAAAATCCAAAACAGAAATTCTACTGATTATGACCGAAACTTGCCATTTAGAAATCAAGTGCAGAATATTTGCAAACTAAGAAAAGATGACTGAGCTGAAGAATTTCGGATAAGGACAATTGCCTGTAATGATCTTGTTGCTAGGTAAGCCAGAACCACTACAATGGGAATAGAAGATTTTCTTTATGTTAAAGACAAAGAAACAAAATGCAATCGTTCACATCATGTTGACCTATCGGTGGTAAAATGGCGATGAAATGTTGAAATCAATTTGTGAATGATTGGAAACTGAGGCTGAGCTATATTCTTTGCATGATAAAAAATGAAGGTGATTGCAGTTTCTAATGATATTTACACCTCTAAGTCGGTTAAGAATAGATTAAAAAAGAGTAAGGATCAGGAAGACATATATTTTTCTGAAATCTGTGGAAAGTATAACACTCTGCTTAAAATATTGCGAAATACTTGAACAATGAGAATTGGTTTAAAAACAGAAAAAATACTGTGAGATGTAGCAAAACTTATTATCAATAGAGCAGCAAAGATAATCTCAGATTAATTGGTTAACAATATACGATTATGAATCCAATCTGGCTGTTGTTAACATTTTAAACATTAGAAAAATATCTTAGTTTCCTTATATGGAGATGTCCATTAAATAGCTAAATAGAGCAATAAGTATTGACCAAGCTATTATTTAATTCTTTATGTAAGCTCCGATAACATTTGTCATAAGTATTCAAATTGACCATGTATTTGGTTACAAACAGTTATTGACGCAGGTAATCAGGCTAGGTTTTTGCATTGGGAACGATGACGTAATACGCCCCAAGCAATCAGTTGTAGGCAAGGAATAAACAGCAGACGTTGTGAATACTTACCTTGATCATCAACAGTAAATTTATATCCACATTCCCCATTCTTGGCAGAACTTCTATTTTCATAATATGGAATACTTAAAAACAAATGTGATAAAAGCATAAACAACAAAACAAACAAAATAAAATAAATTAGCTAGACTATATACCAAAAGACACCTTAAAAAATTAAATTAAAATTGAAAATTTCAGCATTTATTCCGCTTCAGGCATCTGTAAAGGAAAACAAAGGAAACATCGCTCTTGTCCAATGATGTCCTTATGAACGAAACGCGTCACACAAATCTTTTATACTTCGTCATTAATTTTCCCAATATATATATATATATATATATATATATATATATATATATATATATATATATATATATAGGGTAACAGGTCCATATCAATCATTCGTAGAAGGTTTCAGCTATTAATCTTATTACGGTCGATTCGAAGATCAACATCTCTCATTCTTTTCAGTCGACCTTACATGATTAAAATCATGGAATCTGTTCAGATACGTCTGTTGAAATTTATGCAGATTATATTCCTCAAGTAAATCTTTTCACAATACAATTTGTACTAAACAACCAATGCTGGAAAAACTTCCAATATATAAATAGTATTGCACAACGAAATCTAAAATGATCTCATATGGAAGGATAGATCTATTTCAACCCACAAAAACTACGTCAGTCTTATTCAATCCCGGTGTATACATTGAGTTCGTATCGAAATTAGAAATTTAACTTTGACAGCTGTCGAAAAATTAATACCGAATTTATCTATTTCGATGTTTCAGTTAGACGAAATGCACGAGACGGTGGTTAGGGGAGGGTGGAAGATATTAGCCTTAAAGGGAAGACGTATCATAAAATTAAACCCGGATATTAACATTATGACATTAAGCTGTGGTTATTTGAAGAATGAGTTGTTAATTCGAAACTAAAAGAAAAGAGAATTTTATAATATATATATATATATATATGTGTGTGTGTGTGAAAAATATATAGAAAATAGGAATTGTGATAAAATACTAGTTAAGTCTGACTAAACTGGCAACTTCTATAAATTGACAGCTGAAGACTACAACAACTTAATTAAAAAAACTTAACTAGGACTTATAAAAAAGCTTGCAACAACAATATAAATATGGTTAATAGCATTAACAGAGCTAGTAAAAAATTACTGATCAATTAAAAATTAGCGATAGAGTAGGCAAACTTGCTGAAAAGGAATGTTACGTAACTCTTAAATACCATAAACAAGATTTTATGGAAAACCCTACTACAAGAATAATTAACCCTACCCGACCCGACATAGGTAAGATCAGCAAAAGAATCCTGGAAAGAATTACTTGCCAAATTAAAAACCACCTTGGATTAAAATTATGGATCAATACCAAAGATGTCATCAATTGGTTTACCAATATTGATAATAAACCGGATTGCACCCTATTACAGTTCGATATCGTGGATTACTACCCGTCAATATCGAAGGAATTATTCACGACTGCCCTGGAGTTTGCTGCTGTGTATTCTAACCTGACAAAGGATGACATAGATATAATTCTCAGTGCAAAAAAAATCTGTCCCCATTCATAATGGGGACCAATGGATAAAAAACAATAATGACCATTTTGACATCACTATGGGATCATTAGACTCTGCAGAGTCTTTTAACCTTGTTGGTCTTTTAATACTGTACAACTTGACCGCGTACCGTGAAATAGATATTAAGGACATCGGACTGTATAGAGATGATAGGCTCATTGTAGTGAGGAGTTCTCCTAATTTTAAAATAGAAAAAATAGAAAGATTATATTTAGTGAATTAAAAAATCTAAACTTAAAAATAACAGTCTGTACTAAATTGAAAAGGGTAAACTTCCTCGACGTAACTCTAGATTTAACAAACGACACTTACCAGCCTTATAAAAAACCAAATACTAACCCCTTATATATACACCCGAAGTCAAACCACCCTCCATCCATAATTAAACATATACCCTCATCAATAGAGAATAGAATCAGTATTAACTCCGCTAATAAAGAAATAAAGTCCAACAACACAGTAACTTTTATGACGCAACCCTAAAAAATAGTGGATACAAAAATGCTAACATCAATTATAGAAACAATTGTACTAACCAGAAAAAAAACAGGAAAAGAAAAATCATTTGGTATACCCCTCCGTTCAACCAAATGGTTAGTATTAAAAAAGGACAAAAATTCTTAGCTCTAATTGATAAACACTTCCCCACCAATTGTAAGCTTAGTAATATATTTAACAAGAACACCCTAAAATTGAGTTACAGCTGCACTGAAAATCTAGAAAGTATAAGAAAAAAAAACACAATAATAAAATCCTGAACAAACCCCCATGCCTGAATAGTATTAATAAAAACCCTACACTTAAATTAGAAAAATTATGTGATTGTAGAAACCCAGAAGACTGTCCATTGGAAAATAAATGCTGCGTCAAATCTGTGGTATACCAATGTACTATCTCATCCATTGAGAGTCCTAATACTAATATGATATACATTGGGTCTACGAAGAATGAATTTAAAGCCAGATGGAGGCAGCATAAGTGCTCTTTCAACAATATAAATTAAGAAATCAGAATCTCTATCTAAATAGTTTTGGCATTTGAAGGAAATGAATAAAACACCAAAAGTAAAATGGAAAATTATAAACACAACTAGAACTTGTAAAACTTGGGAAGACCCATGCCCTTTATGCCTACATGAAAAAACACACAATATTAAGTTTCTAAATAATATATATATAAATTCCCAACAGGATAGAATCCAGGTAGAACTCAATGTCAGGACAGAGTATATATATATATATATATATATATATATATATATATATATATATATATATATATATATCCAAGTATATAATTGGTATATACGGAATGAATTCCAGTAACCAACAATTACTATTCTTAAAAGAGTGCTCAATACAAAGTAGAGCAGATATAATTATTTTTATAAAAAAAATTATAACATAAGTATGTTATAAAATCACTACAAAAATAGCCATTTTGTTTCAACACACTCTGTGTCTTATCAAGTGATGATGTTGAAAAAAAAAATTTTTTTTTCAACATCATCACTTTAGAAAAAGAGGTGCATGTGATAAAAAGAAAGAGAGTTCTTAGAACAGGGACAATTATTAAAAAGATAATATATATATATATATATATGTATTTTCATATGGTTAATATATTGTAAATTGGTTGAAAGTCGAGAGAGGTTTTGAAATACAAATAATCTAAGTGCCGCTTAAATTATTATTTCTAAAGGAATTAAAAGAATCTAACCCACATATGCATAGAGTTGATTGACGCAATATTCAATATACCTGGATATATTATTATTTGATTATGGCCAACTTGTTATTCTATATCCTTCATCATTTTTAAACAATGGTTTGTTAATTTTTCTATTGCTTCGACTTTCACATTATATATTTATTGCTTTTCAGAAATCTTATTTAATGATGCACCACATGTTTTCTATTGGATTATTAAGTAAATAGGCTCGTGAGACGTTCAATTCAATTGGTATTTTTGTAAACTAATTTTTTGCAAGGATGGCAATCGTTAACTTTGTAGAATGTTAAAGAGCGTTGTACTGTATGAAGGTACCATTTAGTGTCGACCCCGTTGAAATATATCGAGCACAAATAAAATCTCTACATTTAATAAGATAACTTTATCAATTTTGAATGGGACAATAATTTTACTGTCCACAATAACAAAACATTACTCCAACCCCTCGTTGTTTTCTTACTAGTCATATCGATTAACTATTTCCATGAATTTTCTTAGTTATAAGGCCTATCCAATGTAGCTCTAAACTCATTATTCAAAATTACTTTGGAGAAATCTGTTTTCATTTCCTTCTTCAACCATTTAATATATTTCTATTGCGTTTCTATCAGATAGTTAGGTAATGTTATTAATATTCTGGCCAATAGATTTTTCATGTTTTCATGTATTTTATTTTTTCTAAAAATTCTAAAGTTAATTTTAAAATGTTTCCAAAGTATTCTCTGATCTCTCTACACCATTTCCAAATTTCTAAAGTTTCAATTATCCAATAAATTTTTAATATTTTTCACTTTTGACATTATAACTTTCTTAAAATCCATAATAAACTATTGGACAATGAAAATATTGTCAGCAATTATTCTATTATATATATATATATATATATATATATTTTAGGTCAGATCAGACTTAGACTTGTTATTGATAACATGTAACCAAATACAAACTACCGCATAGATGTTTAAACGGGCTCCCATACAAGCTTTTCTGCTGGTGAGGAAGGTTACATGTCTCCTGCGGGATGAAAAATGAAACCCCTCTAAGGAAGGATGAACCTCCAATAGAGAGCAACAATGGTTACACACACACACATACATACACACATTTATATATATATATATATATATATATATATATATATATATATATATATATGTATATATGTGTGTGTGTGTGTGTGTGTGTGTGTGTTGCGCGGGGTCGTAAAATACCTGATTTGAAGTATAGGCGCGTTATCAGACTCCTAGTAATTTTTAGGACACCTTTAGAAATGAAGGACACTTGTTTCTTTTTGGGACGGCCACTAGGAAACGGACGTTCTTATATAAAGCCTCAAGTTCATTTGATTTTTCTTTGTCGCCACCTTTTTTTGTGCCACTGGTGATATGCTCAAGTGTGCTGAAAATTCGGTTTAGTGCTGTGCAACGTTGTATTCCCTCAAAATAATTCACGCCCAGGAATCTCTTGCACTGTTTGGAACGTTAATTCAGCGATATGGAAATCATCTTTGAAATATTCATTTGGTAGATATGAGATTGGAGATGCTCCTAAATTTGGTCATTCGTCGACTTTCACCTTATATACATATTTAAAATATTATTTACAACACACAGCTTGCATAATAAATTCTTGCACCAACATATAAATTATTATAAATCTTTACAAAAACAAAAAAGTAAGATTTATATGGTGAAAATCATTTTGTATATTTATCATTTAAATATAAGCATGCATGACATTTTTTTACCAATACAGATTTGTTAATATCAAATTTATTCGGGGAATATGGACTTGCATATTAAAAACTAACATAGTGTACGTTCATATATTTCTGTATCCTTAACTTTCTCCCCTTCCGCATCTCTCTCTCTCTCTCTCTCTCTCTCTATCTATCTATCTCGATTTGTTCATTATATATATGTCAATTTATCTATGTATGGATTCCGTTTCAATCAAAACGTATTCAAACATATATCAAAAAGAAGAAATAAAAGTAGCGAAAGAAGAACAATATAAAAAGGAGATAAGGAGTAACTTTGAGAAGATAGCAAAACAACAACAACAGCAGCAGCAGTAAGAACAACAACAACAACAACAACAACAATAATAATAATAATAATAATAATGATAAATAACAGTAATAGTAATAAGATAATAATGATAAATATCCAGAAAAAAAATGAGCATTTTGTATGTAGTTGCACAATATTCATTAACATGGAATATAAAACTTGGCATAATTGAGTGACCCAATATCTGCACTGGAAAATATGCAACTTTTACGGGAAGGAAACTGCACGAAACTGCTATGAACATTACCCGGTTACACAGAATAAGAACTGTAACCATTCTGTTGGACTTTACAATACAAACTAACGGATCAATCAAATCTAATCACCCAGCAATCGGGATCAAAAACCACACAAATAGGTTGTGCTTTCTTATTGCCATGAACGTTCCTGCAGATTGTAATGTATCTTTGAAAATCTTAAAAAAATCTATCAAAATACAAAGATCTTGAAGGTGAAATCTCAAAAATGTAGCACATGATGACATCAATAATTCCTGTTGTAGTTTTTGCTCTCGGTCTGATGAGAAAAGGTGTCGATAGAATCATGAAAGGGATTCCTGGTATCTACGGCTTAAAGAAATACAAAAAAATTGTACTCACAATAACGGTTCACACATTAAGAAGAACTTTATCTAGGCAAAATATGCACGATCTTATGTTATTTTTTTTAACAAAAATGATCAGGGGAAGATGTCATGAAGACCTTTCTGGCTATAGGCCTCTGATTGGGATCCGAAATGAAATGTGTATACAACAGAAATCAAAGGAAATAATAATAAAAAGAAGAATAATTAGTTTTAATCGTTTCGCCCAAAGCAAGACAATGAAACTAATATGATGCAAGGGGTTATTGAGTGTGAAAAATATCAGAAAGAAAGTGATATGTCCCGAAAAGGGATATATTTGTTCGAAGTAGCAAAGTGGTTTTGGACTACTGTAACCGGGTAGGACAATCTAGCAGGTAACCGTAATGGACTGGTCCTCGTCGTAGTGGTAGGCAATAGGCACAGGCAATAGGCGAAGACAATAGGCGTAGCCAATAGGCGTCTTCCTGTGCCTCCACGTCAGTCTGTATTTATGGCTGACACCAGACAATCATATTACCGTGAGGAGGGACCAAGGTGTATGCCTATTCACTACATCAGAAATAAACACTTTTAAGGAGAGAGAATAATAAAAGAACATGAATTAAGAAGGCAGAATATAGCGATTGACATTGCATTTAAATTTTTGAAGATCAAAGTTGGAGGGAAAGGAAGAAGTTGAGAGAGAGAGAGAGAGAGAGAGAGAGAGAGAGAGAGATCCACGAGCGTGATAGGTGATAGAAGGAACTGTTAGCATAGAACTTACGGTTACGTCTAGAAATTAAGAAGCAAGTATGTGTCGCAAATAAGACAGCGGACGTGCGAGGATTTATATCAAACAATTAAAATAAAAAGAAGTCAAAGAGAAAATGCAGAGTGAAAAAAACTGAATAAAAACGACAGAAGCAAGCAAGAAAGAGACGAACAAAAGTAATTGACGAACTAAAAAGAGGAAGGAAAAGAGAAAGAAGCGAAAAACATTGAAAAAGAAAAAGAAGATGAAATGATTATCAGAAGAAAATAAAAATTCATTAAAAGTAACAAAATAAAAAAAAAAAAGATTTAGAAAAATTTTTTAAAAGGCAAAATTAGAATAAAATAAACTTTAAGAATAAAATAACCTTTAAGAATAAAATAACCTTAAAAACGATACAAAAATGATAAGGAGAACTAAAAGGAAGTAAAAAGAGGAAAATGGACAAGCGATGAAGAAATACTTAAAAAAAGAAAGAAAAAGAAGAGAAAGAACAAAAATAATAACAACAAAAAAGACTATCAAGGAGTAAAAAAAATGACATGAAATATAAGAGGCGGAGAAAAAGTAAATATGAAAAAGAAGAAAAATTCAAGAAGAAAGAAACCATCAATAGATGAAAAAGATGAAGAAAAGCAGAGACAGAGCGGGAAAAAGTAGCAAAAGAAGTTATAAAAGCAGTCACAAAATGCGCCGAAAAATGAAGATAAGCTGAGACAATTCTAAAATGTAAAAAAAGAAAAAACATATATATTTTTTTGTGAAAGGAAGAAAGAATTTGGTTGTTAAAAAGAAAAGAAATTGAACTGCTTTGTGATATTTATTCATTCGTTATTCATTTTTCCATTTTGCGATTTTTGAATCAATTTTGGCAGTGCAACGTCCAATATCCTGTCTGCCATAAACAAATAACAAAAAGAAAATGGCGGGCGTTTTAAGAATCGGCCCGCCAGACTTTTCCCGCCCGCCGTCTGCGAGATCAGCCCCCGCCCATCCCACTGTCTACTACAAAAAAAAAAAAAAAAAAAAAAAAAAAAAAAAAAACTAAAAAAAAACAAAACAAAACAAAAACAAATAAAAAAAACAGCAACAGAACAAAAGCCCAAAATCAGAGCAGGTTTCTCTGTGCAGGACATTTTTGCCAATAGAATGGTGAGAACGGTTGAAGGTAAACAAGTCATTTGCTATCCTTTCGGGCATACGTTGAACACTGTCTGTCCAATGAGTGTGTGCATGTGAAAGTCATTGGCCTTGTGTCTTCTGTGTATGCGTTAGTATTTTTGTAGGGGGAGTTGAGTTGGTGTATGAGCAATAAAGTATGTGCTCTTTTTACCTTCTTTTTTAGAATATTCAATCATTTCATTTGAAACCTTGAGATGAAGTATCGATTTTTGCCGATACGATTTGAATGCGGGGATCCGTCCGTTCGTTAGACATTTTCTCTCTTTTTTTTCTGCCATTTTTATCTTTTACCTTTTCTTTTAATTTTGTCTTTACCTTCGTAACAACCTTTTACGATTGAACGTTCTTTCTTTCTTTCTTTCTTTCTTTCTTTCTTTCTGTCCTTCTGTTTTTTTTTTCGTTATTTAAACATTTTAGTATTTCTTTCTTTCTTTCTTTCTTTCTTTCTTTCTTTCTTTCTTTCTCCTCTCTTCATTGCTTCCTTGATTTCTTTCTTTGATTCTTTCTGTAGTTCGTTCTTTCCTTTTCTATCTTTCTTTTCTTCCACTGTCTTTTATTGTTTAGTTCGTTTCTTTCTTTCCTTAGTTCTGTTGCTCTTTGTTTATTTCTTTGTTTTTTTTCTATATTTCTTTTCTTGTTTCTTATACTCAGACGATCTATCTATCTATCTATCTATCTATCTATGTATATATTTATATATTTATACACACACACACACACACACACACACACACATATATATATATATATATATATATATATAGATAGATAGATAGATAGATAGATAGATCGATCAGCTTTTTTGTCTCCATATTTAAAGATTGTGTTTGTTCCGTTCTCGGTTCTTATCTGCTGACGATCGCGTTGGGAGTAAACATGACTAGTGATTTTGATATGGTCTCTTTCTGTTTCGTTGGTTACTGTCTATTTATATAGAGGTAGAGAAAAATGATTGCTACTAGTTTGTTTTCTGACAAGAATTTGGGAAGATCTACACTTTTATGCACAGTTCGTATATATAAAAGAATTGCACAGAAGACAACGCCTCCTATTTTATTATGTTGGCTCATGGCATTATACATACATACATACATACATACATATATATATATATATATATATTTATATATATATATATATCAATTACGATTGTGTAGTGAGTTCAATCTTCACTCAGTGTTTCATTCAGCTTTGTGCCACATGCACAAGCTACGCTTGTTGTATATATATATATATATATATATATATATATATATATATATATATATATATATGTCGTTTTTTCGTCTGTTCCTGCCGTTTCAACGCACTACACTTGACATCAAAGTTCGACCTGTCTCAAAGCATAACTATGTATGTTGTATTTTCGACTATTTTAAAATGTGTTAGCAATAAGATTCGTACTTGTATAATTTCCTTTTAGTAGAATCCTCAAAGTAAGGAACATTTCTGACTTTACACTAATACCATTGGTGATTATTGTTTCGTTTTCATTCCTTTATTTTTCTACTCGTTTAAATATTACTAGAATTTTCTTAATTTTTCGTTTCTGTTTTTTGTTTGAATTCTTTTCCTTTTTTTCTTCCTTGAATTTTCCTTCTCTCATTCAAATACTTTTTCTTCTGAAATTCTTTCACTCAGTGATTCCTTCTTTCATTTGATCCCTTTTTCTTTTTCCTACATAGAATCATTATTATTTCCTAACTCATCCTCTTATAATCTCCATCTCTCGGCAAACACACACATATATATATATATATAGTTTATTTCTATCTCCACTTTCTTTTCTTCCTTTTTTTTACATCTTTTGTCTTTCATTTCCTTTCATTCTCATTCAATTCTTCTTTAGCTTTCTCCGATGTTCGCTTTTCCTACTTTCAGCTGTCAGCAATAACTACAAAGGTAAATCAGTGCGATTCAAAATAATCGAAATATTGTAGGCGGTCTTTTTGATTCCGATATAAGATCAACATTAAAGAAGAAAATGAAGGAAATTCGAGTAAACACACGCACACACACACGCACACACAAACACACACACACACATATATATATATATATATATATATATATATATATATATAGAGAGAGAGAGAGAGAGAGAGAGAGACAGACAGACAGACAGAGAGAGAGCGATTGTGTGAAAAACATATATAAAAAGAAAGTCAATGGCAGACCTGCATTTACATGAAGATAGAAACAATGAAGTTTATATAAAAACCTCAACCAATGCAAGACTCGAGAACCACTTAGAGGGTTACTGATAAAATGCTAATGGCGAATGAAGTGTGGGAAATGGATGAAAGATAAGTTTGTAGCTGGTGAAGATGACGAGAATAATGACGATAGATTATGCCAGATCCTTGACTTGTAGAAGCTAAGATTATATGTTGTTCAGGAAAGCATCCACGACGGATTCGGATTCAGAAACTGTTAGTTCTTGGAAAAAATCTGTGTGATTGTCTTCTTTTTTGGTATTTGAAACATGGAGGAAATGAGGGTGATTCAATTCCGTGGAAGTACCATGGCGTCTTCGAACTGTGAAGGTCTGGAGAAGCTAGAGAATGAACATTTGCATTGGAAATAATGAAGGTGTAGCGATAGGCTAGTAGCTTTATGCCTGTGGGGAAAGATGTTTCAGAGTGGAAAAGAAGTTACAACCTAAAAAAAAAACAACAACTGCATAGTATATATATATATATATATATATATATATATATATTCGTCTTATTCGTTGATACCTGAATTTTTCCAAAAACAAAATAATTTGTATGCCTGAAAATGACTGAACGTACAGTAGAAAGGACTTCCGTATTTAAGGAAGACCCAATATAGTATATAATTTTAAAAAGCAAGGTTCATAACATTCATCGAATGATTGGTAGGTTAATGCATTTTTACAATTTGTTAGCGAACAGATTTCGACATTTTATATCATATATCATTAACGTTAATAATTTACTTTTTGTATGAATGATTCATTGTAATATATATATATATATATATATATATATATATATATAATTAAATCAGTCGAAGACTCTCCAAATTGGATTGAGTTATTTGGGTCGCCTTTCTTTCTGCCAGGTCTCGATAGCCTAGGGGTTAGAATCTCCGACTGATGCTAAATCTGTCGGGTCTCGGCTTGAAGCGATCGGATGTCACGTAATACTGAGGAGCTGTGATACAGCGAAACACTCTGTCTGTGGATGTGGATAATAGATAGATAGATAGATAGATAGATAGAAAGGAAAAGAATAATATAGAAAGAAAGAAGATGTAGATCATATAGATATAAAGAAAACTACATAAAAAGAAGATGAGGACAAGAGAAAAACCTCGAAATTGCATACTTACATCAATATATAATTGAATGTCTTTAAAAAATTTGAAAGAAACAAGAGATTTTATCAATTATTTTCTTTTGCCAAACAACCGTCATGTACGTTTCACTTTAACACAATTCATTGCTAATCAGTTTCTTATTTTAATTTTTTCTGAACTTCTAAGATGTAGTATTTTGGTTAACTCTATATGTATTTTCGAATTTTTCGTTTTTCAACCTCTTTTCAACCGATCTATTCTTAGGCCTTGCTCAGGAATTTATATCGGGTCGAGATAAATCACCTGATAGTGTTATTTCTTCTTACTTTCATTACTTCATCTAGAACAACACATTTAAACAGAATCGCAAAACTTGGTGCTAAGATCTCGTGCTAGTAGTTAACGCGAGAAAAGGCAAGAACAGGAAAGTTAGAAAGTATTGAGACAATTATCATTACAGAAGCTTTTCTACTTTGAGTTAACGAGTTCATTGTACAAATATTACAGTTCTTTAAATATATTTTTAGGAAAATAAGGAGAGAAAGAGAGAGAGAGAGAGGGAGAGAGAGAGTAAGTGTGCATGCTTGAGAGGGAGAGAGAGAGAAAGAGAAAGAGAGAAAGAGAGAGATATTTTGGAGGAGATAAACATTTGAAGAGGGAAAACCTGACAAGAAATTAACCCGAGCAAAAAAAAAAAAAAAAAAATAAAAAAGAAAAAAAGTGCAACAGCCTTTTTAGTAAATCTGCAACTAAGTGGGTGAAGTGATCAATAAACCAAAATAATTTTTGATGAAGAATGTGAGAAAAGACATACAGTTTTGAGTATTGCAACTAACTTGCAATATGAGATACATACTCAAATTTTGGCAGGAGCTCGTCGACGCGTTGTGTAATGGTTAAAAAAGATCAGTTACAATTAGGTAATGAGTTCGATCTTCACTGGGTGTTCCATACTTTCAACCATCTGCTAAAACTAAGCCACGCTTAGCTATTCAAATCTTCCTGGGAGACTGCAAATGTTTTCAGCACTCTGTATCCATTAGTGATCAACAATTTTTCACTTTTAATATGTGTAACTTGACATAACATCTTGGGAGAGATAGTGGCGTAGTTTCTCGTTGCCCTCTGTTAGACTGGAATCCTGTCAACACAATATATTCCAGTCTTCCCTGATATTTAACACATATATGTGGAGAGAAGAAATGGATTGATTCTTATTTCAAAGAGCATTCATGCAACGTGAATGTAACTGCCTCAACTGGATTTTGAACTTGGCTCGCCGGTTCCATTTTCCGGGCAAATATCTGTTATGTTTACCGTGCATTTAGAGACTGAATGCACAATTGAAAACTTGCTTAGATGCACAATTGAAAACTTACTTTTCATTGGAAGTTTTTATTTGCACTTTTATTCCGATTTCACATTACAAAATTAATCTTTGGACGCTGTATTAGCCAAAAATGTTGTAATAAATATGCAACAACTAAAGAAAAAAATCAATTTAAAGATTAATAAAGAAATCAACATTGTTTTACAGATTGGAAGAATAAACGGAACAGTGAAACTGAGAGAATAATGAATAAATACTTTTTTCCCCAAACGAATTCCAAAGAAAAGATGGAGTGTTTCTCTGTGAATTAGAAATATGGACAATTTTCGTGTTAGTTCTATATTTTTTCTATTTTGCTTTTAACATAATATATTGGTCAATATGTTCTTTAACCTTCCTCGGGTTTATGTTGAAGCTTAGAAGTTTACAATACTCATTGAAGGTTAACTCGGAGATTCGTGATTTTTCACTCGTCAGGAATTAAACTAGAATGATTTCGTAAATACAATCATATTGGCCAGGATTCATACAAATAAGAAAACACGAAACTCCAATTCGTTCTCCAATAATTGTTGTGAACTTAAATTATTTGGGATATATATATATATATATATATATATATATATATATATATATATATATATATATATATATGTGTGTGTATGTATGTATGTATGTATATGTATAAGCGATTGCAATTAAAATGAAAGAAATACTATTAAACATTAATCTTAGAATTTTAGACAATATCGACAGTTTTATGTCGGTTCATCCAAGTATAACTTCGTTTTTATCCTGTCTGTATTTGTGACTCTAACAGTCGACACACGAAACTCTCTAGCTAAGAAATTCTTGCGACTCAAATGGGCTATCTTTCATAATTATTTATTTGCATATTGTCAGCTTCAAAATAAAGCGATGTATATTATATTCATTTTCCTTTTATTCTTTTATTATCAAGTTACTTCCTACATCTGCCATTAAATTGTTTTGAATTTAGGGGTTGTTATGAAGTAAAAAAAAGGCTTTATAGTACGTGATGCTTCATGGAATACAGCAATGTATATTAAGGATTCGTAGAGAGTTAACACCTTATTGTTTGACATTCGAGAATATTCCCTTCTTTCCTGTTTCATATCACTTCAGAACGTAGAGAATTATCGTTCTCCATAGATTCCTGTTTTTTGTTTTTTCACTAATATCAACTCGTTTCTCTTTTTTTGTCCTTTTTCTTTGGATAATTTGAAGTTAAAGAAAGTTATTCACTGCCATTCTTTTCTACTCTTGCTTTCAATATGCAGTACATTTTAAATTCTCGAAGCCTTCTTTCTTTCTGAGGTGTGTCCAAATTTTTAATTGTCTCTGTATCGACTTAAATAATTGCTATGAAATTTCCATCAATTAAAATGAATCGGTAATATTTAAGTACACCCGCTGCTGAAGAGTGATAACTTCGATATTAATAGTTCATTCTTCTATAGTTCAACAAACTTAAATAAATAAGAATAACTAATGTTTTTAAAACATTGACTAACAACATTAATTAAGTCAATTCGATTACTTCATGACTTTTTTTTTATTGCCTGGAAAGAGTTATGCATCAAAACTGTTAAGAAACTGTGAATATTGACAAAGTCTTTAAGGCTCCAAAGACAAATTAATGAAAGCTTAAAGGATCTTCTCTTAGGATAGGTAAGAAGGTTGTCAAGAAGATAATTACAAAGTGTTGCTACTGAAAATAACTTGTTGTCGGTAATCAATATTTAAGTAACAACCACACCTCTTACTTATTAATCAAGTATTATTTATCTCCAAACAAAAGTTTCAAGTTTACGTTTAGTTTTCGATACAAACAAGTTTTATTACTTTTCCGACTAAATGTCTACTGCAATCTTGAAGCTGAATCGCAAATATGTTAATCTCGTAAGTCATCGTTAATAACTTGAATCCTCATTGGGGACATTTCAAACAGAGGTACATAATGTATAATTTTGTATAAACTTTCGTTGGAAAAATCAAAAGATGAATGCAAAATGTTGACAATTCTATTAATGTAGAAACGTGTTAAAACATAAATCCAAAATTTATGTGATAATCTACTGGAAGTTGTACAAAGGTTTTCGACACATAAAAAGGCTTCGGCGAGCTGGATTCGAACACTGATGAAGTTTGGATTATGTTGGCTACATGAGTTCTGTCTTATCATCAGAAAAGGTCACGTCACTGACATGACACATCAGTTAAGGGAGAGGAGAGTGGATGAGAAAGTACTTGGAAAATCCTTTTTTTTCCATACCTACTTCATATACACGGGGCCGAACAGCAAATGTTTTTTTTTTACTCTTGACAATAATAATTTCAGTCCTATTCTAATACCTTACATACTGTTATATTGTTATATAACAATACCTATTCTTATATATAAATTCTTTTCGCCATGATATACCTTTAATTATATAATGTTGAGTTAATAAATGACATTACGATTATTATTATCATTATTATTATTATTATTACTATTATTATTGAGTATATAAAATTATATATAAAATTATATATATATATATATATATATATATATATATATATATTATTTTATATATTATTTTATATATGCAGTACTCAATATCAGTGATAGAGCTAACATATTCACTTGTATGTATATGAGTTTGTGACTCTGGGTTTCACGAAAACGTGAAAATCCAGTGGTGAAAAAACAAAACATCATCATCACCATGTCCACACACAGAACTCACTTAACCAAAAAAAAAAAAAAGGATGAGAGGCCAAGACCAGTAGGAGTGTATGTGCACATCTACGCGTGTGTATGTGTGTGTGAGGAAGTGTAAGTTTGCCTGACGACGCAGAGGGCCGATCTGAAAAGCGTCAAGAACACCCCCACCTACCCCTTGTGGAAATAACATTGCTACATACAGTCTCAAGATCAAAATAGAATTATAATTGCGTATGTAGGTATGCCCGAACGCATGGATGTGTATCTGCGCCTAATCTCTGTTCATACGGGTGTATTTATGTGAACTAAAATGCATACAGCTGTACGTATGTATGTATGTCTGTGTGTGGAGGAGTGTCATCCCAGATGGACACAGAGGAGAATTTCCCCCTTCCACCAAAAAAACATAATCAAACACAAACAAGCATATAAAGATTCAATTTTAAAAAAAAATACGCCAGTTTGTCTGATGATCGCAAAAGCGTGAAACCAAGGGACACAAACTCATATGCAAACAACTGAATATATATATATATATATATATATATATATATATATATATATATATATATATATATTTAGATAGATAGATAGATAATAAATAGATAGATATAGATATCAAATAATATGGTGCAGTTCAGTTTATATTACAATTCATCATTCATACAAAAAGTAGATTAGTAAAGTTAATGATATAAAATGGCGAAATCCTTTCAGTAACAAAATTTTAAAGGTGCATTAACCTACAAATCACTCGATGAATGTTATGATCCTTGTTTTTAAAAAGTATAAGCTGTCAAATGTCTTTCTTTAATACGCAAGTACTTTCAACTGTATATTCAGTCATCTTCAGGCATGGAAATTATTTTGTTTTTGGTAAAATTCAGGTAGCATCCGAGACGAAAAATATAATGCGAAACGAAATGTGTGTGTTTTTTCTTTTCTTTTTTTTTTTTTTTTTTAAATCTGTTATTGATTATGGATACAAACTTTTGGAGCGTGCAGTCGCAACGCTAAGGTTGAACTTTTTTGAAAATTTAACAGAGTGCGTGTTTTACTAATATGGCAATTTGAGAAATTTTTTTGTTGTAGGAGTTTATCAGTCAATGTGGCATGGACTAAATAATTCAATAAATAGAGCAATGCTTTAGTTGTTATCCCGAAAATTTGCACGTCGGATCAGTTCTTTTAAATCAACCGTGTGGTGCAGTTCAATTTATATTACAATTCATCATTCATACAAAAAGTAGATTAGTAAAGTTAATGATATAAAATGGCGAAATCCCTTCGCTAACAAAATTTATATTATATATAAAAATTATATTTTTAGTATTGACTTCTACCAGAATTTTACCAAAAACTAAATAATTTCCATGCCTGAAGATGACTGAATCTACAGTCGAATGTACGTGCATATTAAAGAAAGACCTTAAAATTTTAGCTTATGATTTTAAAAAACAAGGATCATAAGATTCATCGAGTGATTTGTGGGTTAATGCACCTTTAAAATGTTGTTAGCGAAGGGATTTTGCCATTTTATATCATTAACTTTACTAATCTACTTTTTGTATGAATGATTCATTGTAATATAAATTGAACTGCACCATATATATATATATATATATATATATATATATATATATATATATATATGTGTGTGTGTGTGTGTGTGTGTGTAGCAGGATTGTAATAATGATAATGATAATAAAAATCTTTAATATTTTTTTTGTTGTAATTTATGATCATTAACGAAATCTTTCAGTTGAAAATCAATAATATGAAATCCTCATATTGTTATATTTTTTTCGTTTGCATAGTGTATATATGACGAGTTCAATCCTCATTTTGTTTCTCTCAAAACATCACATGATACAATCAAAACATATCGTTCAATATCCAACGTACAAATGTATGTGGTAGCATAGGTCGATTGGTAAAAATTATTCTTTACTAGCATGGCTCTTCATGTAAAGGCATTTGTTGTTTATGCTCTGTATGAAATTGCGTTGGTGTGTTTCTTGCCGAAAATCCAAGTGCAATTTCATTGATCAACGGTAGGAATTTTCCCATGCCAATGTCACTGGGGAGGGACGTCATTCTCACTGCTGTAAAATCCACTATTCCCTGAAGCTTAAACGTCTTCTAGAAGCACACAAGGGAACCAGTAAACATTCATCCGTAAATAATGCAGAAGTTTCGGAAACTTCTATTAATATGAAGTTAGATCGGATTAATATCTCACGAGGTGACATCTGACATTTTCTTATGGAAAAGGACACTTTTTAAAATGACCACTTAATTACAATTATCGCTAAAAATTATTATTATATTGTTTCAAGTGTCAAGTGGTCAGAAATCTGCTTATATCACAAATACATTTTACAATATTCTAGCTAATGGTGAAACTGTCTTAATCTGAATAAATTCAAATTGTTGGACACTGATAATGTCAACATGCATTGAGAACTAAGAAGTCATTCGCATATATATTATGAGACTACTGAGAAAATATTAGATGTATATATATTTACATATAAAATAAATAAAATGAATTAAAATAAAGTACGGTTTATAAAAGTATGTATTGAAAGAAAGAACAAAAGAAAGGAAGAAACAATGAAGATATTAAAAACAGAAAGGGAGTAAAAAGAAAGAACGATAGAAAAGAAAGAAAAAAGAAAGAAAGAGCAGATATATTAAGAAAGAAATAAAAGAAAGAATGAAAGGCAAAGTGAAGATATTAAAAAAAGAAAGGGAGGGAAAGAAAGAAAGAACGATAGAAATGAAAGAAAAAAGAAAGGAAAAGGCAGCTATATTAACAAAAAGAAGAAAAAAAGAAAGATGTATTAAAAAGAAAAGAAGGAAAAAGTAAAAAAAAAATCCTCATTCCCTTCGTATTGCATTCGTAAAACGGAAATTCCATTTGGACATTTTCCTCCCAAGAATGGAAGAAACTCCTAAGAGAATGCTTCCTTAAACTCTACAATCTGAATCTCTTTAAGTTTGGTGTCAACCGTTACATATCATAGGTATACTCATAAGTTGCATTTACTTCTCTCTTCCCCCTTTTACATCCATACAAAAACCAAATTTACTAACCCTCTACCTTGAGTAGCTCTCGGTCCTTCCATTAGATGAATATTTATTTTTGCACAGTTCCTAATGAACTACTATTCGCACGTATTTTTCTTTTTTTACTAGCCTTTTGTGCTAGATTGTTGTACTTTTTTTTCTGAATTTCTTGCTTGTTTTTTCACAATGACGACCCTGGCTGTATGTCATCAATCTTCGTCTTTATATAATTAGTTCTTAAAGACTTGTTTTAGGCTGCGATACTGGCTGATTGTAATTCTTTTATCAAATCACTTTTTGCATAGCCATTGTCATCTCATCCATAGTTTTCTATTTTCACTTGTTTTTCGTTTGCTGAGAGCGTTGTCGTTTGATTAGCATTAAGAAACTCCAATGAATTTAAATAGATTTTAACCTTTTCCTCAAAAGTTCATACACGCTCAATCTCTCTCTTTCTTCAACTTAGCATGGCACACAAGGAGAGAGAGAGAGAGAGAGAAACAGATAACAGAATCTACTTCGATTTCCCTTGCTTCACATATATTCATCGCTACTGTACTTAGTTGAAGGCATCTTGAATATAAATTTGGTATTATAGATACAAATACTACTACTACTACTACTATTACTACTACTACTACTACTATTACTACTACTACTACTAATAATAATAATGATAATAATAATAATGAGTATGAAGTTTGTATTGTGCCAAACGTTAAAATATTATCTTCGTTGCCGAATACTTTATTTCAAGTTTTGTACTCAACACATCATCATCATCATCATCATCATCCTTCTTCTTCTTTGTTGGGGTGTCGATGTGCTGAGTTGTCCACCAGTCCCCTCCATCTATCGCGGTCGTGTGCCAGAACCTTGGTCTCTGCGAATGTTTTCTCTATCCATTCCTCGATATTGTCATTCCACCTTATCTCCACTCTTCCCCTCCTCCTACGTCCCACCATGGTTCCTTGAAGAACTGTCTTTGCAAGGCAATCTGATCATGTTACGTGGCCATACCATTTCAGCTTCTTTTACTTCACAGTAGTGAGAAGGTCTTCTTGAGGCCAATGTGCGGTTAGATTACATTGTGTTCTTGATGATGCCCAAGATAGATTCTTATTTCTAGTGTTTCTATCTTTCTCTGTAGCTCAGCTGTGAGCGTCCATGCATCCAGGAATATAAAGGATTGAAGCTGAAGAATTATGAATATAAGAACAAAACAGGCCATAACAGTGTTGCGTTTCAGCTAAGAGTCATTACAGCAGACTTTCTCCTCAATAACTCTCAAATGTAAACATTTTCTATTGTTATTAACTAATCTACTATAAATTTATTTTGGCAAATAGTTCCATTGTTAAAAAGCGAACTATTCCAATTCTACTAAATCTAACAGTTGTCGTGAATTAATTTCAATTTCTCCGAACAAATCTCTTCAGATCCGGACACATTCCAGATTCTGATTCTGTTGTCTTTGAGTTAAGTATTTCAGCAGTGAATCTGTGCGTTTAGGATCCTTATCATGTTGCAACGTGAAACATACTCTCTACAAAAGTTGCCTGACAGAATTCTTCAGATTTTCCTAAAAAAATACGAAACTCATCTCTTGTCATGGTTCCGGTTTCTTTAAACAAATGACCGATACTATCTCCACTAAAACCCCCTCAGAGCATAAGATTGCCACCTCAATGTTTTACATAAGGCATGGTGTTCTTCACCGTACCTGATTGCGACCAAACTATCTAATTTTAGTTTCGCCACTCCATAAATCTGAGTTATATCATGATTATCCTTTGCCAAGTAAGCACATGCATAGTTCAATCAAGTCTTTCTTTTTCTTGGACAGTAATTACTAAGAAAATGTTTATTGAAAACTGCTTGCTGATAATCTTAGATTTTAATCTTATAGCCTCTTCGATGAAGAGTTGTAAATGTTTTTGTCTTATTATTTTTTTCAGGAATAATATTGGCTGCTGATAAAATGCTGAACTGATGCTCGAAACATCATTCCTGAAAGCGTTCACAACTCGCTTGTTGTTCAATCCACAATGAGTAAGTTCCATCTTCGCTAATACATTTCAGCTGATTCTTTCTGATTTTGAACATAAGGTTCCATTTTATTCCCATTTTCCTTAAGACTTTCTTGTTGCTTATCTTCTCTGTACATGGCGTTTCAGCACACTTAAGTAGAACCACATTTCTGTTGCCTCTAGTTTTCCGTTATGAGAAGAGTGTCTAGAATTCATTGCCATCGAAGAGGATTCACATTACATAAAAGTTCACTACTCTTTCCTTTGTTTCTAATGATATCTTTCTGTCTTTAAATATTTTGCTTAGCTTTTAGAAAGCATGTTTTACTATTCCAATTCGCGTTTCGTTATCACACCTCATATCCTCTGTTAATAAACTTACTAGATATTTAAACTTTTGTAGTTTCCATCTTAGATCATTTTTGTTGTTGACAACCATACATTATGTCAGCTTACAGTTAATAATTAGTCCTTTCTTCTTGCTTTTCTTTACTACCTTGTGTGGGAAGTCCCGTAGTTTTCCCTCGGTGTCTCCCATTAACAAGATCATCTACATGTCATATACTGTTCAGATTGTATCCACCAATAATACATCTCGGTATAGATATTCACATGTATATAAAATAAAGGAGTTTGGTCAATAATATCAAGGAATAAAAAGGTTAAGTATTTACTGATGGCCTTTTCTTTTCGAGGACTGACAGAACTTAGATTCTTTCGGTTCTTTCGGTCGAAGTTTTGTTCATGAATCAAAAAGGACCAGAGTCGACCTCAGTAGTTGTGGCTGTGGGTTCAGGAGGCAACTGGCTAGTTGGTACGAACTCCTGTTTATATATGTTTTTTGTACCCTCTAGAACTAAGTAGAAGTTTCTAGAGACTTCTAGAAAGTTCCATTCTATTATTATCTAATCTAAAGGGTTTGGTGAATGGGAGCTTTTCGTAAGGTAAAAAGGCATCTAGTAGCTATAGATTTAAGTCATCATTTTAAGCTAGGTTTTGTATTTTATGGTGTAAGTGTAAAGAGGTAGGGAAAATGGGGCCTCGTAACAGTAGTGCTACAGATGGGTTTATTAATATCTTGTACGATGCCACTGCCATTACTATATCACCAAATTCATGATTTAACGCATAAATCCATTAAGATATTGTCCCGTGGATCAAATCTGTATAAAGAACTTGGAGCCCTAAACCTATCCTAACTGCTGATGAGTGTTGCAGCTGCCTCTCATATTTGACTGCACACATCGAAGATTCTCTTTTTTCTTTTTTTTTACAGCTAGTGCTGCTGTTGCTGATGTCGAACACCTGCTCTCATTTGTTTTTTTTTCTTTATTAGCGGATCTGATATGATATTTATTCATATGCTAAGTCGAATAAGGGTGTTCTCATGCACTGATTCTTTCAGACCTCTAATCATCCAGTGTTTTTCCTTGTACAGTATTTTCCCTTCATTTCATAAAGTTTAATGTCTAGGCCATCCCCTCCAATCGTGATCAGCCGTACTTGATTACACTGTCTCCCGCTTCACTTTGGTGTTTTTGATGTTCCTCCAGCCTTACTTTTAGGGAGCGGCGAGTTTCACTTTTATATTCTTTGCCACAACCACAAGGAAAGAAATACAGTTCTTGGCAATATTCTCCCCCATGTTAGGGTTTACACTGCAGATATTTCTCTGAATAATGTCCTAATGTTGTATGGACCGTAGATTTGAATCTTTTTCGTTTTGAAGCAGAGAGATAAGTTGAGGACAATAAACTACATGTAAATAATTTAAATAATTACAATTTAATTTATTCTCACCTCAGAAATTTAAACGATAAAACATCTTTAACCTGACAGCTGAACAGATTAATCAATCTTTTAAATTCGCAAAGGTTTTGGATAAAGCTTTGTATAGGCAAAGTATATTTGCATATAATCACGCACACACACAAAATAAACGCACGTGTGCACGCATGCACGCATGCACCGACGGAAGCGCGCCCAAGCACAATAGGTCTTAAGTTAATTTTTCTGACTTATTCTATGACTGAGTCTTCGAAGGTGTTCAAATTATTTTCTAAATGCACACAATCACGATAGAACTCGGTAGACAGTAATAATTATCATTTCTATATTAGTTTATGCCGACGAGGTAAAACATATACACACACACACACACATATATATATATATATGTGTGTGTGTGTGCACGTATATAGTTTTAACAAAACTTTCATACATATATATATATATATATATATATATATATATAATGATACAATATGGTAATCCATATAGATTCAGGGAGAGCTCTATGTCAAAAGACAGAGAAAAATATTGATTAAAGAATATTATGGGATTTTAAGTGTTTGATATTTTTTAATAAATTTTAATAAAATAATAATAATATATATATATATATATATATATATATATATATATATATATATATATATAAATGAAATTTCGTTAAAAAGGTACTGCAGTTAATATTTTTATTTAATTTTTCTTTTGTTCTCATATTTTTTTCTTTTTTAGACATTAATTTTGTAGAAATTGTCCAAATGTTCTGTATAAACATTACAAAAGAACCCCCCAAAAAACGAGGAAAATTAAATAAATCTTAACAGCATCAAACTGACCATAGTTTTGAAAGAAACTTATATAAAAAAAGGGATTGTTATCCCAAATTACACAATTATATATATATATAAATTTGTGCATGTATCAGTAAGTACTTACCTATGAGCAGTCCTATTAATTAATGTGCCTTTTTCAAGAGAGATGCATAGTATCCTCTTAAACCCATGACAATTAATTCTCTCTTTCAGGCAGATGTAGAATTTTACACACATGTATAAATTTCAATTCATATTTAGTAGCATAATCGATCTTAAATGTACCTTGGTGCAGAGTATCGAATGGCAAGATACTAATTAGGATACTACCTCGTGTCAACTTTGGAAGAATCCAAATGAAAAGAGATAAAATACATTTAATATTTAACAACCCAATCAAGATTACTGAATGGATAAACAAAGGTAATGATAGAGACAAATTGAAGTAAATGTTATTCCATTTATATTATAAGGTTAATATGTTAGGATTTGGCAATATGGAAAGTGGAAATAAACACGAAATGAAAAAAAAAACACAAAGCGAATTGATGCGCAAATCAATGGTTTAAAACTTGCGATAAAAAGGAATATAAAAAATAACGTGTATGGGAGTTTTTATATGAATTGAAGGATCATAGAAAGAAAGAAAGAAAGAAAGAAAGAAAGAAAGAAGGAAGGAAGAAGAAGAAGAAGAAGAAGCAGCGAGTTATTTTGAAAGTTTCCACAAAAGAAGAAGAAGAAGAAGAAGCTATGAAAAGAGCTAGAAATTATTTGTTGATAAATCAACAAGAAAGCTGAAAGAATGAAACAAAAATAAAAAAAAAAAACGTGAGAAAGACGAAAGTAAAAATCCTAAGATGGAAGTGAGAAAAGAATGAGTCGAAATAAAAACTGAGAAGTGAAAAAATGACGAAGGATGTCACTGGAGACTGACAATAAAAAAAAAATCTGTGAAAACCCAAAAAATAGGAAAAAATTTAAAAGCTATTACTTGGAAATAATGTTCAAAGAAAAAAAATGCGTTAAAGAAAAAATAATTACAACTAAAATCATCAGGAAACTTGTTTTCACTTGATCTTCAGTAAAAGCCTCTCACGTTATTACTTGCACCAAAGCTCCCTGAACAGAAATAATAATAATAATAATAATAATAATACTAATAATAAAATTCGGTATGACAGAAAGGGACAATATTTGCACTAGGAATTCTACAACTTTTACTAATAACTAATTCCCTCAGTAGGTTGCCATTTCTTTCTGCGGTAAACCACTTGCCATCCAAGGCTATAGAACCTGGTCTGTTCTATTTACCGATAAATGGAGGGAGAAGGAGAGAATTCATAGCTTTCCCAAGGGTAACGTAAGTTAATGTAATGGATTCGGCCTTGAATGGATTACCGTAAAGCCTTTATTAGTGTGCCACACACTAGGGTCCTTAAGGCTTTGGAATTGTAAAAAGCCCTCTCGGTGATAGTAAACCGTAAAAAAGAAAGCAAAAGCAAATACAATGGACCAGATAGAGAAACGATGTCAAGATCTCTTCATGGTCAATATTCTCCCCGTATCAAACAAACTGATGTAGACAAACCCTGTAACCATTAGTGGCTACGTAGTGCAGGGTTAAAAACTGAAACCGAAAGTTTTATTCTTACTGCACAAGACTCTGTTTGCAAACTAAAAATTATCAAAAACTTCTACTGAAAAGTTGTGTTATTTGTGCAAAATGCAGATTCTGTGCTAAATATCCAGAAACAATTGATCATTTTGCATCAGGTTGCAGAGTGGGCCAATATCTGCACTGGAAAATATGCAATATTTACAGAAAGTAAACAAAAAGAAATTGGTATAAACACCATCCAAATCTGGTTATTTTATGGGACTTTAAAATACACACAGACAGAACAATCAAAGCTAATACCATCAAACTACATTGAAATCGTTGTTTCAAATATGTAGCAAACGAGGACGTTACGGTTGAGTTGGAACCCTCGGATTGTTTGAAAAGGTTTCCGATAGACTTATTGAAGGGATCCCCACTAGCCCGAGCATTAAAGAAATATAAAAAAGAAATGTATTCACAAGTACATCCCACAACTTACCTATGTAAAAATTATGTGATCTCAATTTGTATGTTTTTTTTCCGAAAAAAAGCTCATTGGAAAATGGCATGATGACATTTTTGACTTTAGGTCCCTCGTCGTGATTCGGAAAAAATGAGTATACACCAGAAATCAAAGGACTTATTCGTTATTAGAGATTGCAAACAAAAATCTCCTTATTGATATGGCAATCCCTGCGGACTTCAAAAAGCTATCAAAATACAAGGACCTTGAAATAGAAATCTTAAAAATGTGGCACATGAGAACCTCAACAATTTCTGTTGTAGCTGGTTCCCTTAGATTAAGTTGGAAAAAATTCCAATAGACTCAGTGAACGGATTCCTGGTAGCCTATACCTTACAGAAATATAAAAAAAATGTCCACAACTTACGAAGGACTTTATTTGTGTAAAATGTGTGTTTTTTAATTGCTCAGTGGAAAATCTTATTATGCCATTTCTGACCATAGGTCTCTAGTCGAGATTCGGAAAAAATGAGTACACACCAGAAATCAAAGGGAAATAATAATAATAATAATAAAAGGCTTTGGAAATTATATCAAAAGGAAGAAACAAATATGGAGGAATTTTCTGGTAGCACTAAAAAAATATATATTGCAAATAAATTATACTCTTTTTTACTTTTCATATTTTGAGCATATCCCTCTTCATGCACTGACCATGTTTTCGTATGTTTTCTTTCTCATTGCATGGCACCTCATGTTTGCATCTTCTGATGCCAAGAAAACTTGAAAAGCCGTATTTGTGGCGAAAGCGACAAGCTTGTCAAAAACGTTATTATAAATCTTGTTGCTCCTCCGTTAGTAAGTAATTTAGCAACACGCGTAAAGTCTTACCATTATATCAAGTAAATAATGGATCATTCCACTTTGAATGTGACGGAAAACGGAAGAAATATATATATATATATATATATATATATATATATATATATATATATCAGAGACGATGATTGGTTTTAGTGAGAAAGGGAAAGCATACGTAAGAAGCAATAAAGAAAGCAAACAAGAAATAATTAAAGAAGGAAAGAAAGAAAGAAAGAAAAAGGAATATAGTGGAACTGAAGCTCTCTGTTTAATATCTGCTTCAGTGAATTGTCAATTTTTTTATCTTTACATTTGTACCCTCTTACTTCTTCTGCATTCATAACTATGATTGCTATTGTAATATTTTGTAAACGTTTTTAAACTCAAATATTTAACAATGCAAGAGGGAAATTTCCACAATTATTTTATTTAATTAGTTCATATTCGAGGAACTCGCAAGGATCTTATTCAATCATTAAATTAAGAATTAGGATTCATCAGAATAATTCAAATAATATCGTAAAGATTTGGTTGACGGAACATGTGAAAAGTAAATAAAGGAAAACATTTGTTCAGTATTAAGGATTTTATGAAAACTATTATAAAAGAGAGTCAGGATTACAGCGAATAACGGCAGAACGTTGATGACGATCGTAAATTGTAACAAAAGAAGAAAAGGTAAAATATGGAATCAGAAAACTCGGAAAAGCGAAGCTTTAAATGAAATGTAAAACAAAAAACATTACGGGTATAGTAAATGAACATAATTGCGAAGAGAAAATTCGAAGAGAGAACCTGAATTCTTACACCAAGAAAAATATCTACAAATCCAAGCTAGAGATGACTTTGCAAATGAAGACTTAGAGCGGTATTAGGAAGAGATGAAATAATCAACACTATAAGAGAATGTAGCGAATAATCACAGAAAGAATACAAAATCGTCATGACTGTGTAGGTGACTTACCGAGAACTGTGCAAATTGTTTGGATTTACAATATAAATAATATATTGTATACAGCCAATCAGATTATACCCAAGGGAATATAAAACTTAGTTTGAAATTCTAGTTCAAAAACAGGGATGAATATTGACTAAATCATCAGATCCAGACTTTTTCAATATGAAGAAAACATTTTGAATGTTATTGTTCCAACAGACAACAGAATAAATTTCAAGAAAAAGTAGAAAAATATTTGGACGTTGCGAGAACCCTGCAATAAGTTGTCTCACCCAATTCTGGTTTGGCTGGAAGAGTCCCAGAGATACTGGAAGAATTGTGAATCCGATGAAGAATAGGAATCATCCAAGTGACTGTATTATTAAAATCAGCTCGAATTCTATACAGAGTACAAAAGTAGTGAGTTGCTGTTACGTAGTGTGGAAAAAGAAGAAGAAGAAGGAGGAGGAGAAGAAGAAGACGAAATAAATTGAGAATAACTGAAGGATATTAGGAAGAAGAAATGATTGAGCCAGAAAATAGCTAAAGAGTCTATGAAGAAGGAGGAAAAAAGAAAAAGAAGAAAAAAGAAGGAGGGGGAAGAATAAGAGAGGATACTGGAAAAAGGAAATCATTGAACGATATAAATAAGAAGGGATGCATGAACGAGAAAAAAAGATGGTGAATCTACGGAAAAGAAGAAAAACGAGAAAGAAAACCACTGAAAAAGACGAAGAAGAAAAAGAAAGAAAAATTGAAAAGGAAAATTTCTGATGGATCTGAAGAAGAAAAATAAGAAGAAGGAAGAAGAGAAGAAAGTCAGATATAAAATCATGGGATGGTCTAAACAAAAGATTCGTGAACGAGTAAACAACTGATGGGTCTACGAAGAAGGAAAAGTAGAAAAATTTAATGAAGGAAACCAATGAAGAATCTAAAGAAGAAGAAGAAAAGGAAATTGAGAAAGAAAATCCCAGGATATAGAAGAGAAAGAAGAAAAGGAGTAAGAAGAAATAGAAAAACAAAACATTGAATGATGTACAGAAGAAGAGATGCGTGAGCGAGTAAACAGCTGAAGGTTCTACCAAAAAGAAAAACAAGTGGAAGTGTCTGAAAATAATTGTAGGCTCTATATAAGAGAAAAGAAGAAGAAGAAGAAGAAGAAGCTATGAAAAGAGAAAGAAATTATTTGTTGATAAACCAACTAGAAAACTGAAAGAATGAAAAAGAAGTGAGAAGGACGAAAGTAAAAATCCTGAGATGGAAGTGAGAAAAGAATGAGACGGAATAAAAAAATGAGAAGTGAAAAAATGACGAAGGATGTCACTGGAGACTGACAATAAAAAAAAAAATCTGGGGAAACAAAAAAAAAAAAAAAGAAAAGTAAAAAAAAAGAAAGAAAAAAAAGAAGATTATTGAAAAAATCACAGAGAAACTGATCCGTCGTATGAGGCGGGTTGCAGTTTCTCTGTTTTATATGCAAGAGAAATGCAAAAATATTGAGCAAGAAATTGTAATCCATCTTCTCTCTTCCGTTCACTGCCACGGGAATCATTCTCAGTACGATCAGTCGACGTTCATCACAAGGAGAAAAAAAAAAAAAAGAAAGAAAGAAAAAAATGCCGCCAAGAGCACCTTAAGATCAATATTGTTATATTTTTTTATTAGAGGAAGAAGAAAAAAAAAAAAACAAAAAAAACAGCAGCAGCAGCAGTAATGCCAATCAAAGCATCATCATCATCAAAGTTAATGGAAATCAATTAAAAAAAAAAAACATCATCATCATCATCATCATCATCATCATCATCATCATCATCATCATCAGTTGGAATGTTAAAATCCTCTCCACCACTAAAATTATTATATTTATTCTCACTACCACTATCACCATCATAATCGACCTTTTCCCAATATCATCATCATAGTCACAATCTATGCCATGATTAACATATTTCTCGATACCACCACCGCCACTATTAATTTCATTCTCACCTCACCACCCAAACCAACATCATCTACTACTACTAAAGACACCAGTACCATTATCATCATCATCATTATCATCATGTTTAAAGAGCAGTGTCATCATTAACATTGTCACAAATGACAGTAGCAGCGGCATTAGAATCTTTTGTTTCACTTTGACATTTCCTGATCAGCACCATTGTCAATATAAACCTACCACCACCCTCTATCAACCGCACAGCCACCACCCTCATCATCATCATACACACCGTGACCGACATCAGCACTACGGTAAATCAACATCAGCAGCAGCAACAACTGGACAACCGTCATTATCAATGTCATTATCATGACAAACACGTTAAACGCCTCCACCATTATAACATTCAGTACTTACACCCACCACCTTTATTATAGGAGAGATCATCATCATCATCATCATCATCATCATCATCATCATCATCATCATCATAAGTGTAATCATTGTTATCATATCTCTCACTATCATCATCATCGTCGTAGTCGTCCTATTCATCAAGGATAACAATTACTATGGCATCTTCTTCGTCCTTCACATTATGAAGTCGGCATATAAACGCAAGAAACATGATTATCATAACACTATCGGTGTCAAGAGTCAGCGAAGATATCAGAATCTTCTCCGAACTCATTTTCCTCTCCAGGTTATCATTTACAACAAGATTAAATTTAGAATAGAAAAGTCAAGATCCTTAATTGTCTTTATGCTACTCACCAAGGCGATAACAGGATTTTGTCAGATGTTCTCTTTTTAGGCTGTCCTCAAGAACAGTTTGACGAAATAAATTCGCCGAGTAATTGCTAAAGTTAAACATTTTTTTCTTTTTAATTTATTTATTATACAATTTTAAGATTAAATGTTTATGGCCTTTGTTCACAATTGAAAGATCCGAAAAGGAATTACATAACTTACCTTGTGGAAAGAAATAATTATAATATCAGGAAGTACGGTATAGTTGCGCTCTTGTTTCACAGCCTTTTACCACGTTTCAGACAGCTTCGTAATTCCAACCTCAAGATCATTGTGGTATTTTTCTGGGTGATAAAAGCTCTACAGAAGAAGAAGACAAAGAAGAAGAGAGAAGAAAAAGAAGAAAGAAAGAAAAAGAAATGAGAAGAAAAAGAAAAAGAGAAGAAAGAAGAAGAAGAAGAAGAAGAAGAGGTGGGTGAGTTTGAAATTCATTGAAAGCTCAAAAGAAAAAAATCAAGAAATACTTATTTGTTGATAAACCTGAATGGATGAAAAAAAAGTTAAGGACAAAAGTAAAAAAAAAGCCTGAAAATTGAAGTAATTTTTACAGGCTTCCAAAGAATTGGAGGTTTTCACGCCGCCTAGTCTTAAATTTCCCCATCCCAACCGTTATTGCAAATAATCCATTTTGCTATCCGTGGTCGTTCTTTTCAAAAATGGGTCTTTTCTGCTGCGTTTGAGCAGATAGTCGAGGTTTAGTAAATGTTTTCGTTAAATTCTGAAGAACCGAAACATTGTAGCAATTCACGTATCCAAGGGTTTAAATTTGAATGCCTTACAACTGTCATTCAGAGATATGGGGAGTGTCCGCTAATCTGGATTATCTTTTTAAGATTTTTGAACATTTCGATTTGGTCATCATCAACGTTTGCCGCTCTTCCGGAAGGTTCCCGGTTATACAGATCAAAATTTATACTTCTGTACCTAGTGAATCACCTAGAAACACTACTCTCAGCTATAGAACCATTCCCATAAATGACACATATATTTTGTCCTGTTTGAACAACTTTTCGGAAATAAAAGGCCCTTTTCATTTATAACATAAAAAAAAATTAAAATTCTAAATCTACACACGAATCATGTAAAAGTGAGTCGAAATGTCATATTTCAGAATACGTATATCTGCTTTAAATTCCAGTCATGTGTAAAATGAAATCATGTGTCCAAACGCTACACATTGAAAAATATTACGGTGTTTCTTTCCAGTTCATCACTGCTACCACTACCATCACCATCAACTTTACTAACTTCATTATCACCACCCCCACACCACCCCCATCATCATTGATTTTTCCCGCCCACTCTTATAGTCACACTATCGCCACCACTAAAACTTCTATGGTATCTTCCCACCCACGTATAGTCTAACTTCAAGCGCCATCATCGAATCTCCATGACAATTTTCATCATTATATCTTCACCACCACCACAACCGCCACCACCACCATCATCACCACCACCACCACCACCATTATCACTGCCACCGCCCCCATCATTATCACCACCACCAACACCACCACCATTGTACCTTCCTAGCCATCGTTATGTTCATGCCCACCAATATGCTCTCACCACCAACACCATCATTGTATCCGCACCACCACTACCATCTTCCCAACAATTCATGTTATCACAACCGCCACCACCGTAATCGTACATCATGGTTCACCACTGGTCACCTCAACTACCATCATTGTATCTTTATCACAACCCCAATCATAATATCTTCGTCAATAAGACCACCACCATCGTAGTTTGCCACCCACAACTATATTATATATTACCACCACCATCACCACCCCCTACCACCACTACCACCACTATCATCGTCTCTTTGGGTGCTTTAATGTGCGGTAATGGATAGCAAGCCTGTTTCGCTAGATCATTTACGACTGAACTGTGAGTTCGATCTTCACTGGGTGACCCATACTTTCGGCATTATGCAACATCTAAGTTAGGTTTAGAAAAATCAACATCGTATCTTCACCTCCACCCCCACTACAATTAACATCATATCTTATCAACATCCTACTCATCATTATAGCTCTACCATCTTCACAACCACCACCGCTTACAACAACAAAAATATCTGAATATCAACGCCCCTCTCTGCACCAAATATTCACGGGCGCATTCCTCATGTCTACCGAAGAATAATAAGCACCAGACAGTAATTGTAAGGGGTCTCTTTGGTAGTTGTAGATTTAAACATACGCCCATTTGAACGGAATGTGGCACAAGGCTGAATCTAATGTGGGGAGGGGGGATCCACCTACATGTTCAAGGACGAAATATTACTCAAGCGCCCCGCCCGCACTCAAGTTGGGGACACACCTTAGATTGAACAAAGTCTATTCAAAATGTTTGCGGAAAAAATGTAATTAAAAACAAATGATTTTAATTATGAGCTATATTTTTTCACATCGCTATCAAGGCACTTCTGTAAGCGACGATACAATTCCAAAACAACTGAGGATCGTGTGCATCCTGGTCTCAAAATGGGAACCTTTTAATATTTGTTAAGTTTATGAAAGAAGAAAATGGTCAGAAGTTGTTAAATCATAACTAATATGTATGTCTACTGATTTCTCATCGAAATCCTTGCAATGTTCCACTAGTTTAATGAGAGAAACGAGAAGGATCATTGACGTACTAAAAAAAAGTATTCCCCGATGAGGCTTTCTTCCTATATCTTTAGCTATTTTTTTTCAAAACACTTTTGTAATATGCAGATGGTTACTTATTCTTATTTTTAGTCTTATTCTTCTTCAAAATGTCAACAATCAAAATACCCGCATCATCCCAGAAAACTGTCGCCATCAGTTTTCTTTGTGACTGGCTTTCTTTTCCTTTGATTGGACCTTTTTACCTCTGGTCGTCTATTGTTTTAATTGAGCTTATTTTTCAGGATCGGACATATAAAACCAACTATTATCTCCAGTTGCAATTAATATCATTTGTTTCATGACTGAAAACATCGCTGACTTCTTCAATATATCCATCTTTATGACGTGGCTTCCCACTGTCTTTTCTACAAATATTTTCATGACAACTCCTTTGACAAGCTTTTTGCCCTGGTGCTACCCCGACTATATGAATTTAAGCGTGCTTCTAGATTGGCATTTAGGTCCCACCCTTTTACTGTTAAAATAGCTAAATGCAACCGTCATTTCTACTCCAACAGTTTCTTTTCTCGCACTGTATCGTCAATCGCCATCTTCTTATGTTCTTGGATCATCTTTTGTCCTTTTCTCGATCCTCCCTATTCCCAGTCATCTCTCTGTAACCCCTGCGTACTAGTGACATTCCCGTCTTGCTTTGCGTGAAATGATTAAAAAAAACCCAAAAAACTCTATTCTATCCACACTTATCACCACCAATCTCACGATCTCCGCCCGTTTCTCGGTTCTGGATGTGATAACAACAACACTTTAAAACCAAGAAAGATTATTTTGAAGATAAAGAATGAATATAAGCGAATATATTTAATCATAAGAAAACTACCTTGTGACAGAAATAGTTACATATTTTTACCGATGCAAATGTTCGGTGTTCAAGCCTAGTTAAAGCCTAGTATACTCAACTGACATTAGCCCAATTGAAAAATTGGCACTAGCACAACCAATCTCTCCTCAATATGACCTTATGCCATGCTATGTATAATTTGCAAATATCTGCATTCAGTCCTCTTCATCACATTCGGTGTCATCAACTCCATTTTTCTGTTTATTCCAATTTTGACAGATTAGTTTTAAGAATTATCAAGAGCGTTTTATCTTTCGGACTTGGATCAAAGCGTAATATCAGTTCTCTTCACTTTAGATGGGAAAAGGCACCTGATAGCGGGGACTCTAACTCTGTGTCATCATCATCCTCATTGCACTAAGAGAATGTCTGTGTAAGATCTGGTATGAAAGTTATCGCAGTGTCTGGGCATTTTCTGTCATTGGCACATATGTATGCGTATCCACACATAAAAATGATACACCCCACCTTTACTGGGGGAAATAAAAGCAAAAAGGTTTTATCATTATTATCGGTTTCGTTATAAATATATTTCTATAATAATAGCATAGTATTTATAATAATCCACTATGATCAACATCATGTCTATAATAATCCACTATGATGATTATGATAATCATCAGGCTTATTATTGTAATCTCCGGTAAATCATTCAAAAGCAGCAGTTACGGCGTTGAAGGCCAAGGATCTACGTTGGGAGACGACGGCGGCTGTTGCAGCGCCATCAATTCTTGGCCGCGGGGGCAGAGAAACCTGACAAATGATATCCGTCATATTGATTTGAGAAGATGAGGAGAGGTGGTAAAATTGATAGTGGGTAGTGAGGATAAAGGTAGGTTTCCAGAGCGTTTATAGGATGGCAATGAAGAGGATGGCAATGAAAAGGAGAAAGTGGAAAGAGAAATGGAAGGAGAGCGAAAACAGTGACTGAAATAGAATTACATAAGAACTAAAGAGGCAGGGGGGAAAAAGAAAAAGAAAAGAAAAAGAGAAGTAACAGAAGAAGGAGGCAGAAAAGAAACAAGGAATAAGAAGAAAGAAAACGAATCAGAGAGAAGGACTTTGATCAGGGAAAAATACATGAATGAAAGAAAAACGAAAGAATGAAGAATTGAAGAAAAGAAAAAAAGACAAAGGAGGAAGAACAAAAGATTTAAATTAATATAACCTACTTTATAATAAAACAATGACTTATATATATATATATATATATATATATATATATATATATATATATATATTATATATTCATTTTTTTCTTGAGTGACCTATTTAAATTTATTTGAAAGAGTATTTATGCTCATAAAATAACTTTTTGTGTTCTATTTATCCATTTACAGAGCCGTTTCACGATTAGCAATCTTTTATATAAATATATATATATATATATATATATATATATATATATATATATATATGAGAACCTAAAAGAAATCATAGGTAGTAACCACATTTCAGGGGACAAGGTAATCCGTAATAAACTAAGAAGAAAAACAACAGGATTTTCCCAACCATGTTTACAACAAAAGAAGTTTATGTTGCAACCATATTAAACACAAGAATTCATTCACTAGCTCAATCACTAAATCTACTTTCAAAATCTACCACGATTCTAACTGTAGAAGTCATAAAATACTTTACCCCCTAGAATGCACACTATGCCAGAAACAATATGTAAGAAAATCTGAAGAATGGCCCTTTCACTACATAATTAATAATTATCGCAATCGAATTAAGTCGACTCCCCATGAAAAATTACCTGTAGAACAACATTTCCGCCTGGAAAAACACGATTTCAAAACCCATGCCAAATTCACTATAATTGAGAGAATAGAAAGGTTCAGAGCAGATAACATTAGAAAGATTTTAGAGTCCCATGAAAATAAGTGGATACAACGTCTACAAACACAATATCCAGCCGGGCTAAATCATAAATTTAACAATATAGATAGTACTAATATATAACTCAACAAATCAAAACCTACCCACATTTCTCACCCACACAAGACAGACATGCTTACGGAGGTGTTGTGGCCTCACACTTATACACACACCCACACGAATATACACACTTACACACATCATACTCACTCAGTCCCTAATGAGCCAAATGATAACATACATCCACAGCAATACACACACTTACACATATCATACTCACTCACTCCCTAAGAACCAAATAACACGCATACAAACACTAAATAGAAACACATCCCCTCTCCAAGACTAATAAAACTGTCAAACTGACCACGGGAATTCAGAAAAGCATAGATCCATCCAGCTCTTATCTCAAATAACAACTTAAAAGAGACTGTTTGACCAACACAAGGAATGTTAAAAGATTCATGTTAAAAAGATAAAAAAATAAAAAAAAAAACAAATGAAAACTACAGACAAAAGTTCATTTTCTCCAGCAAGACATTCATTTCTGTAGTTTACTGCTACCAGCAAGCAGAAATATTTCTTCTCCCGATGATGGCCATTTCGGCCGAAACTAGTCGAGGAATCTAAATGAAATAATAATAAAAAAAATGAAAGAATACTAATCTTCAGTGTGTCTGAAGATTTTAATTTTTTAATATTAATTTTGTAATATTTTTTTATTGTTCAATATATATATATATATATATATATATATATATATATATATATATATATAGAGAGAGAGAGAGAGAGAGATAGGGTGCGATGGATGAATTGTCGTCTAAATTAGGTAAAATGAAAATAACGCTGATATCACATTTTAACAGATATATTTACCAACATTACAAAAATATCTTGAAATACTGAAGAATAGATTTATTCAATAAAATCGCCATTGGCACTAACCCCGGTCTCCAGACGACTTCGGAATCTCATGTAATTCTTCAGTCTCCTTGATGATTGCTGCCATAATCCTGGCGTTCAGTGCATCTTTGGTGTTACAATGACTTTTTTAATTTCTCGCTCAACTGCCCCACACATAATAAGCAGTCTAGGGTTACAGTCTAGCGAGTTAAGTGCCCAGATATAAGGGATGATGTAGTCGTAGAAATTTATGACAGCCATGGGTTCTCTTGTTTGTGTGGCATGGTGCAGGAGACATATTGCCAGTCATAGTGTCTTCCAGCAGACACCCTTTTGAGCCAGGATAGCACTACCTCTTGAAGACACTTGCTGTAAGCCTCTGTGTTGCCTTTGGGTTCCTGCGGGAAGATGAATGGAGGCATAACGTCGCCGTCATTAGTTTACATGTCAAACACCTTCATGATCACCATTGGACTCAACCAACTCTTCGGAATTCATTGCACTGTCCTCAGACTGAGACACAAACGCTCTGAAATATTCGTACAGTAGATTGCTATTTTAATATTTCTGGAGGAGTGAATTGCGTCATGGTGCTCTTTTCTCACAGATAATGTCCAACTAACCCTCCTATACGCTGCAGTCGACAAAATCAAAAACAAACAACGGGCATGCCCGAAATTAGCAATATAAAATTGAGACAATTTACCCATCAATATATATATATATATAAATATAAAAGTGAACATAGAAGTCAACACTTAGAGGCGACAGTCTGTTTCATTCTATATGCAATCGTCAGGCCACGTGTGCTGTTATTTTTCTCGGCTATTTATACATATACGGGTCAGTGGTGCATTGTGGGTAGTCTATTATGGCGGTTATTTTAAAAAAAAATGTTTATATCACTTATTTAATAGTTTTGTTTTGGTTTGAGAATTTAATTAAAGGTATTTGTTCTGTTTGGGGGTTGTTTGTTGTAGTTTTATTCTAACTATTATTTTGGCAGAAACAGTTTTTTAATTTGTGTTTATTTGGGTTGATTATCTATATTTGTTTTATCGGGATTGGTTAGTTTATTTATTTAGGTCAATTTATTTTACTTCTATATTTTCTCGTTTCGGTTTTCGATATTTAAGTAACGTAGTATTTATTTATTTGGTTTTTATTTTTATTTTATTTGATTTATTTATTTTTTATCGTTATATAACAGTTATAGCTATTTTTTCGTCCGATTTTTTGGTTTGATTTTTTAGTCTAACTAATATTTTGGTCGTAATGGTTTGCTACTTTGTTTATTATTTTCTTTATTTATTTGGGTTCGTTGTTTTTTGTTTTGTTTTTTTTGTTTTTGTTTTTTTTGTTATTATTATTATTATTATTCTATTTCGTCTATTCTAGCAGGTGTGATTTGGTAATTTGTTTGGATTAGTTAATTTTGCTTATTTTATTGTTATTTTGTTTACTTGTTTATTTATTTGTTTTTATTTTATTTTTTCCGTTTTCAATTTTTAAGTAACGTAGTAAAAATTTTTTTTCATGTCTGCATTTTGAGATGAGCTCGGATCTTTTATTTAATAATTTATTTTGGTCTGGGAAAGTAATGATAGCTATTTTTCCTCCAAACAAAGATTGCAAGTTTTTGATTAGTTGTTGTAGGCTGGTGATCTTTTCCTTATTTTCCAAGATATTTTTAGCGTGATGTGGGTTTTGTTTTTAATTTCCCAGATATACTTAGAAAGCATTGTACTGTTCGCATATTTACTATTTGTGAAAGATGTTTTGTGTGTATAATTTCTTTGTCTGTTTCATAGTCTTTCTTAGCTTCACCGTTTTTCCCGTACGATTTCATTTTTTTCTCTACTCCTCTCTCACGTGGTAAGTGACTTATGGACTGAACTGGATCATTTCTAAATGATCTCTTTAGCTCTAAGTTAAGATAATGATTCCACTTCCCGTTGTCACCTCCTGATCCAGTTTCCCTACTTTTAATATAATTTTAAAAACATTCTTTTGATGATTCTTGAATTAACTTTGACGATGGAAGCCTGTGAATGAATATTACCACCATTAAAGAAGGTCTGAATGGTATTTTCCTCTCCCCATTGCCCATTTGGAAAGATAGTGGACCTGGCACAAAAACAACTTTAACCTGTTCTCTTTTTAGGTGAATAACACAAAGTGTTTTTCAGTGATTCTCACGACAAATGGTGTAAAGATTGCTAAACGTCTTATTTGAAAACATGGAAAAGAGAAACAATTAGTTTACTTTTTTTTTTAGATATCAAACATTTTGTGAGATGTACAATTACGCTGCGACACTATCTGGGCAATTTTGCTATTACGCCCGGTGTATATATATATATATATATATATATATATATATATATATATATATATATATATATATATAATAAAAAAAGCTTAAACACGAATATTCCATGGTCATAATTTATTCCATTGGAATCGTAAATACGATCCAAATCATCATACCTCCTTCCTCTTGGAAAAATTTTTTTCTGAAAATATACATGTATGGGAATTTTTAGATATATTTTTCATATGTATGTATATTTTCCACTAATATTATCTCTCTCTCTCTCTATATATATATATATATGTGTGTGTGTGTGTGTGTGCGTATATATATAATTCTTGCATGAAACGCTTTTCTGAGGTATAAAATGTTATAATTATTCAATACTGAATAGAATGTTATATATATATATATATATATATATATATATATATATATATATGTGTATATATAAATATATATATATATGTTTGTGTGTTTGTGCGTGCGTGTGTTGTCCAACAGATAGAATTTTGTGCTGGTTGCAGTCAAGATATTCCCCATTATTTCTCTGCAAGCTGCTAAATTTCTTTGCCAAATAGGTTCCTTGGCAGCTCGACTTCTTAATGAACCACGAGAAACCACCTGACTATTTTGGAGGATTTCTTTAATGCTATCATCCGCGTTAACCCACTTGCCGTTTTGACAGCAACGGCATTATGCCAGGATTAAATTTATCGAATATATATATATATATATATATCTATATATATCTTCATATAAAAAGAATATACAAGCATATATATATATATATATATATATATATATATATATATGAATAATAAAAGAAAAATGGTAATCCGCATGGAATTTCCAATATATATATATATATATATATATATATATATATATGTGTGTGTGTGTGTGTGTGTGTGTGTGATTTACTTTTGAAAAGCTCGATGCCTATGAAATTTAGCTATCTAAATTGCGAATAAACTTCCAGAAACCTTGTTGCTGCAGATGAACAAAATATACAAAATATAAGCTATATCAAAGATTTCGACTAACATGTGTCATCATCAGGTGTGTGTGCATTAAATAAAAATAATTATACTCTGCAACTCAACTATACTTCTTAATGCTTTTCACCCTACTAGGCAATATAACGCGTGACCGTGACTCGTTACCGTTGCACGTAGCCGTAAAATATTTACTGTGATTCGCTTTATCTGATTCAATTTTAAAATACGACGTCACTTTGCAATTTAAAACACTTTTGATTTTCTTCAGCTCACATGGGCTCAATTTTTGATGATGCATAACTTAAATATTCTTTAATATTTTATTTCATTTTTTTGTTACCGTTTTGTTTCGTTTACTTGTTAGCTTATCTTCATGAATTTGATTACTTTATCTTTGATCTTACATTCTTCTTCCTTTGTAAAATAACAAAAGGAATAAATAAATATATGTCCTGTCCATAATCATATTTGGTTGGTGCATAATTATCAGGCATTTTGAAACAATATTTATTATGAAAAAAGAAGCATAATAATAACATTTTTAAATGATTACTCCGGAGCGTGTGTTTATCGACCCGCATTTTTATAACCTGAAAATAAAATCATATTTCTATTAAAAAAAAAGAAAACAAAACAGCAATTTTTATTAACAAATAACTCGCGTACAAAAACGCCTGATAATTATGCACCATCTCAATACATTCACAGTACATCCTAAAATGAACACGGTCATTTCAGAATAATATTCATACAAAGAAATCTGAAATTGTTGAAATTTATCAACTCCGTATATGTCACAAAGAATTGTTGGAACTGCTAGATAACTTTGATATTTTTAGGAAAGATATTAGAATAATCCAGAAACTATACTGGCAACAAACCAACTACATGCGGATAGAAAATGAATAAAAAAAAAAATGTATTCAGGAACAAGAATATTTTTTATCACTGGATTTGTTCAAACTACACTGTGAAGTGATTCTAAGAGAATTAGAAATTCTGCCAAGATTCATTAGTGGCGGCCACAATCTTAACCACATTAGATATGAAGATGACATAATGTTGGTAGCAGACACAGAAAAGGAATCTACAAGAAATCTTACAAAAGGTAGTGAAGGAAAACGAGAAACACCATTTGTAAGAATTTGGTGGTTAGCAAAAAGGAACCGCCCAACACAAACAGGAAATTGTGGCGAGCTATAATCGCCAACGGCCTGAAGGGACACAGCAAACAGAATAATAATAATAATAATAATAATAATAATAATAAGAAGAAGAAGAAGAAGAAGAAGAAAAAGAATAAGAATACTTAAATATCTTAGTTGTTATGGTCACAACGTTTTAGTCATTGTATTCTCCGGCATTCTTCAGGTGTCTTAAATCTGTATTAGTCATGGTTAATCCGAAGTGCTTTAGATGTTGACCAAAGTTGAAATGTCGAATAAGCTGAATTAGTCCTATGTACGCGTGATAATTCAGACTTTAACGTCAGCCTTGTGTTATAGTTCATTCAATCTGTAATAGTGTCCAATACAATGCATGATGGCAATTTCATACCAAACCTTTTATTCCATCAAAGGCTGTAGATAGTTTTCTTTTCGCTGTGATAGGAAATCTCGTACCCTTTCATTCTATACAATTCGTTATTCTGTTGTCACTTGTGCCATGTTTTTTTTCAGGACGTGAGTGATCATGGCTCTCCATAACTTTCTATCCTTCTTACGTGTAAGTAACATTTGTTTCTTTACTATACCTTCCAGTGTGCCACTCATTTAAACAAGCTCATTAGGTTACACTCAATTTTTCCTTCTACCCCTCTTGCTTTCACTGAATCTTTTGAGTGTCAAATTCGCCAAACCCTCATTTCTCATTATATTTCCTTTTTCTTTCCATTTTCATTCAGATATCTTCGTTGTTAACATGCTTCATCTTTTGTACGACTACGTCTAGGAATAAAACTAACGTCCACAACTTCTAACGATTCGCTTCATCATAGCTTTTTATCCTCCATAATACCAGAAATCCTAGCAACAGAATAAGAGAAAATGTAAATGTTTTCTTTTTACTTATAAGGGAGAGAAGACTTTAGTCTTCCTTACTTTAAAAGTATGCAAGATATGGGCTAATGAAACATAAGCCGTTGACGTGCATAAAATTCGAACAGAAGGAGTCCAGTTTAAGCTTTTATTTCCAGTGTACAGGATGGTCTGAAAGTCTTGTCATCACTATATGATATAATTTTCAATTTCAACGTTCTGTGCGGTATTATCAAGGAGAGAGTTTCATTTGAACGACATCAGAATACCTATCAGTTGTAGGACGTTCGTTCAAAAAGCCTTTGCAACTATCAACAAAGCACAGCTTTGTAAAATATAACACAAGACATGGAGCTTCATCATTTTGTGCCACGAAACTGATGGTATTCATAAAGACCTTCTCATTATGCGACAGCCTCAATGAAAGTAAATAAACCTGAATCGAGTACATGTGCTTTGTATTACTGTATTACTTGTTCTTCTATCGTTCTCTTTACTTTTTGGTAGGAGGTGACAAGATTTTCAGACCACAATGGCATCTTATCCATATAAAAAAATTATTTAATGTCTGAACGCGATTATGGTTATTGTTCAGAGTACATAAAATACATTTTCTAACAAAAAATACACAGTTCTAACTTAAGAAAGTAAACACATTTTACATTACTAAATCTTTCGATTACTTCAGGAATATATTGTTTATACGAGGCGGTGGGGGCTGAAAACTTATCTACTATATTCTCTTCACAAAATCTGTTCAAATCACAAAATAGAATTTGAGAGTTGGTCTTGGTTGGGCCGAGAACTTTTCAGCATCCACTAGAATAAAAAAAAATATTTCCAATAGCCATCTTGTATAAAAGAAAATGTGCTAAAAATTAAATCTAATTATTTTTAAGAAAGAAAAAATACACAAGTGTGACTCAAAATTAAAAAAAAGAGTTAATATTCGGAATTCTACCATGAAATCTTTACAGACATATGCGAATTCCTATATGGGATATGTCATTTTTTTTTTAGATTTTAAACTATCTTGTTAAAATTTAATAAAAATTCCAAGTGTTTAATTTAGTTTCCTTTGCTTTAAATGAGTTTGACGCATCACTATTTAAAAAAAGAAAAAGAAAAATAATTGACTAATTGAAATAATTACAAACGGTAAAAAAAGAATTCTTACGAAAATATGCCAAATGAAAAACTAAAATCAGTCGTCATAGTTTATTGACTTAGTGTGGGGGGAGGAAGTTGAGTGGGAGTAAAAGTTTTGCAGGCAATGAAAGAACAGGCATCGATTACCGTTACCATGGAAGATTGATTGATTGCTTTTGTTTAGCGACATAGCAACTTCTCTGGGTACTTAATACCAAAATCTAAATATTTCATATGCAATTTTTTTTATTTGTTTTTATTAGATAATAATGGTTTTAATGATACAAGTCTTACAAGATATTTGCACATGAGTGAATATTTGCACGTGAGTGAATATAACGAACCCAAAGGGGACTGGAAATCGGCTCACCAATTAACAATTCCGGGCCATTATCCATTACACCACCCGCACATCCAAACTTACAGCACCTGGTATTCGCAAGCGGTCACTCATCTAGGGTATTGATCAGGCTCGATGTTGCTTAACTTTGGTGATCGCATGGGAACCAGCGTTTAAAACTGATGTCACCATAGATCACATCAGGTTGAAACATCGGTTTTCGTAAGATCACCAAAGTTAAGCAATGTCGAGCCTGATCAATACCTAGATGAGTGACCGCTTGGGAATACGAAGAGTAAGGGTGAACATATTTTTTTCATTACTAAACTTTTAGAAATCAGGAATATATTGTTTATAATTAACGTATTTATAACTTACATGTTACGTCAGATTTTCAAATCGAGCCTAGTCGCACTTAATGCATCTGTTTGTATAATCGTAAGCAAACAAAAGTGATATTAGTTTGTATAACATAAGACAAACAGGAAGCACAAGGAGTCACCATTATTTACTTAAGTTACACTCGCTGTTGTCGCAATGATTGCTATTATCACAACGATTCTTCAGGTTTTAGTCCATCTGGGTAACCGTCAGAGAACATCGAACTGAATCCTTAAATTAATCTAAATTATTAGATTGTATTACTTCCAATGGCCATGTCTGGGGATATCTCAACTTGTTCTTGTATAGTACTGGTCTTTTAATTCTCGCCTAAGACTCAGTGTAAACATGGCGATCAACACACACACACACACACACACACACACACACACACACACACACACACACACACACACACACACATATATATATATATATATATATACATTCATATCCTGCTAAATATTAATAAATACGTCTAAGATATAAAAGTTGAAGACTGTACGTATAAATATGATTCTCTGAATATAATTAATAATTCTTAGGTATTTTAACTTAAATTTCTTGGTTAATTATATAAAAAGCTTATGAAAATTTTATCGCTAATTTCGAAATCTTTAAAATTTGTTAAATGAAATATATCTGCATTGAAATTTGGACGTTGACAGAAACAGACGAAATTGCTTCCAATTCACACTGAACAAACTAAACTAAGCACTTCCATCATCCTCAAATGACATACTGAGGTCAGTATATCAAAATAGCTCAACACACTCTGCCTTTTCCCACTCTCTAAATAAGATAGCAATATCTCTTGATTTTAATCCAGAATATTTTTCTTCCATTTCATTTGGGATTCTTTTTGTAATTCTTGAAGATAGTGAGCTGCTTTATATTTAGAGCTCTCATGAAATAAAATAATATTCACCTTTGGGATTTTAAATGTTTAATATCCTTTAATTAATAATAAC